>JAJJHQ010012318.1:1132132-1288269 GCA_021223825.1 Drosophila ironensis
GACTCGGCTGTTGATGCTGATCAAGAATATATATACTTTATGGGGTCGGAGATGTCTCCTTCTGGCTGTTACATACATTTGCACAAAGTTAATATACCATTTGTACCTTAAGGTACAGGGTATAAAAATGCCGCCCAGTTCCCATTCACACACACACCCACAAATACAAACTGTGCTAATTTGTTGCGCAAACCAGTTTAATGCAATAATAATGGAAAAATCATTATTTATTTAAATCCGAAATATATATCCATGTTCTAAAACTCAGATGGCAACTTGGAACCGTGTGTTTATAGCCGACACACTCGTCTATAATCGTTTTGACTTGTTTTGAAATATGACACTCTGTTATGAACCCACCAAAAGCATACAATATTCAAGTGTCAATTATTGCCCTCATCAAGGTCATAACATATATTAAATAAATAATATAATAAAAATAGGTAAGTCGGATGGCATTTTTCTCCGACTTGTCCTTATTTGAGACTGATTAGTTTTATTTACTTAATATACGTATGTGGTAGAAATAATAATAGCACCATAATATTTTAAATGTCTTATTTTTAGATGGGAAACCGGCAAAAAAAATTTAAAACTGGTAAGACGGAGTGCAAGAACATTTTTAGATGGCATATGGGACGCATGATTAACTTTTGTGCATATGCTTCAAAAACGTATTTATATTTTTGTCTAGCCGTATCGACCATATTTCGACAAATGAGTCAAAAATGCATTTCCACTTCTGATTGCATTTTTTATGGGAGTTCCGATAGAAGCCATTGAAGGAGCGGAGATGTGGACAAACTTTTTATCGGAATATCTGGTAATGATGGCCTCCCAACTGCCCTGCCGATGCGGGAGCCCAATTAAGTTGACTTTTGCGTTGCGTCAACTAAGTGAAGCCAGCAAATCAAACACCCGATGCATGGTCACCCCAGGCAAGTGCGCCGGCGCAGGGAGCAGCGGGGCCGCTTGGAGAGATGACCACACAACAGCCGGCAAAACGCGCGCCAAGCTGAAACAACAAGAAGCCAGCAGCAATAACAACTTCGCACTAGTTCAAGTTCAATGCAACAACATCATCAGCCCCATCCGCACGTGACGCAAATGTGAAGGCAAGCGTGCTGCACACACAACACCCAGCATACAGTACACAGCACACAGCACACAACAAGCAGCTAGCAGAGCTCTGTTAGCCACGTTAGCCGAGTGCCGCCGCCGACAGGCGGGACTGTCGGGTCGGTGGGCGAGCCGTGTTCGCTGCGGGCCCGATGGAATGGCCAGAATGTCGCGGAACCTAGACCGAAGCGGACGCCCCAAATCGCCCCGAAACACTCCGGACGGGTACTTGGCCAAGGCTTCGAGTGCGATTCGGATTCCGATACGGATGCGGATACTGTGCTCTCCGGACAAACGCGAATTTGTTTGTGAGTTTGCCGTCGATACGGTCGGCATTGACATGTCCGCGATCTTGAAATATTTATGTTAAACTCGGCGTGGAAGTCCATAAATTTTGAAAAATTGCCTGAAGCTGTCGGAGCATGGAAATGTAAAATATGATTTGTGTACTGGAAACCCAACGGAAAAGCGACTCTGTGAATTATTTTATATTTTGTGGAACTCCTGGCATTGAATTCACTAGAATAATTTTTGAAATTATCTTTGCAAAAGCGGAAAGCTTAAATTGATCGCCAAAGTTTAAGGATAAATCCCAAAAAAATATAATTAAAATCAAGTTGTCAACACCTCTCCACAATCAAGTACGCCTGAAAACACCTCATTTAATTTTGACATTTTTTCTTGGTTAAATATTCTAAGATGCAGATTGATTACCAAGGAAAACCAACTAACCCTGCTGCAATCTAAATAATAATTAATAATTTTTCTTGGTCTTATGCACGTTTCAGTTGTAATGAAAAAAATGTTTGAAAAAATTAAGTTACAGATATAAACGGACAGATTTATTGACGGTTGTAAAAATATTAAGAATATATAAAAGTGCGCAGCCAAAATATTAAACTTATTCATGATCCAAATTGCATTGTGTTTCCAGAAAAAGATTCAAAATACTATATAATATTGTATATAGTGTGTGGAAATCGTCGAGCTAATCTGCGCCCCTTTGCGCCGTACGTTTTAGACAATTGTGAAACACAAACGAAATATTCGCAAAAATATACTCAACGGAAACATGTGAATCGTGTTACACAGAGTGCACAGCCAAATTAATGAAGCATTTAATGCAAAATATAATTCAACAACACTTTTGGCTACTTAAGTTATATATGTGGAATTCCTTGCAATTTATCATGTGTTATAGTGAAATATATTCAGAGTTTGTACTCCCAAATGCCCCCGACCTTCCTTGTGCGAAAAGCAAAATTCCACACATCAAGCGAATCTCTCGAGAAATTTGCATTTTATTAAAAGTGATTTGAAAAACGAGCGAATCCAAATACAAATAAGCATCTCAAAAGACGACAAACTGATATATATAAAACTTCAGAAATTGAAATAATAACTTCTTAAAAAACTAAATTTAACTCAACTGACATATATGACGATTGATTGGAGTGAATATAATAAGTCACCAAAAACACTATTAGACGATTTTCACAAACAGGTAAACTATAGCTTAAAAAGAGTTTATAAGCTGCAAAATTAAGGCTATAAACTTACTAGTATTGATCTACAAATATTCTAAATTACTTACAGCGCTCGGTATTTGTTTTACCACGTAACATTAAATACAATATTGGACATTCAATATAAATTTGATAACCATATTTGAATCGAGCACTTTTATGAACCTCGAGAGAAAGACCTAATGTAATTATTTTTTAACCTTAGAATGTGATGTTCTTGGAGCAAAAACCAAAACAGTTTTAAATCTTAAAGAAATATATAATTTAAGAGATATTGAAACCTAGGATAAGCTGTTGGGTAGAACTCAAAAGTAGTTCTCTTCTTAGAATTTCAGACCAATAGAAAACTATATTCGTACTTATGTGGTGGTAACTACCATTTGAAATGTTTTTAAAGGGCTTTCATGAAGAGTGCTTTAGTAGGTTTTAAAGCATTTTGAGTGAAACATCCTTATAGTTTAAAACAATTAAGAACGATTATAGTCAAGAGTCTCGACTTAAAATACCTGATTCTCAGTATCCGCCTGATTTTTAGAACATTATAATAGCATTGAAATTGTGGGCGCAACATATTTTAGTAATTTGTGTTTGTATAAGAAGCTTGTGGGCGCAATTGCGCGGACGGAAGTAAGCGTAACCGATTTTTACAACACAGATATTGGCTACCAATATACTGTCCAAATTTAGTACCTCTAGAGTTAAAAATGTGGACGCTACAGAATTTCGAGGCTTGCAGGAGTGCCGGAGGAGGTAGTCGATTTTTAAAATAAACTTCTACTGAACTGGTATCACACAATTCTGAATATGTAATTAGTTTTTCTCTATCTATTAAAGTTTCCAAAATCTAGGCGTTCATGCGGACAGACGGACATGGCTAGATCGACTCGGCTGTTGCTTCTGATCAAGAATATATATACTTTATGAATCCTTCCTTCTTCTTGTTACATATACGAATTCAATATACCCTTTTTCTTTTTTAGAACCATGTATAAAAACCCAACGTATTAAACCTTTGCTAACTGAAAACTGTTTCAGTGTTTGTATAAATTAAAGTAACTCTCTGCTGTTTTGTTGGGGAATAAATTTTCATGTTACCGGAACATATTTCAAGGCACTTTCGGGGGAGTATGTAAAACTCGAAAAGCAATTTTGCATTGTATACGAGTAGTATCCCGTATCGTAACTTTGACACTGCTGTTGCATATTTCAGTCGTAAAATCCGCCCTAGAAGCCCCAAGCCCGGGGGAGAGATTCAAAGGCCGATAGAGGAAACCCCCATAAATAGGCAGTACAAAGGTTATAGCCGCAATTTGAATTGTTAATTCCGCAAAGGGTTGCAACAGGTCGAGGAAGACACTGTGCATTGGATATAATAGCTACCATTGCCCTTTCATGTTGATTCATTGCTCACTAAATGAAACATTGCCCGAAATTTCATAGGCCAATAGGCCGGCAGGCTCAGGATTGTGGCTGACGACTTAAAGTGCTGTTCGCATTTAAGCCCCAAAGACCCCCCATTTATTATATTTAATGGTACTGGTGCTGGTACCGGTTGTGTTCCCTGACCTGTTTACATAATAGCCAAAATAAACATGTTCGTGGCATAGAGCGCCCGCCGTACAATATGTACTCGGAATTTTGAGGCGAAGGCCTTCTTCTGCCTCGTGCATTGTAATACAACTTGTCTGTGGCCCAGAGATATGTGAGAGCCTATGCTAAGGAGCTTATACAAATAGGTGCCCCCATCATCCTCGTCATCAAGCAAACGGAGATGTGTCCTCTTCCCAGGCAGGTTCATACTGGCGGATCCTGCAATCAAGCTAAGCGGCGGATTGTAAACAAAACTCCACTTCACTGCCATTAGCAATAGGCACGTTATTAGCTTGGGACATATGTATGTACGCTGGCCGAGAATTAGATAACTGCCGTCCAATCGTGGGCATCAATCTCGATTGATTCTCCTGGCATTGGCTGCGGCATTTAGCATTCACATTGGTTCGTTGGACTGCTGAATCGAGCTTATCACGGACAATAATAGAAACCGTCGTGACAGAAGCAATCTGCATTAATAATACCGTTTCAATTGCGATCGAAATTTCGTGATTGGCATTAAATCGATTGACTAAAAATGATTACAGTAACTCGCAATGGCAAAGTAAATATTTTTTCATTTATTATTTACAAAACAATCAACGGGTGACGCCGCCAGCTTGTCGTTTTGTGGCCGAGCAATTTGCAGTGACCTTCCGCCAAATAGTGAGAACGCGCTGGCAGGTCTCTGCTGTTGAGCGTTTGAACTTTCAACTTGGCCAGGAGATACACGGCGGCGGTATTCCCCTCGAAGCGGGTCGCTGTCGGCAGTGTCACGCAATCTTGTGGGGACTACTGCCACAATGTAATTTGCGCAATGCATTCATTAAGCATTTCCTCTTTCTTGATTTTTTGCGCAGTTTTAAACTCATTTACATGGAAAATTAGCTCCTTGCCCACAACAGCAGCATGTTTAAAAAGTGGCAGTGGCGATGGCGGTGGCAGTGCCACCAGCTCCTGTTGAGGATAATTACGTTCTCGAATCTTAATGCAGACAGTCCGGGCGGCGAAAATTGTTCTGTGTTGTGTTGTGTTGTGCTGTGTTCCCTTTCGCGGCGCACAAATGTATGCTAACGAACAGAAATAACAGCTAAGCGACACGACCACAATCTCATTTGGGTCCAAAGAGTCGGCGGCAAAAAATGGCGGTGACTTAGCTAGCTAGCGCTCCAGTTGCTAGTCCAGATCAGCGCTGGGGAGCGCTGGGGACGCAACTTCCTTGCTGGCTCCTGCGCTATAAACCACAACAAACGTCAAAACAATTTCCTGTTGTAGTGGTTGACGTTGTGGCGCAGTTTGGGTCCCTTTAATAATACTTTCGGGCCGGCGGAGGAGGGCCAGGGGGGCGCTAAAAAACGACAGACAAGAGATATTGGCCACTGAAGTTGTTTTTTGCGGGTGGGATGAGTCGAAAGTTCGACGGGGGAATTTATTTTTATCGACTTTATAAACGCGCGGTTATGCGCTGCTATGACAATGCCACTTATAAATAAAGAAGACCCGTCTCTATGGCACTTCAATTCCATTTGAAAATCTAAAAAAAAATCGAGTGGCAAAGCACATTCAATTAAAATAAAGCTGAAGACTTCCATGACTTTAACAATTACAGAAATCATTTTAAAATCCGCAAACACTCTAAAAGACGTTCATCGGCTCTGCAATATCAATTCCCAAATCCATTTCTGGTCCATAATTCAACTTATATGGTTTTTGGGCAAAGTTGTTAGTGATATATGTATATTCCCGAGAAAGTAGGTAATCAATTTGCAGCTTTTATGCGGTCCAACCATGTCAATTGAATGGTTCCCTGCGCTTTTCAATTCATTGGATATACCGACAAAACAAAAAGGCATCGACCATAAAAACCTCTATTTCCCCAGTTGGCATCACAGGCAAAAACAAAATCAAGCCGTTTACAAACGAATCGGGTTGCTGGGTACCAGATGAACAACCAGCGAATGGAAAACAAAAAACAAATAAATTTGTCAGTTGAGAATTCAATGATTTGCACTGCAGTGTGTTACAAGTGGGCGGAAAAAAGCCCCTAAAAACATTCGATTACCTTTTTGATACTCTCGAAGAGGCATAGCCCTGCGTTGTTTTTAAAGATTACTGCAGGATGATTGGGAATAAGTGGAGATGCCTACAATTTCTATGGTGTCTTGTCCCGTTTTGGAAAATTGTATGTATTTTATCCATACCAGGTTTCCTAAGTGTTGGTAGAGAAATTCATACAATTGGGGGACACCATATAATTTGAGGGTAACTATAGCTTCGGACTCAGGCCAAAGGTAGCCTTCGCTTCTTGTTAGATTACTCGACACTCGTCATCCATCTCCATCGCATTGTGTATCCAAATAGACAAGTAGGTATCCCGGGAGGGGCACGGACGGAGAATGAATGTGTGGGCTGAAAATGAATATTTGCATGCCCGACCAAGTATCCAAAATAAAGAAAATAAGTGCGGCGTTTGGCTCATCAACTTTTTTCTGCCCAATCCCATGTGTACTCGGCTATAAAAATGAAATAAAATCACAACGAGAATGTACAGAAATTGCAAGACCTTTTTGTTCTCATAAATCAATAAAAAGCGTTTTAAATAAATGGGAACTTGATGTTAACAAAGCGTTATGGGGAAATAAAATAAATTAATTTAATTGGCCGCCACTTGAAAAGCACATAATAGACAAATGGCCATGAAATTAAACTCTGGATGATTCATTTCAGGCTGGATTTGATTACTAGTAACTAATGATTATTAATACAAATGCTATAAGATAATCGTAGCATAAGATAATGATTACATTACCAGAATTGTTGAATAAGTGAGCTGGACATCTCGGCTGAAAGATTCGTTTCCATGACGTTGGCAGAAAAGTAAGCTGGCCATGAGCGAGGCTTTCTTCTGGTGCGGTGTTTCTGCAAGAGTTGTCAATGTTGGCAGTTAATTAAATTGATATTGCGAATAAAACAGGCGGGCCGGATACGAGGGGAACCACTTATAGGCAAATACCTCCCATCACACTTACGCCCATTAGGTGGAGCCACTGCCGGGCCATCAATTTCGCAGCTTATATGCAAAGCCATAAATTGCTGGCTGCGCAGGAAGGCGAGCACAAAATACTAAAACAAAGTGGCCGTCATAAACTGTGCAGGGAAATCACATTTTTCCTTCGCATTTCGAGGCCATAAATTAAACAAATACATATATCTGCTGCGACAGTAATGCCGGCCAAACAGGTGGGGGAAGTTCCTAAGACAAAATCAATTTTCGCTGTTTGGCCCTACCAAGAGCACCTTAAGCCAAATGGCGTGAAGATGGCGTTTAAGTGATAAACTTACGACGAAGGCTGAGATGTCCCCTGGTTAAGGGATCCCTTCCAGGCAGGGCGGGCGATAATAAACGACAGATAGTAGCGGCGGGGATAAGCTGGCATCTGAAGTAAAAAACAATCTGCCTCCTGGGCGGCCATGTACACGCTTTCCCAAAGGCGATAATGCCTGGCGGCTTATTTGGCCAGACAGGTGGCAATATTCGATTTCGCGACATCACCCGTCTCTTGAGGGGCCACAAAAAATAAAAGAACGGGCGGATTTAGTTGCTTTTAGCTGCACTATATGGGGGCTTTAAGCTCGCACAATTACAAATGAATTGGTTTTTAAATAAGAATGCAGCTCGATTGACTGAATCCCCCTAAAAGTCACCGCTTTAATAAATAAAGTTTAAAGATAAGCTATATCTGATGTCTTAGCCAACCCGTTTTTGGGGGCGAGGCGCCCTAATCCTTGTGAATTTTGGCTGCATGACCTTTTCAGCCCTCAAAGTTAGAGCTGCTGAGTGGATGCCTGGGAGAAGAGGCGCCGAAAAACTTTGCATAATCTTTGATCAATCCAACTCCGACTTTTGCTCCGATTCCGCCTTCGTCCTGCTTCCTGCTCCCAGCTCCACGCTCTCCATTCTCCGTGCTTATCATCGAATGCCCGGAGGAGTGTGGCAGCGGTTGCCATAAATTACTGCGATGCCGAGGGAAGCGCTCCAGCGCGCAGCTCTCAAGGACCGCAGTCGAATGCAAATTTATTGGAAATTGTCGCGCAAAGACATTTTCCAATTGGCGTTTAAGCCGTTTTCCCGGAATTCTGCTGCCATCCGAGCCATATAAATCGCGATGCCCCATAAATATGCAACACGAGTGGCCAAAAGGCTTTTGTTGCAGCACTTTTATGGCACAAATTGGCCGCACGGCGTTGGCCATCGAGTCGAAGATGTTGTCTGCTAAATTGGCTTTAACACGGCCCCGCCAGCGTCTGAATAGAACCGTCTGGACGCGTCCGTCCCATCGCCCCATCAGCAGCCCAGTGTGGTGGCCGCTTCCTCTTCCTTGACGCCAAGCGCAGGGCAAATTTTCAATGCAAATTTTTCACTAACAATGGCGAGGTGCGCCAAATAGTGGCGAAGGTCGCAGCGCACACAAGGGACGGCTTTTTGTGTTGTTCCACCTTTGTGCACGTACACCATCTGTAGTTTGACACCTTTAGGCAGCGTTTTGTGTGCTTGCCGACCCATAAACTCGTGGAAAGGCCTACAAAGATAGCAAACGGTTATTTGATATTAATTCGGAAAGTTTTTCTTGCCAATTTAATATCTACGAAGTTGAAGTGTGAATTTACTAACGACTGGTCTCTATTGGTTTGTTGTGGGCATTAGCAAACTTTCTTATAGGGTATTTGAAGGAAAGCAACAGTTAAGACTCTCGACTATACTTACGCGGTATTGATTTAAAGAAGAATATTACGTATACAATCCTTTCCAGTAAATAATCAGCCATCGGCCTCCGGAGCTGAAAGTTAAATCGGTCTTTGTCCATTTTTAAGACGAAGGAATTTCACGTCGGTTTTACTTGTCTTAAAAATAACGTTATAAGGTCTTGATACTAACTTCCTCTATGAATATATTATTGATAGCAACTTAGAAACGTTCAGGATACCATAGTTGCATTTTTTACAATAGAGTTTTTACTCACTTCTTTAAAATCCAATCATAACTTTGTATTATTGATTATAAAAAATTGTGATGAGTTTTCATTCCAGTAATACTTTTGATTTTCAATTGGGGTCCGAAAAAATAAACTGAAAATATGAAAGATTGATAGAGTTTTTATTTAAGATGATGACATTTTCTGAATATTGGCGTTATCTGTAACTGTAGGTCTCAACAAACTTGTCATTACAATAACCGATCTAATGAATTGGTCCGCTTTAATCGTTCTCTTCAAATGTTTACAATTATGTTGACAGAAATAGACCGGCGCTTCCGACCCATTAGAGATATATGTGGGNTCATAACTTTGTATTATTGATTATAAAAAATTGTGATGAGTTTTCATTCCAGTAATACTTTTGATTTTCAATTGGGGTCCGAAAAAATAAACTGAAAATATGAAAGATTGATAGAGTTTTTATTTAAGATGATGACATTTTCTGAATATTGGCGTTATCTGTAACTGTAGGTCTCAACAAACTTGTCATTACAATAACCGATCTAATGAATTGGTCCGCTTTAATCGTTCTCTTCAAATGTTTACAATGTTGACAGAAATAGATCGGCGCTTCCGACCCATTGAAGACATATGTGGGCCCGGACAAATGTATATCTCTCCATGGCAAACATCCAGGTTAATCTATTCTCATACTTATCGGTATCCTTCCGCACACTCTGCTTGCGCTTTGACTTCCCATACAAACTCGTGCAACACAAAGACCCCAAGCCTTAAATCTAAGATTGCAATTGTTGTAGGTAGGCAGGCGCATTTCCTCCCGAATGCCCTTGGAGCGAGGGGGAGGGGCAACAATAAGCTCAGAGCTCATGCATCTGGTTGTAATTAAATAGGTATCAGGGAAATCAGCTTGGACGCTTAAGTCCGGGCAACGTCAGTTTTCATTTACTGCGCAGACTAGCAGCTCCTTGATAGCGCACAAACAGTCAAGCCATCGCCGTCGCTTGGCTCATTAAGACGCCCAGCAATTTCCGTTCCGGAAGTGAAAGCAGCGCGACAAT
This sequence comes from Drosophila ironensis, assembly GCA_021223825.1. Lineage (NCBI taxonomy): Eukaryota > Metazoa > Arthropoda > Insecta > Diptera > Drosophilidae > Drosophila > Drosophila ironensis. Next base: position 1,142,423 of record JAJJHQ010012318.1, read on the forward strand.
CCCACTCCCCGGTCCTGGCAATTACTCGTCTTTTCCCGCCCGGACTTGCAGGCAAAATAAGCGCCCGGGAAGCACTCAAACAGGTAAAGTTTTGAGTCCGGGGCTGAGGGCTGCAGCGTTTGGAATTTGCAAACGAAGCAGTTCGTTGTGTAGTTATTTATTAGGCTAAGTTAGTTAGCAATTGCTGTTGTTCTTGGGAAGTCCTTTCACAATTACAGAAGAATTTGCAATTGAGTTTGGCTAATGTGTTTCACCCGCATACCTTTAAAGTTGGCAACATGAAACTGCATAAGCCTGAAAGCAAGTGGGTAGCTATACTTCAGTCCTGTCCCGGGTCGGAGGACGGCGCCTTAATAAAAGTTCGCAACAAAAAGCGGAAAAAATCGATAGGCGCCAATTCAGCTTAATTTTTAAAATGCGTTTTCCGGAGGCCATATGCAAGTGACATGCGAAAAGCCCCGTGCCCTTGTGCATGCGAATGATGAATTTGTGTTGGAGCTGAAATGTCGGAAGGCAATCCTTTCGTTCTTGCATTCCGGCTTTAGATTCCTTGCACTAACTGAAACGGGAAACCAAACCATTCGAATGGGGCGTGCATGCAACCGATTTTAGCTGGTGCTAAAATCAGGTGATGAACGAAATCAATAAGGAAACATTTATGTTGAGCCACTTTCTAGTTCGATTGTAGGCACACCATACGCATACGAGTACTTGTACTGTGTCGTGTGTTATTAATTTTGAATGCAGCCTGCCAGGAAACTGTACGAGTAAGGGTACTCGTCGGCCAAGGGTATCTTTCGAGAGCAGATGCCAATCCTTCCGCCCTTCACATGGCACCTCTAATGCAAATCTCTGGAGATGACACGAGCTCAACGGGCACGTAACATCACTTGAACGCAAACTAATCCCGTTGTTGTGAACAACAACTTCGCCGCCAGCCACCTCGGCCTGAAAATGCCGGCGGGGCAGCCGGGAAAGCGGAAAACGCGTGGGAAGGAGGTGGCAACTACAAATTCGAGTGCATGTTCGGGCTTATCCTGGTAGCCTGTCGCACCTTTCGACATGCATGCGGCACCTGCATTTGATATTACCCGACAGTGGCCTTTTGCGGGCGGCAAATGGTATAAAAATGCAAAGATACTGGTGGAGCCTCGCTAAATCCGAGAGATTTGCAAAATAATTGAATTCCGCTCGTGCGAAAATTTATCAAAATTCCCGCTTTAAATCATAATTGAATCGCCCGTAGACACTTTAATCCTTTTGAAAATTGGCGTACGCATTTTTCACGGCTAGGCAAATAATATTTCCAGGCAGCTATTAGTATTCTGGATTTGCCTGAAAGCTCGCAAAGTCAGTGACAATTTCGCAGTGTTAATTACTTGGCAGTGGCTTTGTTTTTATCATTTTGAGTGTTGTTTCGTCATGCGTATGTGCGGTCATGTATTGCATGACATTTTAAATCATGGGGTAATACTCAAAGGCTGGATGCGATGATGATGGGACGTGCATTTGTGTAATTAGCAGCAAAGCGATGTGGATATTAAAAACAGCAGACAAGCAGGGCTACCGTTCAACACATGAGTACTCGGCGAATTTAAATTCTAATTTCCATTTTGGGCACGATGCAGGCCTCATAACATTGTCAATATCAGGCGGATATTTTAATTATGTTCATTATTGAAGGTCGCTTCATTAAAAAGGTCTACTCAAACACGTCGCGACAAAGGAGACCAGCCACATTTTAATTGGCATTATCTGGGTTTGAGACGTGACTTTGCAGTCAATAAAGTGAAGCTGGCTTAAGTAAAGACGAAATGCTCTGGATGTGTTAATTAAAGTGTCCTTATCGGCCGTCTGGCCATGTCTAAATTCAAATTAGGTATTTAATACAAAATGTAAAAATAGCCTTTTAGTTGGTTATATTTTTGTTACGGAGAAGTCTTGAGTGAAGGTTTCAGGAAACCGTCGATTTTTTCCCTTCTTTTTCGGCGAACAAGCTTTTGATAAAGACCGAAATGGCATATTAGGTTAGGTTTACTTATCCGGTTGTCCCTCCTTGAAAGGAGAGTGTGCATGTAACTGGGAGAAGGAGACACTTCCGACAACCGAGCCGATTTAGTCATGTCTGTCTTTCTGTCCATCTGTCCGTCTGAATATTTCAACACTTCGTTCTCCGAGATGGTAGGATCTAGAGACGTAATTCTTTTCCCCTTGGTACCTTCTGTTTGCTCACAGCTAAAATCAACATGTCTGGCTATATAGAACGTTTTACGAGTATGAATATCGGGCAATAAATAATGAAAATTCGGCTACTCTTACTTGATTATGTTGATTTTTTGCCTGTGTAAGTAGTACACAGTACATATATACATATAATTTGGCTTACATATTTTAAATATTAAAATTTTTATAAAATTTTTTAAATTTTTATAGATACAAGGTATTATAATAGATAATAGATACAAGGAAATTGTGACTTGTTCTGCTTGTTTGGTATTAATCTTGGAAAGTCCCTTTCATTGCAGCTGCAAATTTATCACCTTGCCATGATAATGACGGTATCCATGCCGTGGCAACAGGATGTAGACCGGAGGCAGCGACGACCACTAGGACACCATAAACAACGACAACAAAGCGACAGGGTAAACATATCAGCGGATTATGGAAATGGGAGTGAAGATAATAACGATGGAAACATCGTGTTGCAGCCGCATAATCAAAGCAACATTATCAAAAGCAGCCCCCGCAACGCTAGAGCTTCCACTCAACGACAGAGCAAACCACAGGTTCTTCATCCCACCACCACAAGACAGCGCCAACCGCGGATGTCCTCCGCAGTCGTCCTCCAGTCAGAGCCTGGCCTGCTGCTGTGTCTTCTATCGATTGCCGCTTTCGGCCTGACAGTGTCCGCCAATGAGTCCTTCTCCACTACCAGTGCCAGTATCAGCGCCGCTCCCACAGACAAGATCTTCATTAACGGCACCGAGTACGAAACCCTCCTCGGCGACACCACCACCGACCTGGCTCCCTCGGAGACCACGGGCTCCTCGGCACCGGCCGGCATGGAGGAGTTTGAGCAGGACGAGGACGAGGAGGCGGCCAGCGAGTACATATTCGACCGCACCGACGTGCGCATCATATTCATAACTCTCTACTCAATAGTCTTTTGCTGCTGCTTCTTTGGTAAGTGGAGGAACAGCCGAACACTTGAATAATCCGATAGGAATAATCGGGTTGGTTCGCATCTAAGGACTTTATCCTGAAAGCTTTAACGAAACAGAAACGATTCAAACAGCAGTGTCGGAGCAGTGTCGGAGCAAATTTTTGTTTAGGGACTAATTCGCCATTAGTCAGAAATAAGAAGAGACCGCGATTCGAGCTGAAGCAAATTACTTTTCTGATAAGTAGCATAAATAACAATAATAAATGCCTCATGGGCTTTTGTTCCCACAAAAATATTCAGATTATTATAAAGCTAATATTGATTATAAATAGTAAACCAGAGTTTTTACGAGATATGCTATTACTTTCTTCCATCAATTATATTATATGCTATTACTTTCTTCCATCAATTATAGCCTCCGAGATTAAGCCGTTAATATAGCTTGCTTAATTTGGCTAATCATGCCATTCGTGTATAAATATGTGTCCCCAAAATTATAGCTGTGGCTCAAGTAGTATACATAAGAGATTAATTGGAATCACAACACTGTCGTTCCGAAATATTGTTCACATATCTGTATGTCCGGGAAGTTGAATATACCCACTAAAAACATAGCTTACTGCCACATGCAAACTGTACTTCACGGATGCAGAGTGGGACCATGTAAACTGCAGTCGAAACCCCAATGCGACGATGTTAAGTATACGCAATGTTATCTTTGAGCGTCATCCGTGGGTGTAGCAATTATTTGAGACGAACGATGGGCTGCGGACCCCAAAACCGACATCCGCTCATGCTCATGCTCATGCTCACGCAAATTAGGGGGAAAGGGTAATAGAGCGGTTTGTCCTGCTGGCAGGACCAACCAACAATCAGCCAAACAGAAACTTTGCGACGTGATTGCAGCATGCTAATTTTATGGGCGGGTGTGTGGCTAATGTGCCATCCCGCCATCCTTCCATACTGCTCCTCGGGTCACAATTCCTCGTTGCCGCTGCTGCGACAGTGAATAAGTTGCTTTCATTTAGCAATCGCCTACACAACGAAATGTCGTCGTGGCGGACTTTATGTCTAATGAACGGCTATTTGGGGCCATTTGGTGCTTGTACGATGACCAAATATGCATGTTCCTCGTTTTTATTGCGCCTGTCGCCATCATGTGTGTCAAGAATGTCCTCATTTGACGATGCCACCGCCCAGAACGTACATCGTAATTGATTTTAAAAGGCGTCGGGTTGAAATGGGGAATTTTAATGGAAATTGCAAGGCTACGCCTGTTCAAATGCTGTTTCCGATTCGGTTGGATAAATCCACAAGTGTCGGCCAAAAATTGTGTATGTTGGGCACCGGAAAGAAATAAATCCAACACTAAAATAATTTTGAACTTTCAAAATCCTGCGGCGGTTAAAATATTGCGACCTACAATAACAATAATATTATTTCAACTTAAGCTTTTAATGTTGTTATAAGCTAACCGATTTATTGGCCCGTTCGCTGGCTCCAAATGCAATAAATCTAATAAACGACTATTTATTCATTCGAAAATGCACCTTCCTTTTTGCTGCGCTTTTGATTAATTTTTTAACCGTATTACATTCAAGCGTAAACTGCCATGTGTTTTAAAAGCCGAAAGTGCTAGGCGCTTTGCAAAAACAAAGTCATAAAAAATTTATAAATTTAACGTCTATGCGTTTGTAGTGGGCACTGTTATATACAAAATAAATTATTAAGGGTGTAATCCGTTCCTACAGTCGATGTTTAATGCCCTTGCCTCGAACTGCCTTGAATTTCTTGGCCAAATTAAACTCATTTCTAAAGTTTGCGCGAAACCAGCGCCCGCAGCTCAGGAGAACCTGGCTTAAATTGCAGCTAATGCAATAATTTCAACAAAGCAAACTGGAGGACAAGTATCCTCTTTTCGTGTCGGATTTCCCCGCACGCGTTCGAGAGAAGCACATGGTGTGGTACTCCATTTTGGAGCTTTCGTTTTGGGTTTTTGTTTCCAGTTCGAATTGCATCCTCTTGTGTTTCCGTTGGCCCATCGTCTGCGACTATCCATTGTAATTAAAAAAGTTTTTCTCGACATTTGGTTGCAATGTGTGAGGCCGAAATAATACGACGCGCTCCGTCCCAATTTATTGTTAGGAGCCTCAAGTGCAAGAATCGAAATCAAATATTCTGCCCAACCAGGCAGGTTTAATTTTGCCAAAGAAGTTTATTTTACATGCTAAATATAATTTTCTCGTAATATTTCCAGGGAACCTGCTTGTCATTCTGGTGGTCACTTTGTCGCGGAGGCTTCGCTCCATCACGAACTTTTTTTTGGCCAATTTAGCGTTTGCAGACTTCTGCGTCGGGCTCTTCTGTGTGATGCAGAACCTGTCCATCTACCTTATAGACAGGTGAGTGGTTTCAAGGGGAAAGCGGCCGGAAGCTTGCCTATTTTAACACTGCTCTATTCTGCTCAAGCGGTGCATAAACAATGCAAGCGAGCAGGCCGGCACCGGTAGCTCCGGTCTGTTTGAATTTTCCGCGCCGTTTGAAGCGTGGTTTTGGGAGCCAATTGTTCTTCGAGAAGCGAAAATTCAATTTGAGTTTTCATGTGCTAAAGCACACTTACTCACTGCCACCTCCTCTTCAGCTTAATTGTATTGACTTAATTGCATGAAGTGTGTTATAAAGTCGTCGAGCGTCATTTTGTTTTGTCGGATGCTATTTATTATTCAAAGGCTGTCGCCGTTCTGACGTGGCTGTCAGACTTTTGCGCCCAAAAGAATGCCGTACAAAAGTTTCAACATTCAGCTGTGCATGTTGCACCACAACAGCCACAGGACCGCCACAGCCACAGCCACAGCCACAATCTGAAAAAACTACGACGGGTATCAGCCCCCCGGCGATGCTTTCCATGTGCATTTTCCGTTCGCCATTCAGTGTGCACATGACCCTTTCACGTCGCCTTCCTCAGTGTTTATTTGCATTGTGTTTCTTTGGCTCTTTGGCTCTTTGCCTCATTGCGAACACGTTTCAGCGGCGTGCGGAAATAAAAGGTGCCACCAGCGGTGGCAACAAGAACGAGCTGGGACAGGACATCGCATACCACTGCTCCGGGTGCCGCACAGGATACCAGAATGTGCTCGCAGACAACTAATAGAGAAATTTGTATCCAAAGCAAATGATTGTGGTCCTAAGAATGCCTGCAAGAACGTGGAAGCGCAAGCTGAGTAGAAGACATCTACGCTTCCCATATTTCAATTCTCAAGTTCCGGAAAATTTTCCTAAATCTATAATTAAAGTTCGTGTTATTTGCATGGACTTTTTGGACGCTTGAGACTCGCACTGAGACAATAGAGAAATTTGTATCCAAAGCAAATTATTGTGGTCCTTAAAAAAGCATGCACGAGCTTGGAAACGCAAACTGGGTAGAAGACATCCAGCCATCCTATATATAAATTCTCTAGTTTCGGACAAAACCCCCAATCTATAATTGAAGTTCGTGTTGTTTGCCTGGACTATTTGGATGGTTGTATCGCATGTTTTTAGATTTTGGTAACCAACAACGTTATTTCCTGGCACAAGAAGCTTCCCTAAAAAAAGAAGCTTCCCTAAAACCACCTAACCATTAAAATAAACCCATCCTATTACCCCCACTTTGGTTCCATAACGCGCGGCGCACAAATAAAATTACGTGCCAATCCCAAAATACAATGATCCGTCGCCTATCAAACGTAATTTTATCCGATAATAAAATAAAAATGGGAAAAATGGGAAAAAGCTTCTGCCACAAAAAGCACTAACGACACCTTAATGCCACATTTAGTTTGCGGGGCGGCTCATAAAACGTCATGCGGCTTTAAATTCTGTTGCGGGCCAAACCACTCTCGTAGGCCCTTAAAGCGCCGAAACTTTTCCCGATAAATAATTATACATTTCTCTTTGCAGCTGGGTCTTTGGCGAGTTCCTGTGCCGCATGTACCAGTTTGTGCACTCGCTGAGCTACACGGCCTCGATTTTCATTCTGGTTGTCATCTGCATGGAGCGATACTTCGCCATCGTGCATCCAATAACCTGCAAGCAGATTCTGACAGCGGCTCGCTTGAGGGTAAATATTTGGTTAATCTAGGATTGGGAGCTTCGGTCACAAATTTGGGCACTAGTAAAGTATTTGCATCTAGTCCAATAAGTGCTGAATGCCAGAACATGTCTAAATAGGTATGAAATGGGGAACCATTTGTGGCACTGTTTGTGGTACCATAGAGACATTGAACTGGGTTCAGCGGTTGCACACACAACGTTTCGGCCTAATGGAATGTGAATAATATTCTGACAAACTAATTTTACTACAATTTGCAAGCTAATGAAGTTTATTACAGTGGGTTCGCCCATAGATTATGCGGCAGATGAATTCAGAAGCGCTTGACTTGGTTTCGGGCTGTTGAAACTTTTCCCGCCTAAGGGTCATCCCATTTCGACTGGCCCAGCCCGCACATATCCTTCACCCTTATGTTTTCAGACAAAGAAACCATTTTGAAAACGCAAAATGCCATTATTAATGTTGGTGGGTCGCATGAAAGTAATGCCCATATATATAGAGTCAACAAACCATATAATAGCTATTCGAAATTCAACAAATTGTTGGCATGCGAAACGAAAACAACTTGAAGTCGTTATCCTTGCAGATGGTCATTGTTACTGTTTGGATTACATCGGCGGTCTACTCAACGCCCAAGTTCGTCTTCAGCAAGACCATCAAGAACATTCACACCCAGGACGGGCAGGAGGAGGAGATTTGCGTGCTCGACCGCGAGATGTTCAACTCCAAGTTGCTGGACATGATCAACTTTGTGCTCCTCTACGTCATGCCGTTGCTAGTGATGACCGTGAGTACAAAGATGCATGAAGTGATTTTGGTGGCTTAAATTTGACTAAATTTCAACGTTTTTTAGCCGATAATTGAGTACCAATTAAAGGCTTTATTACCGCTGTATTGATAATATAATTCAATTAAATGTGGATGCAATAAAGAGCCAACATATTATAATAATGTGACTAGGGAGGCAACTGACACGTTTAATTTCCCCAAATGAAAAGTGTTTTTGTTTAATTCCTGTATTTCGGTTTTTTTATTGAGAATGTGTGGTTCTTACCGCAAATAAATCGTTTTTTGTTTGCTTATTTTTTTAACGGACATATTTTAAAATGGGATTAATGAAGCCGCCAACGAAAATCAGAATCGCCTGTGTGGTTAAAACGTACATAAATTCCATTGTCAAACTATGGAATGCGCTGTATTTTGTTCGAGCAATTTAACTTTTCTTGTTTTTTCTTTTTTCTCTTTAAAAATCCGTATAAACAAAGACCGCACAGTGTGAAATTTACTGCCCATTAAAAAGGGTTATCAAGCATTTTAGTTACACTGCCATAAAGAGGGGTTTCCTTCACCACATTTTAAATGAAATTTGCGAGGAAAGGACGCACTCGTAAAATGACTTTTGATAATTGCTGAGACACGTACAGATATGTGGTTCTGAGGCGGATAGTCCCCGAGTGAGGCGTTTGGTCCTTTTAATTTGTAAAATGACATCCTCGCATTTGCATTTGCTTTGCAGGTGCTGTACAGCAAAATCGCCATTGCCTTGTGGCGCAGCTCCCGCGGCCTCACGCCCCATGTGGTGCAGCATCAGCAGCAGCAGCAACACCAGCAATCTAGCCAGGACAATGGCATGGGCATGCACAATAGCATGTACCACCACCAGCAGCACCACCAGCATCTCCACCATCACCACCATCCGCACCAGCACCACCACCACGTGCACGCTCACCATCAGCACCATCAGTTGCCGCCGTCGACGACCCCGTTGGTGACCTCAGCGGGCGCTGCAGCTCTTGGGGGAGTGGCCGGGGCGGTGGCGGGGGGCACCGGTGGCACCGGTGGCGCTGGTGGTTCGTCACTCGCTTCCGCCGGCAGCAGCACCACGTCCTTGTCACGTAAACAGAGCAGTAAATATGAGAAGCGCGGTGTCAGCATCACAGAGAGTCAGGTGAGATTCAGCGAAAACAATTCCCCCGAAAAGAAACGAAACGCTTAGGGTGTGTCACAGGACTAACGAAAATGCTGTTACACCGATTGGGGGCAAGGGAAAATGGAACCATATTAAGTCAATGTGTACAGTAGAATGCACACCAGTTATGATGTATGTTATAAAACACGCACAAAGAGTATAGATAGTAATATGTTGTAGTTGCTCTTTAATGATTTTTGGCTTCACCATTCAGTCAAATAACTACACCAATATGTTAAATACTTAATACTCACTAATTTCAAGACAAGGTACTTTCACTTCAGAGATCTTATTTCGCTTAAGCTGTTAGATTTCAAATATAATAAACTAAAGGTTTAGTAATCTTATGTCTATAATCCTTTGAATGCCATTAAATTCTGGGGCAGAGAACATTGCCCCCGAGAATACCTGGAATAATGAAACATCAATAACGGCATAGAAACTTTGTCGGCGAAATTTCGAAGGCATTAGAGGCAATTAAGGACAGATGACAGGACAGTTTAAACGGCATTTGAGTTATGTGCATGTAAAGCATATTAAAAAAGACATAAATTCAGAGTATCACGATAAATTATTATTATGAGTTGGCCAGACTAATTCACTGGCCATTAAAACTTTGCTTGGAAATTTAGCTCGCGAAACTTTGCAGAAGAGTGGGTGCAGCTGGACATCTAGGTCAGCAGGTGTCAATGCACGTTAAGAGTGAACCGAAACGTGGCAGGTCGGTAGCTTAGTTTGATAGTTGTTCGAAAGATGAAAACTGAGACAAATCACCCAGAAAAACGGGGAGATGACAGCAAAAGTTGTACGAGAAGTGCATTGCTATTATTGGTGACGGCGGGATGGGATTTGAAGCAGATTGGCCCGTCTTGTGGGTTATTTATTGCGCTCTGTATTTGCGGAAAGAAAAAGGCAAAAATTACATATTTAGACTGCGGAGAGTCCCAGGCGGATCAAGTTTGTTTTGTGAAATGTCTCACGTAACAATTATACCCGCAAAACAAAAAAAAAAGCGACTTTATTAAGGGACTTTCTTACTTGTTTCGCTTGTTTATAAATATTAAATCGCATCTGGAGGGAAAACAAAGTTTGGCTTCGCTCACAGATTACGCTGGAAAATTCGTACATGCCGGCGCCCGGGCCATCATTTATGAATGATACCCCAAAGATACGACGCAACACAAACCCCACTTTTTAAAAGCCCCTTTTGATTTTCCTTACGAATATGCCTTGACTCACATGCAACTTTTTAACTATCTTTCTGTTCAACTTCTTTCTCTCTCTGCGATTCGTTTGATCAATAACTCCGTTTGGTTTCTCCCCCTTACTAACCACTCGGTGGGTCGCCAACAAACCAAAACCACAACCACACACAACACAAAATTAGCTTGATAATTGCAAGGTAGGTATGCGTTTCTGTTCCTGTTGCGGCCGCACCGAATCCCCCAAGAATAGGCCGATGCTCGCCTGCAGGCGAGTCATGAATGCGATGACAAACTAAACCATTTCACGTCGTTTCCCGTAATATTATGCGCAGGTATCCCTCGAGGCTGATCGTCCCATTGTCAGCGCCTGCCGCAAGACCAGCTTCTACCATCACGGCTCCCACCAGCGGCCAGGACTCGGCGGCGGCGGAGGAGGAAGTGCCGGAGGCGCTGGAGGCGGAGGAGTCAGCCACATGTCGCACTCGTCGAGCAATGTGCTGCGCGCCCGGCGCGGGGTCGTCCGCATGCTGATAATATTCGTGCTGACGTTCGCTCTCTGCAATTTGCCGTATCACGCCCGCAAAATGTGGCAGTACTGGTGAGTCCAACCCCAACACACGGCCCGACCCTCCCCCATCATTGTTGCCGCACAAGCGAATATTAAACATGCAGCCGGAGGTGAAAACTAATACTTTAATTAGAGCCGATGAATACTCGGGGGTATAAAACAGCGGATGGGCTGCGTTCCGTTCGGAAATTTGGCTCCCTTTCCCGAAACTGGAAGTTCCATCCCGCCCGTGGTCCGCTTCGATAAAAGTTGAGCTTAACTGGCTTGTTAGCAACAGTTCCGCTTCCGGTGCGGTGGCGAATCTGGGTTCAGGCTAATTCGTGGGCGGACTGTTTGACGCAGGAAGGAAATTAAAGCCGTCTATTGGATTGGACTGATTCCCCAAGTCAGAGGACGTCAAAATCCTTGTTGTTTCAAAAAACATTCTATTTGACTTTATGCACCCCAAGAGCAGTAGGCGGCCTTTGAGATAATTTGGCAGAGAAAGAGCACGGAAACCCCTTTCACATTCGGAAGCTTCTTTTGAAGCAATTAACTTAATTACGTAGGAGTACTGCCGCTCCCAGCGACCTAAGATAAAGTTTTAAAAAGAAAGTTTGTGGCACCAAATGAATTTCGGCATCCCCCTCGTTTGAGTCATTTTCGGCTCACTTTGCGGTGGTTTGAATGGTTCGTCCTGCCACTTGCGATGTCATTACCTAAAGTAACTACCCTGCAGAATGGGCACACAGGTCGTATGAGTGAGGAGTATGCCCAGAAAGGCTTTAAAAACAGCCCGCACAAGCATATTAATTGTCAAAATCTATTTTGGGAACCCCATAACCGACAAATGAACTCTTAATAAAGTTGTATCCCCTGTAATCGATACACTTGACACGTATGTGTGAAAATAATTGTCCTTTAATGCATTTTAATGCCCGGGAATCACTGATTACAGGGAGAGTAATCAAGTTCCATTAGTCCGTGACGTATACTCAGGGACAAAAGCCCAAGGATGGTCCGAAAAATGGCTTCCAATAAATAGGACAGTTGCACTGAACCTTCTTTCATACTACATGCGAGCGAGCGTGTGCGCCCACATTGGCAATATTATTCGGGGCTGTGTGACAAATAGCTTAATAAAAAATTGACAAGGTTTTAAAATTGTTTTAATTCTTTATGGCAACTGAGAGGTGCTCTTACGCACGAATGCCATCTGTCGGCATCGTAATGTCTCCCGTATTTTTTCCGTTCGCATATTTCTTTTGTGCTCCGCTTGAGTGGCACTTGCCGGCAGTAACGTGGCTATTACGTGGCAGATAACTGAAATTCGAGCGAGGCGGTATCTGGCAGCGGATATCTAAACAAATCGTAGCAAAATTGACCAAGTTGGCCACCAGTCGTCACCCGTAGTGTAAACACTGAAGGAGCGCGCCCCTCCTGAAAGTCAGTGTGTGAAGGCCGACACATCGGACAAGTAAACAACTTGGCCCCCACACACACAAGTCGGGCATAAATCTCAATTATGCCACTGACAGGATATCGTATTACGGCCGCAGCTACTTGCCTTGTTATTGTCTGGAAATCAGTGCGATTGCACAAAAACACATTTCAAATTTTCGCAAATGCAGTGCTGTCGAGTGCGGCTCTGCATGGAAAGGCATGGAAATGCGTTGCAGACTGCGCGTAAAATTGGAATAAATGCGCACCGCAACTTGAAAGATGAGGAGCAAACTTTTTAATTATTGTTTCTGGCACTGGCTATCCAAGCTCTAACAATGACAAATGGCCGGGCTAATGGAAAAGGCCAGTCGGCAATTAGTCAGTTCGAAGGCGCAGTCTAGACCCAATTGTCGGCGAATGTAGCCAAACTGGCAGATTTATTTTTATTTAATTTACATTTCCAAGAAGTCCTGTTCTGGGTGGCTCACTTTGGATGCTGGCGTCGCAGTGACACAATCACATAAATGCGATTGGGACTCAAGTTGATGCTGAGGCTGCTCCCGCGTAATTGCCACGTGCCGGCAATGGGATTACACTCCTTGCCGCTGAAATCCGTAAAGGAGGCCCAGTCCGGGGAGGCAGCGGGTAACATGTGTTCATTATTAGCTCAGAAGCCGGGTCATTTCTGGCGGGGCAGGTCAGTGATAACGATAATAACTCCGCTACTTGGCAACGGCAACTCGTTAAATGCCCAGAGCTCTCAGATAGCCATTGCGCGGTCTCCGATGTGAACTTTAAATCGGGGAAAAGTCAGGGAACACTTGAAGGCTAAGCAGTCGAAGAGAACTTGATCCACATGCATTTTGTGCACTGTTTAATTAGTAGCAGTCTATTAATTGCAAATATAAGACGAGGCCGTTGCTAATTGAAACCTAAAACTGGCTAGAAACCCTACAAAGTTTGCTTGTATTCGTTAAAGTTTGCTTGTATTCATGACGAGATTAAGGATATCTTTAAGGTTTATCTGCAATAGCCTTTTTCGAGACTGAAAGTAAAGACGCATACAAAAACCACAGGGGCCAAACCATGATTCATATATCCAAATATTTAATTAAATGGGGTTTTTACTCATACTTATTAACAATGACTAAAATAAGATTTATGGGGTGAATGTGAATGTGAGGAGTCTGCCAATAGGGACAAACGAGAAGGCACTCGACCCGGCTATTAATATTGATCAAAAATACATTTGCCCCAAAGAGTCCTTTGTTTCCTTCTGTTTGGAGGCTTACAATGAATAATTGTGCTGTTCGAGTGCCCGCCAGGATTTTGGGTCAGTGATTTAGGCAAGTTTTGATTTGTAAAGCAAATACTGAAAGCAAATCAGGGAAACACCTCTCGAGATGGGGCAATGCTATTTTTAAGAACCAGATAGGACATTAATGTGTATGAACAACGAACGAATGTTTGTTAGTTGTGGCGGCAAACTTTCCATTTTAAACTTGTTCCCGAGCCCAAAACCGATACAATACATTGCTTGCATGATTAATGCGATTCGCCATGAATTTCATAGTAGAAATAATTCTGGGAGAACGCCTTTGGAGTTGTGCGGCCACAGAAGTTTTATGCTTTCCGTTGGAGACCCTAATCCACTTTGAAACAGGACACCGAATTCGGAGCCCGCTCCGATATTTGGCCAACAGATGCTCATTTGCATAAGCAGAACACGCATTCTGTTGTATATACAACAAGTAGATAGTTATTTCCATATATACATGTGCCATTTGCAGGTCACGTTCATATCGCGGTGATTCCAATTTTAATGCGCTGCTAACGCCGCTCACCTTTCTGGTCACGTACTTCAATTCGGGCGTAAATCCCCTGCTCTACGCCTTCCTGAGTCGCAATTTTCGCAAGGGCATGAAGGAGCTGCTCCTGTGCTCCTGGAAGAAGGGCAAGGGCAAGTCGTCGTCGAACTCCTCGATGCATCACAAGCGCAAGGCGCTGCAGGTGAGTGTTTTCGCGGCCCCGTTTATTCCCGCCACTCCTCTAAAAAGGACTCTCCGCAGACCCACTCCCTGCCCACGGACACCACCCACATCGGCAACGAGCAGCTCTGATGGCCAAGCTGCTGGAGGAAGCCCCTGCGGCTCTTCGGACGACGCCCCTGAACACGCGGTCCATCCATCCCATCCCCCTAATGGCATCTGCACCTGGTCCAGGTCCTTAGTCGATAGCTAGCATTAATTGTGATTTTCGGACGAAGGGCGAGTGGGGCCCGGTGGAACCCGTTTGCATGGATTGGATTCGCAGTAAATTGAATTTCCTCCCGCCCAGCGTTTTGGCAATTGATTTAATAAGCCCATTTTCCAGCGAGCACGATTGGGCCAAACAAAAATAATTACATTTTAAAGAAACCAACCTAGTATTTGCATGCATCTCTGGGAGCATGGCTCTGCAAACTTGTCAAGTTGTATATTTAAGATTCTTATGTAAGCATGACTTCACATGGAAAAAACAAGAACAAAATATAAACCAAGCTCAATTATCATCGCCATGTCTTTTTCTATCAAACAGCGGAAGAAGCCATTACCATCTCCCAACCACGGCACGCATCCTTTTCTATTTCCTGCCGAAAATCAGTCAGCCGATGCTAAAGTAATTTGATGGCTCCGATACCGATACCGAGTCCTAGTCCCAGATCCCCCGCAATTTGTATACATTTTATTTACTATATACACGATGTCGATGGCTGATGATGATGATTTTATGGTCAGCCGGGGAGCACGCTTCGTTGTGGCTTTGCTGCGGCCAAAACCCAAAGCGAAAAAGCACTCGTACAGCCCGCAGAGGAGAGTGTCTTAAAAATGACCCGATTGTTGGTCGAATTTTGTGCTAGGCACAGCACTTCATATTCGCAATCCGCCGGGCCTGCTCCGGCTGTCAGGCTTACAGAACGCCGGCCCGAATGTTCAGATTGGGGGGGGAAAAAAAACTCAATTACCAGGATTGTCTGACGTTGGCGCAAATTAAAAATCAAAAATCCGGCAAAAACTCTTGAATCTCGTTGTTTGCTTTGGCCATTTGTTTCCTCGCTCTTACCACTTCTCCTACCTCCATCGCCCGGTGACCTGACCCTTTGCGTCCGGCCCTTTGTTATGCAAACAGCGATCCATAAACTGTGTCAAGTAGCTTCGGACTAAAAAGGACCCAAAACTAGACTCCGCCGCATTCAGAGAGCCATTTGAAGTTGCGGGATTTCTCATAATTAAAAGCAACTCGAGATATTGCGGCTTGACATAAATCACCACCGCCGAGTCGCCGAAAAATTGTGGAAGCGCAGGCACTCAAGATAAGGTCCGATGATTTATTTACTTGTCATGTGTTTGCATCCGCAGCAACAGCATAGCTACGCGTCGGGCGTATCCGGCGTTGTGAGTGCGACTAGAGATGATTTAGCACTCAGAACTGCACAAAAAATAGCACAAAGAAACAAATAAGGTGAGTTTTGGATGCTACCATCAAAATACTATCATCAATATAAAGAACGGTGTGCAAAACACGCTGAAAACACACAGCTGGAGGGGTGTCAAACACATACGAGTGTATGTTTGTATCCACTTACAGTCATGTGGCCTTGTTTGTGTTTAGTTTTTACGTTTTTATTCCAACAATATCCGGAGATATTCAAGAAAGTTAATGCATGGATTTAATGCCATAACTAAATATGTATTTACGGCATTTAATTTAGAAAAAATATACTTGTTATGTACAGGGGCGGTGGTCACAATGCAAGTGAACCTTACATCTATCAAACATCAATAGGGTTTTGAGTGGATATTTCTCGAATTGAATTGCTTGTTAATACTTCCTTAAAGAGAGAGGGACTCGATGTTTGCACGATTCCAATATATCCTTCCCCTTTAAAAGTACCGTGTACAGAATAAAGGACAATATGAAAACGCGTCTTCTTTATGACAGTAATTTCAGCAAGAAACGGAATATACCTTCCCTGCCACTACTCCTGAGAGGCAGAACAAGAATTGCTATAACCATAAGTCAGATTAAAATATATATTTTTAAAGGGCCAGCATAAGGTATACTCCAAAATACAATTAATTGATCGAGATACTTAACATCACATTAGGCAGTGAAACGTTGATTTTCAAGCTCCTGCTTTAACTTTCGAACTAATGCCTAATGGGTTGTGATATATCGCCTGCTAGTTGATTCGAACGATGAAATACCAAAGGGCTTCCCACGAATGAGCACTTACACTCCCATTATAGAGTGAAAACATTTTCAGGGGTGGGCGAGCACGGCTCATTGAGCTTTAACTCCAAAGACAAGCAATTTATGCATTGGACTTTTAATTAATGAAAGCCAGGCAGCTTAACTTATTGGCGCCCAACCAGGGACGCAGGGGCAGCGGCAGGGGTCCGGCACTTCATAATTCCCCCCCGGGCCGTGGCCATTGAAAATTACCGTCGAGTGTCGGAAGCCATTTTGCCAGCCTTGCAGCGTAGAAAGGATTACGATGCGTTGGAGTAAAAAACTGGAAACTCAATTGCAACAAAGAGCCATCGACAACGTGATGGGGGGCGTCGCGTGTAGTGGGAGTTTCCCCTAATCCGATTAGCTGTGTTAAAAAATAACAGTTGCTAGGGTTGGGCGATCCTGCCACGGGAACAAATTTACCTAACAGCTTATGGCAATTAGTCGGACGAGTTGTCAAATGTTACTTTGATTTCGCTTTGTGCGAGTTGTCGCTGCCGTTGCGTGGTCGATTGGGTGGATATTGGGTAAGCCCACCTAATCCGAGCTATTTTCGTACGTTCCAGGCTCTAGTCCGGCGATTCGGGGGGATCTGACAGCCTGTTGATGGCAGGCAATAAACATGCACACTGTGCATACAGAAAACTTTGCGCATAGCCGAGGAATTGCAGAAAGTTTTCACTCGACCACGACTTGATCTCCATGTTTGCACAATGCCGAAAGTTAAGTGCCAAGTTTTCCAGCAAGTGGGATACTTGTACAATTTGACAGCACAACTTTTGGATTGGACAACTGCCGACAGCAAGACCAGGAAAGTTCGTTCCCCGTCTGTGTGCTTTTTGTGTTTGCTCTTAAAATTAATTAGAATGAAGGAAATTAAGTGTAATACGAAAGACAAATGAAACTAGCTGAAACTTTTCATTCCACTCTTGGCAAACAGTGATTGCATCTTGGCCATCCCGGCCGCACTGGCCGGCCAGTGGGGCGAGTTGGAGAGTTGGCCCCAAAAACCGAATACCGAAACTCGGCCAAGTGATGCATCATCGTTCTGCTGCCAATTTCTGTTTGCCTGGTCATAGATTTTTTCTTTCAATTTTTAAGCAATTTTTATACCATTTTGGGGGGGTAATCCAATTTTGGTTTTGGTTTTGGTTTTGGTCTGGGCCGTGGCATAACTCAAAAGACTGCTGGGGGCGGAGGTGGCTTGTCCGAGCACATCAACAAAACTATCAGGAGCAAAGGAAAACAGCAGGAATTTACCATTTTGTGCATCGGCACTTCGTACTCGTACATGGCCACTTGTCTCCTGCCCATTCTCCGGCTTTGCACGACAACAGGCAGTTATCTCGGGGCCAGCAGCAGCCATTAAAGTTTTGCCTGAAATTTTGAATGCAGACAGTGCATCTGCATCCGCATCTGCATCAGCCTCAGAGCTTCAGCTTCAGCGTCCGAGCATCAGCATCAGCATCCGCAGCCGAACAGCCCTTTCCCAGAAATTTTAAATTCGACTTATAAAGTGCTTAACTTATTAGGCCAGTGGAGCAGAGCAGCCTGTTTAGCATTTCCGCTTCCGTTTGCACAGCTGGCCATGCCGTCTCCACTCTGCTTGCATTTTTTATGAGTTCCCGGCCATGCAAAATAGATGCGAGACTCAACTTTTAAGTTTCCAAAGTGACTGGTCCGGTCGAAAACAAAACCAGCACATGCACTGCAGCATCGAAGATACGCAAAAGTGAAACCTGATAGAATGTTGGTGTTTTTCTGGCCCCGAAAAACTAAAAACTAAAATAAACAAAGTCCCGATTTCACACATCTACATAATTTGGTTTCCTCAAGCCTATAATTTAATTTGGCCAACTTTTCCGACCCTGACTCCTTTTTAAATCCTCCGCCGCCTTCCGAAAGGATCTGTTCCTGTCCCAGACGGAGCTATTATTTTAGGATGCAGAAAATTGGATTTGATTGGGTAATTTTGTTGATTTTTAATTTGGCCCCAAAAGTGACCTTTCTTAATAAATTAGTTAAAAGGGACCCGGACAACCAAGCCGACCAGAAGCAGAACCTCAACCTCAACCTGAGGCTGAGGCTGAGCCTGAACCTTCGAACCCTCCCGATTGAGTTCCCAAACAGCAAGTATTGGCCTCTTATACGTATAAGTGGGAGTGGTGGGCGACCGGCCGCTGGAGAGCCTTTCGCTGCTTAAATCTTTCGATTATTATGTAAAGTAAGCTCATTTAAGCAATAAAAGCTTATGGCTGGGAAAAATCACACACACGCCGCGTAAATCATTCAGCGTAAGCCTTTGCCACGGAAAAGCCGGAGCGCTCGGTGGTTGGTGAAATACAAATTGCGTGGCAGGCCGCATTAATTGTGCCTTTATTTATGGGCTGGGTTGAAGCGAAAAGCGCAATTTTCATCACACGCTTTTTACACTCTTCCACCAGAGGCGGTTCATATTTTTGCAACGCAGGGAAAAAGCCAGCCCCGACCCGCAGACTCCGAAAAGTGTGTGCATCAGCACCACCCGGACAGGCGGCATTGTCTGTCCGTACGCTTGACAGCAAACTATTTTCGGTGCATTAAAACAGCCGGTTACGTGTTTTCCCACAGTGTTGCTTCAATTAAAATCGACCACAACTTGTGGGAGTACCTCCGAAAACTGCAGAGCCTAACACAGTTCCAAATTGCAATGCTAATTGATTTTGCATTGCCACCCGACACTTATTGAGCGGAATTTGTCAAAAACCACGTAACACAGATGGCATCCAGCCTGGTACCCAAAGAAAACACAGCAAAGTTTTAATAATGAGACGCTTATTATTATATGTGTTTTGGTTTCTACGTGAATGCAAGCCACTAAAACATTCCAGAGTCCAGGCTTGTCCAAGGTTTAGTTGCGGGACTAAAGCATTAAGCTGTAGACTCCTTTGATTTGGGATTGTTAGCAGATGGTTTCTTTTCA
The DNA here is from genome assembly GCA_021223825.1 of Drosophila ironensis. Classification (NCBI taxonomy): domain Eukaryota; kingdom Metazoa; phylum Arthropoda; class Insecta; order Diptera; family Drosophilidae; genus Drosophila; species Drosophila ironensis. The sequence continues at coordinate 1,162,077 of JAJJHQ010012318.1, forward strand.
CTAAGCTAAGGTGAGTTGAACTGATCTCTTGTGTGTTGTCTTAATATAAGAACTCATTGTTGCCTAGTCTACCTTAGCGTACTATTTACACGTCCCCTCCAAACGCTTAACCTACAAATGCATCTTTGGTCCGAACGCTGCTACTCGTTTTGCGGTGCTGCCCTCTTGATTTCTTCCTCTGCCTCGCTGCTACAGATACACAAAGTGTCCCAGCCCCTTGGCGGGATTGTTGTTGACGGCTTCGGCCGTGAGATTTGTGGTCGGATTACCGCCCTTCAGCTCCTGGCTATCCACCTCGGCCACGGGCATGAGGCGGTTGTAGAGCCCGGCGGTGGCGTAGCGGGCGTTCATGTGGATGTCCAGCAGCTTCTTGTCCTTGCCCAGCGAGGAAAACGAGTGCGAGGCCGTGCGTATCTCCCGGATGTTGTACACGGGACTGTATGCCCGACCCGGGGACACCGACACGGACACGGTCGCCGGAGGAGTTGGCGTTGGAGTGACCCGCGGGTAAAAGTCGCGGCGCAGGGTGCACTCTGTGGAGTTGTCAGAGGAGCCGGAGCTGCTGGCGCACTCGTCCTCGTCCTCGGCGTCCTCGCTGCTGCTGCTGCAGCTGCGCAAGTCCTCGGAGAGGGACAGGTCCGATTCCAGGGAGAGTTCCAACAGGCTGGTGGCGTCCTCCGTCGCGTCCGTCGCTGCTTCGTTCAGGTTCACCAGCAGCTGGCGCCGGCGCGCGTAATTGGGCGTCCTACGGACCAGGAAGTGGCAGCTCTCGCCGCGCTTCATCCGCTCCGCCTGAGCTCGCAGCGGCAGGTCGTCGGGATGCAGCTTCCTCTGGCACTCCTGGCCCGGGCACACCTCGTACAGCGAGAAGCACTCGACGGGCTCCGGGGAACTGTAGCAGCCGAGCAGGAGCTGCAGCAGCTCGTCGCTGGTGGTCTCCTCGCTGATTACCAAAGACTTGTACTGGGAGCTGGGCTGCAGGGCGGAGGTGTGGACGCGGATCAGGCCGCCGGGCTTCAGTTGCAGACAGAACCGGGACTCGCCCTTCGGGTGGCAGGCCTGCATGATGGCCGGCCGTGTGTCGTCGTCGAGCACCAGGATGGTCTTCACTCCCGCCCTGCGCACTGCAACCTCCATAGACAGGTAGAAGAGGCGTGGATCTCGGTGGCGCATCTTCAAGCTGTATAGGAGAGATGGTATAGGCAACACATTAGTTTAGGTTCGGTTTGAATTGCCTTTCATTACTCACCGTCGCAGCAACTGGGAGATCACCTCCTTGCTAGTGGTGTCCCACTGGATGCCCAGCGTCTTGTACTCAATGTCGATCTTCAGGCAGTTGGTGTACACCTTGATGGTAGTCTATAGGCGGGGGCGGCAATCATTAGTTTGGGTTGGCCTAACGTCCGTCCGGGGGACACTTACCTGCGGCAGCTGTTCGTTGAGGCTCGAGTAGCTGGAGGCCCGCGAGGGAGTCCTCGGCAGGTCCGCGGCTGGCTCCGGGCTCCCGCACATGGAGCTGGCGCAGGAGGAGGCGTGGCTGGAGGAGCGCAGCGACAGGGAGTCGGAGCGGTTGCGCAGGGGCGAGATTTGTACGTGCTTCAACATCTGAAAGGATTGAAAGGAAGGGCGTAAATAAATGCGGGCGAACTTCAGGCGCTGTGCGTGAGAGTTATACATTATGAATAGGTGCATCAATTATTTACGCTCGACATAAAGACACTTGCTGCTGTAAGTGAAGCCGCCACATCCGGTTTGACGGGGGGAGAGTTGCACGGTAAAAAATATATGCATGACTATACACACATTTTCGATGGCGATTTGAGATGAAAGTGTCAATATCTAAGTTAATCAAACGCCCGCCGGTTGGGCGCAATGCGGACCCCTAAAGTGACTGTGTAAAAATGGAAATATTGGCTGCTCGACAGGAAGCCCCTCTTATGATTTATTCTCTCTGTAAGCATGCACGGGGATGTGGGCTCTGGCAGCGAAGGGAAGCAGGCCCTTAAATCCATCCCCGCCGGCCGAAGGAAATGCAGGCGCACTTTAAGGTGGAAGTACACTACTGCTACCGGGGGAGGCTGCGAGGTATGGATATTATTCAACTGCTCGGGGGGAACGGCGGCTGAGCCCCGCATGCTCCTGATGGCGCTGACAATGAGCCGTGAAAACGAAATGGGGCAGCAAACGCGCTCGTCGGGGGAAAATCGCCGCCTGACATTTGATTGAATGTCGTAGCGTAGCGAGGCGGCTTCTGGCACATCCGCGCAGATATACGGATCCCTCCATTGGGTTCCGAACAAGCTGCGCTGAATTGTGAGGCAATTGCAGCGGAAGTTTGTGGGATGGCCCCTGCGCAACATCCGGTTATGCAATCAAACACGCCCGACCACACGACCACCCCCAATTAGCGCCGCGTGTGGCCGGCGGATTTGCATTAATACACGAGCTGCATACTATACTATACCATACGAACTTAATGGCAAAGAAAGAGAAATGGCTGCACCGCATTCGCACGATTAATTAGAACCAGCAGTCCGGCTCAGGGTCCCGAGTCCGTCTGCCAGTCCCACTTCGGGGTCTCTTGAGCAAGTGAACCATAACGAACGGGTATGTAATTTCACTAAGCAATGGAGCACAGCTCTGCCACGGATAGCGCCCCAAGGCGGGGCCTGGAGATGCAGCAGGGCGTGGAAGCTTCGCTTGTTCGCCTGGCGGAGGGAGAACCGCTGCGGGTGAGGGTGCGGGCGGAGCCGCTTGAGTGCTGACGTCTACTGCACCCACAATTAGCGGTTAATGTTGCAGAGTTAAACGAGATAATGGCGCTCGGGTCACCGCTGCATTGAACCCTCGAAAGCGCATGCATTTCCGAGAATACGACGGTTATTAGTGCTGGCTTGCCTCGGCCCGCCCGCCGTCTACAATGGAACACATTTGCGGCTGGCAATTGCAAGTCAAATAAATTAGTTCCCCAAACAAAAATGGGCTCAAATCAAATTAACCAAGACAAGAGGCGCAAATGCGCCGGCCGGGCGTCAGGAGGGAATCCGACGAAAATATCGTTAACATTAAATTGAATTCGAAATTCGCATAAAATTTTAGGGCCATACACATGGCTGGGCATAAAAATTGAAATAAACTGCGGGAAGCTCGCAATGGCACCAAAATTGGTTTCCCGGCCTTTGGCGAAGAAACGTGGGGGCGAGGGTATCCGAGAAAAATGTAAATAAAACCGGGTTTGACATGCCAAAGAATGAAACGCAGCAGACATGCGACTCACACGGGAAAGAGTCTGGGATTTATAATCATCACCCGCAAGCACTTAATCGATTGGCCAAGAACAAGAACTCCAATTGCAGACTAATTGAGTTGCTTCGCTGTAGTTTAGCTATGATAATAACCCGCCAAACTTTTCCAATTATGGCATCGGGCAGTGGGACAGAGGCCGAAGGAGCGGGGACATCTTAAAGCGCTGCCAGAGTCGCATAAATTCCAGATGGCAATACAGTCGAGGGGACAGAGGGACAAAGCAGCATAGTAAGCAACTTCCAGACAGACATTTCCCAACTTACAACTGCTGCCGAGAAACAGAAGTGGCAATAAAAACCATAAAAAATGCTTTCAACTTACGAGGAATGTTTTAATTTCAACGCACACTGCAAGGAAGTAAGCCCGGAGACGGCAGCAGAAGGAACGGAGAGATTTCCCTGGAAAATCAGTAGAGTATGACAGCAAACTGATTGTCGGCAGAGCAGCAGCTTTCAACAGAATGGAATCTGAATAAACAGACGTATCCTAAATTCGGTTAACACGAGGCAGTGGGGCTTTAAAGAGAGTTTTTTGACTCGTGATCGTAATAGTTTAATGTTCGCTGAAGGGCATTCGCAGCTGCGGCTTCCAGCCACGGACGTCTTATGGTCTTGCATGCACCGCTGAGATTTATCCACTTTAAGGGCAATAAAATTTTTCAGCCGTGACATTCGGTGGCAGAGTCTCAACTGTCCTTGAACTTGTTGCTGAGAAGCACAAAGTTTGCTCCCATATATCTGTATACCCCGACAACCGCCGCGTATGTGAGGGTGCACTCGAAACAGTATCGGCCAAGAAAGACAATCCTTTATCATTTTCACACATTCGAGGGCGAAGGCGGCCAGAGGAATTATTGATTGAATTACCCGACAAGCAGTGAAAGGACAGGCAAAATACTTTCATGGCCAGCAGACTAGAAAAGGAACCGAATAAAAGCCGGCAAAAGCGGCGAAAGGGGGCCGAAACAAAGTGTCCCATTGACGGGTTGACGGGCGACGAAAGAATATTTTGTCAAAGAACACGCAAAGGCACTTTGGGGGAAGGGCGAGCTCGCCCCACCAACCTGGATGCCTCGGAGACTTCCCCTGCGAGCGGCGCGTCCGATAGGATTTTGAATGTCATGCAGCCATGGCTTTATGAATCAAAGGCCGCTGGAAGGGAAAGCCTTATCACATTTGCCATCGTCTTCCCATCATTATCATTGTCAGCGTCAGCCTGGCGGCGGAGAAGAAAAATTGTGGCAGAAAATGAACAAAACCCAGAAGACACAGCACACACAAAAACAGGGCAAATGCAACATGGCAGAAGAAAAGGACTCAGAAGTCAAAGTTCCACAACACCATTTGTAGTCCCAGCCAAGACAAATGAGTCGCGTCAATGGGTGTGTCTTGCCGACGCAAATGAATTTCAAAATGTGCACTAATTCACATCCGAACTTGAGCGATTCATGGTGGATTCATGATGACCCGAAGCCCTTCACCGTGTTTGCATTCAAAATCAGCTCATTCAGCCGTGTTTTTATGCTGCTTTCCTTTAAACTTTTCCCATCGAATTTAATAAAATTATGATACATTCGAGCAGTGGGTAAATATGCATGAGGGCCGCCGGCAATCGGGCAGACATATCAATATTTAAGCCCTTTTAAGGGCTTCAATTAGCATTTGGCCGCGTTGGCACAGCTGCCATTTAAGCCCGGCTTGTTTGTCGATGATTTTTAAACGCATTACAATTTTTATTCGAATGCATTTGATACAATCCACTTACAGAGTCAATCGAATTAATTTTTTTAATGGACTTCTATTTTACAGTCTCCCTTTGATCGGGCTAACTTTTTCAAACATTGTTTTTCCTATTAAGCTTCTGCGCTGCTCAGCGAAGCATCGCCAAAGATTTCCCGCCTCCCAGTTATTTTGCCTCTTTGGCCCAGACGTCCGTCGTCCTCCTTTTTTCATTTACTTGCCACATTTGAGTGATTTTTGATGTTTCGCTTTACGGTTAATTTATGCCCGGCCCGCTTGCCTTTTTATAACCGTCTTCGGTTCTATTTTCAGCCGCGAAGGTGGCTGCGGATAATAGCTGTGGAAAATGGAAAATAGCTTTAACTAAACGGGTCCCATAGCCGACGGGGTTAAATGCAAATAATCGCCACAAGCTCGCCGCCCCACTGCTGCTCGCAGCCGCAACGATTGAAAGTCCCCACCTCTTTTAAAAGGGCTTGGGTTTAAAAAATCTACATCTGTTTGGGAGCGAAACTGGAAACCTTTTCCCAGTTGACAGCGGCGGACAGGTGGCTGGGCATTTTCCGCCACCTTCCGGCGCCTTTGTGTTTCAACAATTAAGAAGCCCTGCCGACGCATTGCACGAGACGAGGTGCTCTGCTCCTCATTAAAACCGCAACCAAGAATCCTAACACTAAATGCAGAAATGCAGAGGCAGCGGGGCGCAGAATGCAGCAGGAGCCCAAGGCTGTGGGGTCAAAAAATAGAACTAAAAGGGCAAAAAGTGCACAAGTCGCGCATGAAGCGAACTTGAGAGTAGCGCTGGAAACAAAGAGCTGTGGTGGCTGCGAGGCTTCCTGCGAATTAAACATCTTGCGCATTTTCGACACTGAAAAACAAAACCTGCCCGGGGAACAGTTTTCGCCAGAAATGTTGCAATTAAATATGAGACACGGCGGCAAGGGATTGCTTGGCTGTCGCATAATGCCCAAATTCCCCGGATTGACTGGAGTGTTTTTCGGTGGGTTCATCATTTCACCGGCATTACCATGCCCAGCCTGCGGCACAATGCACCCTTGTGAGGAATGCACCCTCCCGATTATGCAAAACAAGTGCGAGCAGATTAACATGCCAACTAGTTCGCCCCGGCCCCCGCCCCTCCCACGTCCCGGAGCATAAGCTGGCTGGGAAATTATGTTTTGGGAATTATGTAAGCATAAAGTGAGAGAGATAAACGGCTGTGTCCGGCGGGCGGAGGGTCGCCCAGTGCGCTTCCACGGGATGCGTGGAAGTTGACGTTGTGTCAAAGCAGCACACACGCAGCCACGTGACAATGGCGGGGTCCGGGGGAGCTCTGGTCCCGTCACATGTCCCGGAATGACATCGGAAATAATTCCAAATTATTTAGAGCATACTTTGGGCCATCCAGTTTTCCATTACCCATCCCAGGGCGCCGTGCCAGCATCCCTGCAGGGCCCATCGGAATGTGTTTAAAATTTGCGGTCAACTAACAGCAGTGACATCGAGCCTGTCATTGGGCTTTTTGGCTCTTATGTTCCGGACACCCTGCCCACCGCCCTCTGCCCTACCAGGTACTTGCCACTCACTCATTTGCATACGTTTTGCTCCTCGATTGGAATTTGCACGCAGATCGATATATGGGTAGCATATGCTAATGTTCAGGCGGCCGAACGAACGGGGCTCTGGGAAGGAAAATAAAACCCGAAAATGAACTAAATCAACAAATCCGAGCCTCTGCATTAGGCCCTGCTCTCACGGCTGAGCTTGAAAATTAATCTATTGTTATCCTCCGCATGCAGCTCCATTGTTTGCCCGGGCAAACTTCGTTAGACCTGCTTTTGAAACCGTTTCGGATGAATCCGAAATTCCTGTGCAATGCGAGTACACCTGTATACACACGTTGCCAAATTACAGTTTCGGCATACAGTTTTCATTATGTTCTTTTTTACACCGGTGGTGGGGGAAAAGCCAAAATGTGCATGTGTATGGAGTGCCCCTGGCGTCCTTGGCGCTCCTCCCGTCGCCGCCCAACGGCACCGTTCATAAATTGCACATTTTAAAAGTGTCGTAAATTTTGCGTAGGTGCGAGAATCAACTATGAAATTGAATTGAATGCAGTCGAGCACACACGCAGATAGAGAGATATTCAGGGCGGATGCCGGAAGGAGGAGCAGCAGTGGCAGGAGGAGCAGCAGTGGCAGGAGGAGCAGCAGGAGCAGCAGGAGCAGGACCTGCAGCACTCGCAGGCTAAGGAGGCACGCGCAATTTGCCGTTGCATACTTTAGAGCGGAAAGTTTTCGGGCTCTGTCATAAATTCAGTTCTTCCGCAGCATATGTATGTGGGGGTGGATGGGTGTGGGTGGGTGGTGTCTGGTGTCTTGGGTCAGAAAGATTTAGTGCTCTGATAATAATTGCGCGATACTGCCGGCAGTAGTTGCACTGTTTTGGCCATAATTATGGCCCAATGCGAGTGCCCTGACAGCGAGTGCAGAGCATTAAGCACACTCGCATTCGTTAATTAAGCAATCTGTCATTTTCGCTCAAAACCTAGCGACGGCAGACCATTCTTTGAGAAACCGGTTGCGGCGACCCAAGCAGGCAACGATGCATTGAGGTGGTGTTCAAAGACATTCGATATTCGGATGCAATATCCCCTCGTTATCCGGGAGAACCGCTCTGAGCACTCCGGTGATGCGTGCCGGGGGTCTGGAGACAATGCTGCGGCATGCCTGCACATTGAAGCACTTCCTCGACAATCAGGATGCCAAATTGATGGGAAATCACTCCCCACTAATTAAGAAGTGCCTCGGCGATGGAGATGTGAGCGCAGCGCCGCAGGGGATGGATGCATGGAGTGGTAAGTATTTTCCAGAGACACTTCCGGTGGATGCCAGCCAACCTGTTGGATGGAAACACGTTCCGGGGCCAAGGAATTTGCCTGCTGCATAAATTCTTTCCGATTTGATTTATGGCCGCAGCAGTGATAGTTTTTGCCCATAACACAAACTGGTTCGAATGCATTTGGCATCCGGTAGCTGGCCGGCCAGTGGCCACCGAGAAAATAAACTAAATTGCGCGTTTATGCTGCGTGGCATTTAAATTGCCCGTGCTTCTGATTATACGTTTTGCATTTTCCGATATGCCGCTGAGTCACTGCGGCCTCGGGTATTTGGCGTGCTCTTATCACCTCTGAATATTCGATTTTGGCGATGGATTGGGGACAATTTCTTAGAGCCACGCCCTCCTCATCGGGTGCTCTGCTGGCGCTTTCCCAGAGAGCCCAGGCAGGGTCCGTTAATCATTTTCCGCGCCACACCCGCGAGAAGGTTCTCGAGTGTGTGCGGGGTAATTGAAACCGACATTCCCTCGCTTCCTACTCCGCGCCCCTTCTCTTTTCGGGGGATGTGCGTGTGCATAAGGCAGGAAATGTATGGAACGGAAACGCCACTCGCCGCCGCCAATGAAACTGCTTAGCGGCTAGTTCTTCTAATGCGCTCCCCAGAAATTTATAGGAAAAGTTTGCCACTCGGACGGGCAGCAGGCAGCAGGCAGCAGGCAGCCAGCAGCAGACAGCGCCATTTTCATTGCCCAATTTGGAATTCGCTCAAATTTAATTTCCCTTTATGGGAGGCTTAGCGAGGCGGGCAAAAAACTTTAAAGGGCAAATATTTAACATTATTCGGGGCTCTTGGCCCGCCAGTCCCTCGGAATCCCAATCCCACTCCCGTTCGGCTTTGTCCTGGCCATTGGCACTGGCGGAGGGTACTATTTGCTGTCAAATTATTTGCTCAGGAATTTAAGACTATTAAAATAAGGACACGGCTTCCAGGCGCCTCCGCATTATGCAAAATGTATAAGCATTTTTATGCACACACGTTCCGATTTTTCCCCATTTAAAATACATACCGATGCTCGGAGAGACGTTGAATGGACCGCGGACAAACCAACAAAAGTGCCAAAATAAGAGGCAGGAAAAAATCCCCTCTTGAAGGTAAACAAAGGCCGCCGAAGGACCCAGGCAAATTCAAGTTGGGACAGCGTAATCTGGGGCAAACTCGGGACCGCAGCAGAGGCAGGGGCGGATCAGGGGGCAGGACGAGGGAGCTCGATGTTGTCCTGGAGGCACTGCCATCGCAGCTATTAATTTTTATTTGTCATCTCATTTTAAGCAGCCGGGCAACTTTGCCAGACTTGCCTGCCTGCCTGTTGCTAACAGCTTAGCAGCGCGGCTCAAATTACCGTATAAATAGTTTTCCCGGGCGGTAAAAGTCGCTAAAGACTCGTCAATAGCCTGTGATGGTGCGATGTCGATGAAATTTTAGCTTCCAGCCATGCTTACCTACAAGCAAAAGAAGAGCGAGAGTGTCGGTAAGTAACATAGGACTCCAAACAAATGTTCTTACGTATTAGAGTTAATATTCAAAGCTGCAAGTCTCTGGATCTTATCATTTATGTAGTATCACATATTTTACTGCACTTTTTGATGCATCACTTAGCTGTTTTCCTCGGGGATGGCTTGAGAGGCTGCGCTATCTCTGAGATAGATTTCCCATAACCATTATCAGTCAAACGGCTGCTGTTGCGCCCACGCAAAGTGCAACCTGCTGCTTGCAACAACCTGGGACCTTGCCCTCAACCCGCTTCCCAGCCTCTCGGCTCTTGGCTCTTGGCCACGCAACAGCTGCCACTGGGTGGGTGAGCAGCAGGGTTTTTCATATGAAAACATGCACATATGACAAGAACAAAACACCGACGACCGGCACCAGAGCAACAAAACAATCTGGCCACGCACATATGCTTTCGCCACGCCATCTCGCCGGCGTATCCATGGGATACACTTGATACTGCGAGTGGAAGCTGAGCTGGCAGCTGACTTGCAGTCCTTTGCCGCTGCATCCGCATATGCACACCGGTAGCGCTACGATGCGATGCGATGCGATGCGAAGCAGTGCAGTGCAGTGTGGGAAATTCGCTATGAGAACCGACGGGAAAGCAAGTCCCAGGAGCAGCAGCTGAGATCTCCGAAGGCAGCAGCAGCAGCAGCAGCAGGTAGCAGCAACAACAAGAGCAGTCTGCGCACGCACAACATATGGAAAATGCGGCATCGAAATGGAAAATCTCGATGATGGTGTTTTCTCAAAGCAAAGACCTGGCAATCTGGCTGCCAGGCTGCCAGGCAGCCAGGCAGGCATTCGGGAATCCGGTTTGGGTTGAGGAAATCGTCGGCCACTTTGATTGTGGGGCCATTTAAATTGATGCCAGACGCATTTGTTGCCTTTATCGGTTTAGTTTTTAGTTTCGTTGGATGCAAATGCGGTTTCCGGTGCGGCTGGGACACAGCCCCACATTTCTATTTCCTCTGCGTCGACCGTTACAGGTCGGACGCTGCTAACAAGATACAATTTTAGGGCATTGTGTGAGCAAACGCCTACAACTTCAAGACAAAGATGATGATGCTGATGCTGATGAGAGGTGTGAAAAGAGGTGGGCTGCGGTTTTCTTTGCTTTTTTTGTGTTCCAGGTAAACTGATGATCATAAGATTAGAAGACCTTCTGGAGTCTTTGAGCTGCAGAGGAGTTTGTCAAGCCTTGTTGAGTTGTGTTCGTTTATTTTTCCGGATTTCTACCGGCTAAGATGTGTGTTTGGAGGTGTCATCGCGGGCTTCCCGATTCCATTCAAATAGCCTATTCCCCTTGGAGCAAACAGCTTCCTTTCCTTTGATTTCACTCCATAAATAGACTAATCGATTTTCTATTAGACACTCTCACACTTTAGTGATTCCCGAGCCCTATTTCCTGCCTTTACTGCCACTAGAATGGCATCCCAATCCCGATCGCTTTGTTCCCTTTACGAGCCATTCACAAAGTGTTTGGTAATGTTTGTCAACTTCACAATTTGTCGGCATGAGTGGACAAATTCCTTTATACGCATTTCAGAATCGCAAGACGAGCTGGGGCAGGAAACTGATTGTGTCTAGCCACCATAAAATATATTTTTGTGTAACTATGCTATTCAACTGACCGTACGTAACCAGCAAAAAGGCAAATAAATAAGCGGGGAACGGCCGGCCCTCGGGCGGTGTTGGCAAAATGTAAATTTTCGGATAATTTAATGAGCTCCAGAGCATCGGGCTGGGCGGTTTCCTGTGCCCGGTCTCGAGGTTCTGGGAAAGGCCATTCCAACTAAACTAGTTTTTCTTCTGCCAAACGGGCAATGGAACAACGAAATTTCGGCTAAGTAATAATAGAATTAGGCGGCCAAATGAGAGTTTGGGTTTGCCTTGTGGCCCACAACAGAGTGCAAATTAGAGGCGGCTAATGGGCTGCCGTCACACAGAAGGAAATTGGCGTTTTGGTAGAAAAACCAGCAGATTATCTGTGACTTAACTGTGATGTACTGGCGCGAGTGACAAAGTAATAATTCATTTTATTACGAGTTATTCTCCATTGCGAAAACAGCAGGTCAGCATCTGCGGAGTTTAGACCAAGTGGTACAAACTGAACGTTTGCTCAGTTCCCGGTCGGAGCAGGGCAGAGGCAGGGGAAGTGAGATGCCAACTGCAAGTGCAAACTGAAAACTGCAAACTACAAACTTGGCCATTCCCCGGCCATTTGTCACGCTTTGACGTAGTGGCTGGCAGCTTAGTCACCTGCGCCCGGTTTGATGCATTCGCCCGCGGTCTTTGACTCCGTCTCCGACTCGCTCGCGCTCTTCCGCGTCTGTCAACAAAGTCAAGAGCTTGCGGCATCCGAGATGCGGCTGCCGCCAGGAAAGACATTGCTCGCAGCTTGCAACTTGCAACTTGCAGCCGGCGGTGATTGGCCCAGGCAATTTGGAGGCTATTAAGTCGGTGCGGCGAGCGACTTGCCGCTTGCAAGTTGCACCTTGGCTGCACAAAACAAATACCTGTATGTGGCTCTGGTTTAAAGCCCACGATCCCAGAGCCACTGGTTGGATCTCCTCATATGTATAGTACACCCGCGGTTGCCTGTGCAGTGGGGACAAATTGAAGCCCACGGCCCGATTCCGGGGAAAACCACAATAAAAACGATGCGGGAAATCTCGATGTGACACTCAATTAAACTCAATTATTGTTCAATTAATTAATCAATTATTCACTTTTCATACTTTGCATATTGTTTTATATATTTTCGCGGAAAAACGGATGTGAACGGTACCATAAAGCAGAAAAAATACTCGCATATTGTACATAAACGGCAGCTTTTGGCAGCCATATGTTTGTTAATAAACCATTAAGCATTCGACCTTATTAAGTGCGCCCTGTGCGTGTGCATTAAAAGCCTTAGTGCTGGGGTAATCGAATCTGATTCCCGTCTGATTAAACCCTTTCTGGCTCTCAAATTGTTGCCAATTGTGCGCCCCTACAATTGCCGTATTTGTGCGATTGTTTGAACACAATCGACAAAAAACACCGAAAATAAAATAATGCTTAAATGTCGCGGCTCGGCGGGAAATTGCAAGCTCGCATTTCCATTCGCCTTGTTGCACAATTACAAATGGCAAACACTAATTCCATAGAAAGCCGTGCCGCTTTGTTCTACCCTTCCGTTGTTCTCAATAAATTATTGCATCAGTTTAACAGCCGCTGCATTTATTGATGTTTTTAAACATTCATTAGCTCTAAATTGTAAATTCACCGCGACCGCGGGCCGTTGAATTATTCACTTAATATGCAGAGTCCGTCCATTTGCACGTTTCCCAATAAATCATGAAAAAATTCACCGCAAATACTTTCTTGCCCAGGGGCCCAAAATTAACCACAGAATTTATGCAGGAGCACTTAAAAAATCAAACATTTAGAGGCCCAGAAGAAGCTGAAACAATGCTCCCCAAACCAAACCGAATGCATGGGGCAATTCCGAGCACTTCTGGTCTGTTGTTCTGTTCTGTGATGTGCTGTGCGGGGTCTAATGAACTCGGGGTTATGTTCTGGATGCCACTCCTTCGAGCATATTCCATAAATATGAGTCTTCCACTTAAGCATCCACAATTAACATTTTTCATATTCCCTTCATTTTCCCATTTCCACTGCGTCTCCCCCGATTTGTTTACTGAAGTGGCGATTAAGTTGTTTTAATATTAAGAAGCTTTTCCCCCGCGCGGGATAGTCTATATGTAGGGTTTATCTTAATAAGAAAGAAAGCAACAGAGGAGGGCCTTGTGCCTATTTGTTCCAGCCGACTATACTCGTACAAAGATGATAAGCACTAAAAATACATTCCCCAGTTTCAGTTTGAGTTTGAGATCCATTTGTGGGGCAGCAGTTTTCAGAGGTTCAAGGCACTGGATAAGCGCAAGGCACTGGATAAGCGTTGAGAGGTTCGCATTATAGACTTCTCATTTAGCGTAATGGATGAGTGAGGGAAAAAGCCGGGGGAAGCCGGGGGTCATCGCATTTCGGGGCCCTGGCCCTGAGTGCTAAGCCAAAAAGGTTCCCTGGCAAATTTGCAAACGCGCAATTACCTCTCCTGGGAGGGTCGGCCGGACTCCTGCCCCCTCCTCTGCCGGCACTCGAACAATGTACGATGTGCCAACGAAGACATCAACTTGTCACTTGGCAGGAGCATGTGCAACGTTGGCGTTGCAGGGCCAGTGCAGGAGCCGGTCAGCACGGCTTTTCAGCTTTTGGGTAGGTTAATTTGTCAAAAGCAGCTTGCTGAGTGGAGCAGAGGAAAAAATACGATTGCGACGAGAATGTCCCCCCGACATATTTAGACTTTTTCCCACTGCTTTGGGGCGGAGGAGGGGCAGACGGGCAGACGGATGGCTCTGGCAAGTGTTTGCATTTAGCAGTGCGGCTCTGACTGATGAACAGAAATTAAACACGCTTAAATGGAGCTCCGAAATGGGCGAAAGATCCCGGCTTTAACCGGGCCCTGGCTTTTTTCATGCAATCCTTTTTTTCGGCTTTAAGCACGAGAGTTTCCGGCCTTTCGGCCAGCTGGTGTTACACGCATATCGATTACGGGCAACAGTTTTGCAGTTTTCACTTCTGTTCTGCAGTGGGAACGAAGACTAGTAAAAGTAGCATTGCCGCTTGGCCGCTTGGCCGGTTAATGAATCCCGACTTGTGTTCACTTGCAGAAGGCACCAAGAAGGGGCGCAAAAAGAGCGAGTCAATCAACTTTTAGCCCCAACACATTCCGCATTCCCACAGTGCGCAAAGTTAGGGAGCCAGGCCGAGAAATTCCTGCTGTCCCAGGATACAGCGCCCTGGGAAGCAGAAATCCGGCAGCGGACCAGCTTGCTTGCGGTTGCATTTGCGGTTGAGGTAAGCATGCAAAGGCGAGGCAAAAAGCGAACTCCTTCAGGTCTACGCGTGGGAATTTGTCGCTTCCCCCGTCGGGTGGGTGGGTGGATGGTTGGATGGATGGGAAGCACGTGTTTTTGTTTATTTGCCCCTAGAAAGTAAATCTTGAGAACGAGTTTCGGTTTACGGTCGAAAGAAAGTTTTACGAGGCCTAAGCGAAAGGTTAGCACAAAGGGCCATTGAAACTGACCCTAATGGTTCCGTGCAGCCACAAAAAGTGCAATTAAACGCAAAAGAAGCGCCAGATAAGCAGTAATCACCACTAAAACCGAATCTCGGATCTGAACTTATAGTGCGAGTGCAAAAACATCTTAAGTTTCACTAGGCAATGCCAAGGTGATTTCGGTAAATATCAGAATTTATGTGTAAATTACCAGCTTGAGGGGCAGTGACAAACAACTCATCTTTCACAGTAACTCATCTGAAAGTCAAATTTAGCACAGTTGACTAACCGCAGGCTTCATCGGAAGCAAAATCAATCAAATTACCTAGAAACGAGGCTCCAAATGGCCGATTATTGTTCCAAAGCAGTTTGGTTAGCGTGGTTTTTGGCAGAGCGAAAAGTGAAAATTGAGGCAAATAATTTCCCCTTTTTCTGCTGACATTGGGTAGTTATTCAAGCTGTCGTACACAAGTATATCGTTTCAGTATTTACCTTGCTTAATACCTGCTAATTGAATGTGCGCGCATATGAATTTTTAAGGCCTGCGAGTGTAATTTAGCAACGTTCGCATGAACCCACAAATGCATAAAGTGAGCCGAGACCAGCCGGCCAATCGGGTTTTGAACGGAATTCAACGGAATTTTGGTTTTAATAAATTTCCAGCTTCAACCGAATGCTTCCAACATGACTCATTTAAATGCAAATTATTTCAAATAAACGTACGCGAGCAGGGCAGCAACACAGAGTTGGGGATGCCCCAATGACCTAAATTATGTTTGGTGGTTCTGGCGTGATTTTCTTTGCGAAAAAGTGTGGTTGGCGTCTTCCCACACTTCCCGCCCTTATGTTCGGTTAATTGATGCCTAGTTCCTTGGCTAATACGTGCCCTTCGGCTTGGGACCATCCCCCGAAAACGCTTCCACTTGACTGTTTGAAGCAGCACACGAACAGGTAGGTAGGCCTGACATCGAATCCCTCACGACCCAGGATGGGATTACAATGAGGCATGTAAGCCCCTGCCTGGGCATTGTTCGCGTGCATTTCCTGATTTTCAATTAGTCGCATAGATGTTAACAAAGACAATAAGTTTGAAACTGTTGTCTCCGATTTTAGAATACGTGCTTCGCATTCGAGACTGCCAGGTCCTCGTCCTCACGGTTCGGAACAGGGTCCCCTCGAACAAAGCCAGGCCAGCAGGAAATTAATTCAATATCAATATCACGGCCGCTAGGCCATCATGGAGGGGGAATCCACAAATCCACCGCAGGTTGAAAATTGTACAATCACTTTGGCACTTTTGAATTTCTCCAACCGCCAACGCTGCCAAATTGACGGCTTCTGTCATCGCCTCCACTAATCTTTTTGGGCCCCTACAGCTTTTCTGCCACTTAGGAGTAATCGAGTGTGTAGCTTTGGCTTTAATTAGAAGTTGAGCTCAAATTGCGGTCTAAAAATAGGATCCGATTTTCAAAGCCGAGTCAGTGCCTTGGCAGACCTCCGACCCGGTGAATTTTCCCATAGGTGCTCATCAAATTCGATTGTTTCGAGATTCAGCAGTTTTCGCTTACAATCGCTTAAAATCAGCTTCGACTAATTATTAAAGCCATTCGGCCGAGCCATTTACATAAAATGTTAATGCGTTTTTAAAATACTTGGAAAGGCCTTTGGGAGGCCACCGACGAAAATTTGCATAGAAACGATGGAAAATTTCGTTCAGTTGCAGAGTCAGTGTTGCTCGGAGTTGTGGAGGTACCGGACAATGACGTCCGCAGTATTATCCACATTTGCGTGTAATCGTCGAGACGATCTTGGCAAAGGCGGAAATGAGTTGCCGACGACTCCAACGCCGTTAGAAGGTCGGGTTGAACCACCTCCCGGCCCTTGCGAAAATCTATCTCTCAAGACCTTATCCCGATGGGACTGTTTGGGGTTTTCTAATCGAATCCAATCGAACTGGACCAATCGCACTTTCTACGCTCGCGTAGAAAGCCGCTGGAAACTGGGTTAGATTCTATTGATCCGAGGCTTACCTTTAAGACCGTGTTTGTGGGGTTTGCTATCCAAATGCTTTTTGTGTGTAATCCAGAGCTTTGATTGATGGCGGAAAAGAAGCCGCGCCGACAAGGCAAGGTCGCACTGTTTTTATGCTGTTTCTTGATTTCTTCTTTTGTTTTTTACGGCCCTTGGGTCGGCCCTTGGGTTGGCGTTAGGCTATCGCGCAGCACTCCACTGTACTTCACATTCGCGGCGCACCCCGCACATGAGCCCTCCTCGGTGGCAGAGTGCGTACGTGCCTCGTTCTGCGGCGCTGGGGAAACGGATGCCCAGCGAGCGAGCACAGGAAACAGGTGCAGGTTCTGCGCGCCGCAGTTGTGCGTACTTCGATTTGAGTTGTCACTGAATCTGTACCGGAATCTGAATCTGAATCTGATCACTGAGGCCAGCGGGGAACTCTGTTTGGATTTTGGTTCCGCTGCACTTTCGGTTTCGGTTGCGTGCTCCGGGGACCGCTACCCTGCGACGAGAATGCTTGCTATTGATTTCGGGCCGGAAAACACTTGGAAGGTAGACGTAGACGCGACCGCGACCGTCCTCATCGAGTGTATCTGAGTATCTGACGGAACGTTTTGTCTGGGGCGACCGAGGCGGGCCTCTCCATACTTTAGCGTGCGACCGAGCACCGCGGTGGCTTCTCTCAGTGGTGCTGGTGGTGTGGTGTGGTGTGGTATGGAGTTGTGGTGTATTTCAAGCAAAGAGCACGGAAAGCGACTGCTTGCTTTCGGAGGTATCTTATGTTTGCTTGTTCTGATCGGTGCAGTCCTTTGGACTTGGTTTAGGTGTATTTACAATCTCAGATTTAATTTTAAATATTAATCGGGAATATTACAATACTCCTAGAATTTACAGACGCATAATTATAGCCTCAACCAACATCGATCATTTCATTATACAACCAAAACTCACTTTATGAGGCGTATGTTACAGATTTAAGAAAAAAAAAAAAACACGAAAAATTCCCGAATTTTCTTTTGAAAAGATATTTATTAAACAATGTTTTGTCTAAGAAAAAACAGAATAAATTAATTTGACAAATCCATGAACAAATTGACAGTACCTAATTATACTATGCTTTATTATTCTAGCACGTTAGAAGGGACCAATAACTGTAAGTTTCTTATTACTCATGAAATGGTATACATTTGATTTTGAATTTGTAGTTTTTTAAACTCTTAAATGTTGTTACGTGTCTACGAATTAGGCCAACCAGCAAAATACATATTTCCTATAAACCTCAATGATTTATGTACATACATAATAAGTATCTATTTTATAGCTCAGATAAAAAAAACCGTTTGATTTGCGCAAAAGCAATTCGCTCAAAAGCAAAAGCACATAAAAGCAGCCGAATGGCCTCCCTCCCACCTTTTCCTCAAGGATTTGGAGCCCTCCTCCCACCCACCACTCCTCCGGAGTGCGCTTTGGTGGGTTCGGGTGCCGAGAGTTATACAGAGAGAGAGGTTCGAGCCTCGGAACCGATCCCACGCAACATGTTGTCAGGGGCGACGGAGAGCAATGCAACATGTTCGCTTGTGGCTCTCTCTTCTCGCACCAACTGCCGTTTACACTGAAGCAAATTTATAGTTGTAACAATACATGAAGTAATTCTTCAGGGCATTGCAATGCTTTGAATATCCTGGAAACCCTACTGCAGGGGTAGCCGAAAAATCATTTAGGACAACGAAAACTTTAAGGCTTAACAAAGCAATAAACCATCTTGAAAACAATGTATTACAAAGTAAAACTCTGAACTCCCTTGTAAATCTTTTTTTTTATCAATTATAAAACCCTTAAAACGTATTAGTTTTTTGGATTACTAATGGTTTGCCCTAAAATACCTTAATCGATCAATAAATATTCATTTTGGCAGCCCCAAAAGTGGAAAGAAAACAAGTTGACTTTGTGTGATGTGTTTCAAAGCATTGACGTCGGACGTCTTTGCGTATTTATATTCCGCTAAATAAAAAAAGGGATCTATTTTAAACTCGTTTGTTTCGTTAAATTTCATAAAAATTACTTCTATATTTGGGTGCGCACTCCCCTCGTTTGTTTGCGTAGGCCGTGGATCCGTGAATCGGAACTGCGTTTGCGCTGGGCGCGTTGCAGCGCGCTGGGGCGAGTGAAGCGGCACGTCTGGGGCCGAGCTCACTGCCCCGGAGTGGAAAACTGGTTTCCAATCAGACCCGGCGGCATGTGGGCTTCCTCGTGAAAATTTTCTGTTTTGTGGATGGGCAGCGAAAAAGAACGGCAGACGCCGGATGGGCTTGGATCGTGGCTTTTGGCAGTACCAGATGGGCGAAGCAAGACCTCTTACCGGCAGAAATTGTAATGAATCGTGTCTAAGCCAATGTTTGTTATCAAACTTAAATGTACAATACAATACAACCAAAGAATAAATCAAAGAATCGGAAGATTTAAAAAAGTGTCACTTTTACTGCAAAATGAATGGGTTCGCAAAGAAATTTTTAATATTTTTGTTTTTGATTTGGCAAAAAAAATCAGCGATTGGTGTTTGTTCACAGATGTGATTGGACTCCTATTAGAGGTCTTCACTCTTATCCCTAAAGTAAGAGTTTCAGTTGCGATGGACTTGTTGGCTTCTTGACATAGCTAATTTTGCATATCAACAACTTACACGTCAACAACCCATCAAGGCCTATGTATCAACATTCCAGAGCACCTGCATCACCTATGCCAAAAGCAATAGGTGCATTCTTGTTTCGATCTTCGTAGCTGTGGGAATCTCGCGGAATTGAAACACTGCTCGGTCGAACGATACATTACTATACATTGTGTTATTTCTGGTAACAAGTTTTGGGTTGTCACAGCTGACATGGGAAGTTGCTCTACTCGTTAACAGTTACTAATATTGCTAAAAATTTGGAAAATGCTAAAAATTATAAGGAATAATAAATTATATTTATCATGGACATAAGTCATGAGCGAGTATCTGGTATGTTGTGACGAATCTCTTAGTTATACCCGTTAATAAATAGGGCATGACCAGATGGAAAAAGCGAGATCTGTTACCGGTTCAAAAATATCAACAAAAACATAATCCAAAGAATTGTAACATTTACATAAAGGTAGCACTTAATGAAAAAATGATAATACTGTTGCTTTCTTGGATTTTGTATTCTTATAAGCTTCGATTGTTAAGATGAACTTTTAGAGAAGTCAACACCTTAAAAGACCAATTGGGTATCCCACATTTATTGAACTATTCACATACAGTACAAATTGGCATGTATGTGCTCCGGAATTTTTACACATTAGAGCAAACTTAGCCACTTTTCCAGTTGATCTCGTAAAACACACACTCAACAGCAAAAAGAAAGTGACAAGCGCTTGGAAAAAAATTCGATTTGGTCTCGATTTATCTACCCGAAAACGACGACGAAAGAAAATCAAATTTTGTAAAATTAATTTTGACAAGTCAAAAGGTCCAACTATTATTAATGAAAGTGAAATTATCATCAGCGGAGAAACAACAGCAAAAACAAAATAACGAAGGTACACATATAACAACTCGAGAGGCAGATGGGTTTTTGCCTTTGTTTGCTTAATAATTTTGCGGACTGAGAGGAAATAACGAAAATTATGATGTGCAAAGTCGAATTCATTAGATGTTGATAGATGGATGCGATGAACGTCTATGGTCATTAATTCTGCGCGCTGGGGAAAAACTTGTGCGAAAAATGCGGAACCAATTTGGATTTGTTTCGTTTGGTTATTGATTTAATTAACCCGAGCATGGCGTGATTATGCAAACAATAAGAGATCGACTTGATACTTGAGCAGGTCAAGAGTCGAAAACTGATGTGCTTTCAGGTGATTGGCGTGTCTGTGTTAAGTAAAATTAGAACTGAACCGCAGCACGCTTTTCACACATACCTGCGAAAAGGGCTTGGTATTTACAAGGTGTTCAATGCCTGCGATAGATAACTGGACTATTCAGTTGGAAAACATTTGTATTTCTTACTTTAAATTTGTAACTCATTCTTGCAAGAAGCTCGGCTAATGAAAACATTGAAAGCGCGAAAATTGCGATGCTGTCCACACACTCTGGGCGCTGTAATTGTAGACTCAGCTGCCCATCCGTAAGTTAACGGCCAATGGTCAGCAGCTGCCGCAGTTGTTGCCACTGCCGCTACCGCTACCGCTGCTGCTGATGATGCCGATGCTGATGCCGATGCTGTTGCTGCTGCAGCCAAAACAGACGTGCTCCAATTGTAAACAAAACAGTTGCCGACTCAGTTGGCCCAAACACACGCTCGCAAACGCACACACACCCGGCAGTCAGTCAGGTTGCCATGCAGTGCCGCAGCACCGGCATCAGCAGTATCTTTGCATCTACTCGTACTCCGGATGGCAGCGGAGTCTGTCAAGTGGGACGTTGTTGCCATTTCCCCCTTCGACGCCAACTTTTTGCGTGCTGTGCACATTTCCTACAGAATGCATGCGGCATCTGAAGCGGCAGCAACAGCGGCAGCTGTAAATCATAAATAAACGAAAGAAACGTGGCAGGAAAAGAGCCAGATCCAGAGCTCCACATGAGCGCCGATGATGGGTCCAATCAGTCAATGGGAGGATGAGTTATTCAAGGAGAGGCGGGCGAGGCAGCCTGCGAAGCTGTTTCTGACAAATGGTCCGTGCAGCGGCCTTCCATCATAGAAACCAAACAAAATTCGTCGGACACCTCTGGAAGGTCTGTCAGGTGGGCGGACGATATGGCCAGGTGCAATATCGATAAATAAGAGCTTCCGTTTTCGGCGTCTGCTCGAGTGGCAACCGGCACGAGCGGCTCCAAAAGGTCATAAACAACATAAAGTGCAAAAGCTGATACCCTGAGCCTCGAAACTCCAACCAGCTGTGTTTCGCAAGCCCTTACAGGTGGCGTTTGTACTTGGATCCCCGAAGGAGTCAGGAGAATAAGCAGGAGCAGGGCAGGGGCAGAGGATAAGAAGTCTGCTGACCATATCCGCTGTCATCGTGGTCAGGTGGCCGACGGCTGGCCAGGTTAAGTGGAAAGTCATCGAAGTGTGTTTTGGCCTTCAGAACCTGTTCCACGCACCATTTGTCTGCTTATCTTCGGTTTCATATTCGTTATACGCTGCTTTTTATCTCATTTCCCTTGGGGGTTATGATATAATCATGCCACAATATATCTGTAATTGGTGTTTATCAACAGACGCTAATTTGCCTGTACCCTTGGTCTGTATTTAAGATCTATACTCTTATCCCTAAAGTAACAGTTACAGATGCGATGAACCAATAACGGCGTCATGGTAACAACGATATGTTCGCATTGTGGCAGGTTATTTTTACAAGCTCCACTCACAATTTTAGTGAAATCTGGAAACGGATAGCAAAGAATTTACTTGTGCAAATATCGCTGACAGCAAGAGTGGTGCCTTACGTGTTATGTTATTTACTTCTCGTGCACACGAAGCTTGCTCAATCTGGCATTTGCTTGTCCCGAGGTACTGGCAACTGTTGTCAGCGGCCAGGCCACAGGAAAAATCCGGCTCCACGGCGCATTTTCCGCAAAGGTCCGGCCGCCATCTTATGCTGGCATCAACTTTCCAGAGCACTAGCATCAGTAATGCCAAGAGCATTAGGTTAATTCTTGCTGCGATCATCATAGATGTGAGGAACTCGCAGAATTGAAACATCGCCTAGTCTTTTATATTATTTCTGGTATCCAATTTGATTTGTCACAGTGGGCATGTGAAATGACTATAGCTACTATAATTGTTGGAACAAACGATTGCAAAATAATAACAAGTTTAACCGATTGTAGTCCAGTGTCTCGACTATAAATACCCGGTTATTGGTTTTCACTTCTCGACTATAAATACCCGGTTATTGGGGAGTGCGTCTTTGTATACCCGGTTCTTAAGAAGATCAAGGGTATATTGTATTCGTACGAATGTATGTAACAAGGAGGAGGAAGCGTTTCCGACCCCATCAACATCAAAAGGCGAGTCGATCTAGCCATGTCCGTCTGTCCGTCCGTCCGTATGAACGCCTACATTTTGGACACTATAATAGATAGAGAAAAACAAATTGCATATTCAGAATTTGGTGATAGAAGTTCAGCTCGTTTGTTTAAAAAAAATACGTATATATGAGAACTTTTATAGTAAAAACTGTAAAAATATACACTGAAAACATTCTGATAGGACAGAAGTATAAAAATTGTTGCAATCAAAGCGTGTTTAAGCATTGTAAATTGATTTGGATGTGAAAAGTTCCCATTAAAGTCAATGAAGGGGCGATATATTCTTGAAACCGAACAGTTGGCGCCCACTAATGTAAGGTAGCTCTTGCGGTACGATGCTCTTAAAACCATTCATTGTCGGAATTGGTGAGTTTGAAAAAAATGAACTATTTCACATTTCTAAAATTCCTATCCTATTAAAGTGGTTGCCTTTGGCTTCATTTGCCCTGACAAAAATGGTTGCAACGGCCTTGGGCGGAAGAGTCACTCCACAAATCCACGGACCATCTTAACTCATCAAGCCCCCTACAAAATATCTGGCGATATTTAAAAAGGTCAATTTGACCAAAAATATGGATCTTTAATAAAGTTTATTGCTTGCCATCAGTCGAAATTGTTGAATGCGAAACAGGATGCTTGGGCATTTTCTGCGCTATAGCATCCAGAGTCTCTAGGAGGTTACCACATACAGGGGCTACAAGTGGTATTCATCTCCCTGCGACTATTCCATCCGTTTTTGCTGAATACGCAATGATTATCTAACTGGGGTATGAATATGTGTCCTTCACGTTCTCCCAATGTCAGTGTTTTGAGGAGGAATTGTTGAATTCCACCTTTGTTTAATAAAACGCGATGTTAGGGATGAGACCTTAAAATTAGGGATGAGGCGGCAATCTCTAACTAGGGCTTGGGAGGGCTGCCTTCTTGCTCCCGACAATCAGAAATTTGCTCGATACAGAGGATTCTAAGCAATTAATCAGTAAGTGAATCATATGAGTTGGGAAACCTTCATTTAATCACTATATGCACCAGGTTAGGAAGCCAAACATTTTCATAGGAATGCAACTTCATCAATAAGATGTCAACTCTCCTCTAACTCAGGAGATCCTCACTAAATTGCTGATAACTGTGCAAACATGCATAGCGAAACTAATTTTAATGATTACTATTTTAATTTGAAGCGAATCGAATTTCATTGAGCATGTGCAGCCACGATACCAATTGATTCCCAACCTAAAACTCCGCTCCAATTTCCGCTATAAAAGGTGACTCCCGGTGTCCCTATCTGCAGAAGTCTTCCCGTCAAAACGCCAAAGAACATGAAACTCCTAACCGTATTCGCATTCGCCTGTGGTAAGTAGCACCCTGTGTCAGGCCAACGTTTGATCAACTAAGCATAGGCTGCATAATTCTGGTAGTGGCCGCTTTCGTTGTGCTCCACGGAGTCCTTGGAAACCCGGTGCCAGCGCCGGCTGCCTTGCCCGTGGCGGACCCGAAGCCCATGCCGGAGCCTGAGCCGGTAGCCGATCCGGCTGCTGATCCGAAGCCGAGGTCGGAGGCTGCAGTGGCTCCGCTCGGACCGCGGGTAGGCCCGTCCGCCGGAGAAGACGGCAACTCGGCCAACGCAGATGCCCTGGTTCCGGCTGCAGGACCTGTGTCCCCCAAACTGGACGCACAAGCCGAGAACCTAGGGGCCTAGTCGGAGGCAGTTCTTTGAGCACGCAGCAGCAAGGTCGCACACAGGAGCCTGGACGACACACACACAATTATCCCATATCCGTTTATATGTTATGTATGTATGTATGCACTTATTCAAACATCCAGCATGGGCATTATTAAAATTGCAGAATATAAAAGCCAAAACCATTAAAATGAATAGGAATGGAGTGAAAAGATTCCGAAAGTAATCGAACAATAATTTCAGATGCCATATACTTAAAAATATTGGTTGCTAAAAAGTATATAGCCAAAAATTGCCCGTCTGTTTGCCTGTCGAATGCACCGATCTCAGATCTTAATGACAGAATAAAGGTCATTAACTTATTAAAAATTTGCTTCCCCGTACGATCCATATACATAGTACCTTTTATCTATCTTCCGAAAATACATAATTTAATTAACTGACACTAAAGATTCTCAACTATAACCACCATACCACTTGTTCCAACAAGTGTTATTTTTTAAGTACTGAACGAAGTTTAATCACTGGCGTGAGCATATAACCTAATAACCTATTTGATTTTTCGAATTTTATGCATGTAATGTATGAAAGGTATAAAAAATGTTAGTACTTATTTTTAGATAAAAGAAAATTTAATATTCTGATCATTCCGCTCATTACAAAGCCACAACCCTTTCTTGACAGGGCCCTAAAGCCACATGACACCGAGGGAACGACCATAACCTGTCGACCGGATTTCAGAAGTTGTTTAATAAAAAATCCATGAAAAAGCCTACGTTAAAAAAATCGATTGCAGAGAGGAAGCGAGAGGTCCCAAGTTTATCAATGAAGACAAAAAGCTTCCCATTGACCACAATGACCGCATGACTGAGATGGTTAGCATAAAACAACACGAAAACCTAGTTTTAAGTCGTCCGACGACATAAAATCAGCGCATCGCTTATTCTTTGTACATAAATCTCCTAATTTATGGCCTGGGAGCTCACTTTGTGACGATTGTAAAATTTGCCGATAATATAAACGTTCTCAATGAACAGTGTGTGAACAGAGATTTTCGCGTTTATACATTTTGGAGTACAAACAAATAAAGGTGACTGACTGACGAATTTGATGGGCGAATTTGATGCGGCTTTTAAGGTATCAGTCAACCTGATTCTCTCTAAATGAGAACTCAGCCTTTCAGCTTTGAAATTAAACTTTCAAATTCGAATATATTCGACTAATATACATATATCGCTAACCCTTTAACATTTTCCGGCATTTCTTTAATTGTGGCCAAAATGCCTTTATTTTATTTTATTATTATTTTACTTTGGTCTGAAAACAGAATATGCAAAATGCCACTGAAAATCAAAGCATTTACTCGTACTTCTTCCTATTTTTGAGTATATTAAACGGATGTAGAAATAAACATCATAGTCTAAAGAGGATACTTGTAGATGGCTCATAATTAAGAAAAAGTAAGGAATAGAATTTACGTATGTTGTGATATAACAATTATATAATAATATATAAATAATATTATTTGATCAAGGGTAGGTGCCTTAAAATCATAAACAATTAACAAACATCGTAATATGGCTTGTACATAACCTACAAGCATATTGGTTCTTACAAATTGTATGACTTCGATGTATGAAAGGTACAGAAAAAGATATTACTCTTGAATACTGTAGTTATTGTTGAATAAGAGGAAATTTAGTATTCTGCTCATTCGGCTCGTTGAAAGCCACAACCCTTTCTTGGCGGGGCCCTAAAGTCACATGACACCGAGAAAACCACTATAACCTGTCGACCGGATTGAGGAGTTTGTGAATAATAAAGCAATGCCGACGATAAAAAATCGCTTTTAGAGAGGAAGCGCGAGCTCCCAAGTTTATCAATGAAGACCAAATACTTCTCATTGACCACAATGACCGCATGACTGAGATGTTAGCATAAAACTACACGAATGCCCCATTGATCAATGGGCCGGGGGACCAGTTTGGATTCATCCGCCGGCAAAAATCAGCGCTTCGTTTGTCCGTCGTACATAAATCGGCTAGTTTATGACCCGGGATCACTTTGCGACGATTGTAAAATTTGTCGATGATAGTTATGACCATTCCCCATGAACAGGGCTCGGACAATTTGCATGTTAACACATTTTTGAGTACAAACAATATACACGACTGGCTGATGAATGAATGAATTTACTGATGAACACATTGGTGTGGTTTTAGGGGCATCTGGAACTCTTGGGAAATGTGAGCTCAAGTTCTAAGCTTTGCTATTAGAAGCCATGAAATTTGAGAATCAGTATTTTTAAAACAAGGCATATTTTGTTTCATTTGATGTCTTTTAGGAAATTATTCACATTGCCTTAAAATATGATCAATAACCATGTTAAATGCTTTACCCTTTTTATATCGAAATTCGAGTCGTTTGTCCCAAAACAGGAAGTTAAATCATCTACATTTTCGTTGCTCAATAAACAATTATGTACTGCATACCCAAGTTTCGTGGCACAGTTTTTACCAGAACAGGGTATATATGGATCTGGTTCTACCATTATCTCTGGTCAAGTGAAATTATCATACTGATGTTGACTAAGCAAACAGCTACTCGTACCAGCAACGGGTGGATAAGGCAATTTGCGGATTCGTTACCCGCAAAGGTGTGCATTATCCGCTTTGTAAATTCACCAATAATTCCATGATCTAAAAACCTCAATTTACGAAACCACCAATTAGTGAATACACTTAATTTGGCAGCACCGCAAATTCACAAATACAATAATTTAAGTTTAGCTGAAATGAGTAAGCGAAATTGATTTCGCACAAAACCGAAACAGGTATACCCTTTCTGACAGTCTTACGGCACTCGGGTGTTTCCCATATATCGCAGCTCCGTTTATTTCCGATTTATATGCCCCGCGTTGCAGGGAAAAAGCAAAGCAGCAAAGTTACTCAGCAAATGCGTGTTCGTAAAAAACATCCCTTCCAATTAAAGCGTTAAATATTGTAAATCATTGTTAATCGTCGTTTTTTCTTGTTGCCAACTGAAAATGTGTCATATAAAACTTCAAAAGCGGGCGAATTATACAAAAAAATACAAAGCCCACTTAATTAAATTGTCGGCAGAAAAATATTGAAAAACCGTGCGCGGCACAAAAAAAACTCGATGGCCCATAGAAAAGGGGCGATTGGGAGAAAACGGCAGCTGGCAACACATTAATTCATAATTATTTTCGGGCCACCATCACAATCATAACGAGTCCCGCTCTGTTGGATGATTAAACACGAAAATCGAACTCAGCGCTCAGTAAATACTCTTTGATACTGCATTGCCAAATGTCGGTGCTTGCATAATTACAACACCTTTAGGTGTAAAACAGTTGGTAATCAATTGGCTCAGTTCGGAGCCAATCGCGATCGAATTTCCATATCATTTCCACTACCACGCACTACGAGTCTCAGCTCAAAGAGAAGGGTACATAAGTACCGTACAGTAGTGCTCCAACCCAACAGAAGATAGAATTTCCCAACGGTTTTTCCAAAGAAGAGTATCGCGGGTCCCCGTCTCATGTGGCATCCGAGCCACTGAAAGGGCCCTCTTTTGGGGAGCACAACAAATTTGAAATTAATTTTCCAGGCTGTGGGTGTAGTACATGCGAAGCGAGAAATGAATAAACAGACTTGGCAGCCACAGCCACAGGCACAGGCACAGCCACTGCCTCAGACGTCGCCACTTGGGAGGGTGCACGGTACTCGTAGATGCTACATGGTACATGGTACATGGCTCATGGATGTGGACCGAATTCGCATGTACGAGTACTCGTACATGTACGCCCGCCTGTCGCCCGTCTCATTAGAGCTAATCAAAGACTGAATGCTTCAATCACAGCGGTTTGATTGCAAATTATTTTCACTCACACTTTCAGGTTTTCGCTTTCAATTCCATTGATTGGCGGCAAAGTGCGGTCGGGGCGGTCGGGGGGGAGTGTGCAAACAGCCGGGCACGATGGGAAAACAACAGAAAAATTAATTTGAAGAAATTAGCAAAACGTGAAACCGCACACAATCGGCCATAAAAAACGGCCTGGCCAGGACAGGCGTGGGATCATCGGATGGGAATGGAATGGCGGCGTCGGAAAATGGAAGAGTTTCCACCGGATTGAGCAGATGCTCAGCTTTTCCCCGGACAAGTTCTGCGCCCTGCCGGAGTTTGCGGCTTATCAATTTGCGATTGTGCAAACAATTAAAGTTTTTGCGCTGCCAGATACTCGCGCAGCACGCCCCGCCCTCGCTACGTGACCTGGTGGCCCGAATAAGGCAATTAACTGATTAACCACGTCGTTTATTAGTTCTGCAGTCCTGACGTTTGCGGCGTCAAGCAGGCCAACTCGAGCCGATGATAATAAGCGGCGCAGCTAATTAATTAAAGACCTTCTCCCACGACAGGCGGGAAATCTCGCGAGCTTCTCCACAGCTCGAATACCCTAAGACTTAGACCATCCTAGTACACCATTTGACCGATTTACCAGCCGAGCTAATCTTGCATTTATAGTATTTTGATGGATAAAGGATCACGTTTGCCAGTGATAATGTTTAGCAATTAACTGATTCATTCATTTGGCACTTCTAAGCGGTGGCAGCAGCCCAGAGCGAGTGAATAATAAACAAATATGCAATGTTCAAAAGTGTTTCATAATCAACAACATCCGCACTAGACAACGAAACATTAATAAACATCTGATTGTTTATTGGGCGGCGGCGGCGGCGGGCTTAAGAGACCTGCTGGCATTGTGTATTTGGCGTGTTTATTTTGTGGTCAGGGGTTAATGGGCGGAAATCAGTTATTGATAGGCATCGGCAAATGACAAATTAATTGAAAGCTTTTGTCTGGGCCAAGTCAGTCGGATGCTGGGAGTGCGTGTGGTCGCCCGTTTGCCCGATAAAGGATGGCTTGGCGACGGCAAATTAATGGATTGCCCGGGTGTGGATGATTGGTTTAGGCCTCTCGATTGATTAAAATTTAATTCCGTCTGCCCATCTCCCGAGGCCACCTGATCTCTGCCTCCGCGCGAGGCCCTCCCCGGTCAATTGAACACCTGGCCAAGGCCGTGCAACACTTCAATATGCACACTTAAGCACCGAGTGGAACTACTTATCCTGCACTCTCAATGAATTGGTCACTTTCCAAATGACTTTTCCATCGATTGGGGAGGACAAAGAGAAAACAGCTCGCATTCGATGCGCCGCAGGACAGGAAACGGAAATGAAAAACAATAGATTCGCATCGGGCGAGACCTCCTGCGGCACCGAAATAGTGACCGAATAGACCTCGCAGGCAACTGCCTACGCCCAAATACTATACGTTTCCACTTATTGTTCGCTACATTCGAGAACATTTTGTCTCAAGCTGAGATTCATTCACTTGCCGGCAGGCTGGCTTCCCGGCTTCCCGGCTTCTCGGCTTCTCGGCTTCTCGGCTTTCCGGGTTTAATCAAAAGGGTCGTGCTCACTTTTGTGCAAATGCGCTGGCCAGCTTCTAGGAATTATTGGCATGTTTGAATTAAAAAAGATACATCGGAGCTCTCCCGCGCTTGTCATGCAAATATGTATTACTTTTTAAGCCGAATTGCCGTCTGGGAGTTGCCTCAAAATGTAAATGTAAATCGCAACTTTGCTTGCTCCCAGAGCCGGTGGGGAAATAAGTTCCTTAACTCATCAGTTTTGTTTGCCGAGTAAAATAAATAAATGAGTTTTTCATTGTTTCTGGCATCCCGGGAAAGTGTTGTGCTGAGCACTGCCAAGCAAACAGCAAATCCAAGCAAACACCAAAGTTAAATTCTGGTTCCTAAATAAATTGCTTGTCACAATACTAAGCTGCGTGTTGGGTTCGTTGCATAATGAGACTATTGCAAATGGGCATAAGCGGTACTATTGTAAAATATATTTGTATCTATTTCTGCCATTAAAATGCCCCGCGGCAGATGTGAAATCGAGTCAAGTCTACGCACTTCCTGCTTTTCTCACTTATCGGCGAAAAGTGCAAATATCATCAGTTCAAATAAACAAAACAATATTTGGTTAGGTGCGTAGCGACCGGAGATAGGATTGTTGATCCAAGACTCACTATTTTCTTTGATTCCGATTCCCTTCACGCCCAGCAATAAATTTTTCACAACAAACGAGCTCGTAACGGACAAACAGTAAACAATAATTTGCTGCGGTTTGTACGATTTGCATATTTAAGATAAGAGTTTATTTTATTTGGTAAATACGCAGCTGCTCAAAATTTGTATGCT
Organism: Drosophila ironensis; assembly: GCA_021223825.1. Lineage (NCBI taxonomy): Eukaryota > Metazoa > Arthropoda > Insecta > Diptera > Drosophilidae > Drosophila > Drosophila ironensis. Next base: position 1,192,652 of record JAJJHQ010012318.1, read on the forward strand.
CCACTAACCAGGAAACGAGTCAAAATTTATGAATCACCAAATAAGATTAACAATTTATCGCGCTAAATCTGTGACAAATTTGACAGTACAGTTTGCAAGTACGTTTTACGCATCAGTAAAGAGCTTCTTAATTATATTTCAAGTTAAACACATTTTGCTGGATGGTAAATCAGATTGGAATAATTTTGAAGCTGCAGTGTGGATATTACCATAATAAACACAATGGAATGTTTTCTTGTTTTTTTTTTAGGTGTTTTCTTACGTTGCGCCATCCAAATCACCTTTTTCTTAAGATTAAGCAGCAAAAATGAAAATGGGTCTAAAACAATATTTGTGGATATTTTACCCGTATAACCGGGATAGTATTCCATAACCATGGCCCGCAATAAAACTGATACAAAGCGCTGGGAGAACAAAGTAAAGATCATAAATTCCAGACATCGAGGAGTTCAAGCCGCGCCGAGGTATGCTAATGATCCTCGAATCCGTTAAGGGAAATGCATTCAAGCAGCGAAAGGAACGGCGGCGTCTGTACCATTTAAAACTCATGAAACGCGACACTTTCACGCAAGCGGTTTCCAGAAAAGGTAACCCTTCCCGCCCCGGTCTGCATAGAAATTAGGGCATCCGAACCAGATCGCAGCATGAGGTAACAGGTAGCCGGAACCAGGTAGGCATCCCACTAACCAGGCGAATCGTAGGTTACGTCCACTTTGGTTACGTCCACAGGGCGCCGTTGCTCCGTTTCGGCAGAAATCTCTCTTAACCATGGTGTGCCAATACTTTTTTGATAAACTGTATGTAGCAAAAATATACATCTATTTAACAGCCTGCAATACTCAATAATGTTAAAGGTTCAATTGGTTATGATGTTTGGTTATGAGTACTACTGTGCAACTGGTCTGTCTTCAAATAATTAATATATTCAAAGCAAAGTTTAACTTTACAAACAGCATAAAATTTAGCTCAGTGAGCGGTTTAATTGACTTGTGCGATATAACCATATAAAATTCTTGGACAGTTTTACTTTATTTATGTATACAAGATCGGATACTTTGTAGGCTAAAGTATAGCGATCTTTGAATACTTTTTATTTTTGCATCAAAAGCATGTTGCGAATTTCCTGCTGGACTTCGGGACTCAAGACATCCGATTGGAAATCGGCTTTTCGGCTGTGGACCAACATCCCTTTGCTGTCATCTACATTATCCTGGATATTGTATTCGTAGACGGTTCTGACTTTACCGCCGACTCTCTGCTGCGAACTGGAACTTGAGATAGATCTCACGCTGAGGAATGGGGCAGCAATGCTGACTTGCCACAGGCACACCCCACCTGAGAAAGCATCGGTTTTACAGAGACCTTGAAGAAGTTAAAGGAAAAGCTTACAGAAGATGGGGATCAGAGTCTTCAAGTGCATGGTGATAACTTTTCTTCGAGACTGCGAGGAAACTGATCGAAGCACCTGCCACATAAGGTGGGTATGCCCAATCGTGTTATTTGCCTTTTCAGCACCCATGAGATATCTGATTGGTTTCGCATTTCATATTGTTATTTATTGGCGATATTGCGCAATTTCGAAACAACTCGTAGGACTTAACCTCAAATAAAAAGGCTAACCCTCTTGGTTGTCGTTCTATCCGATAGCAGTGCAGAGACCTGATGGATTTGCGTTCTTATATTTTGACGAAACTCCCTGAGAAGCTTGTAGTACTTGTTGCGTTGCGACAGCATAATAAGTTGCTCACGATCGTTCTGCATCAACCTCCTGGCTTCGACAGAGGCCATCTGCATGACCTCCTGGGAAGTGAACTTAGCTCCCAGCCCGTGACACCTCTTCACCTGTCTGCGCAGGCTCAGCAACTGCACCCCCGCCTCCATCATCCTGTTTTTAACCAATTTCTCCCGTTCCAAGTCGCCTTTCACCTTAGTGACCAATCCTAGAGTCGTCGTCACCTTGGTAAGTCGTTTTCTCAGTTCCCGGAATTCATCTTTGGCACGCGCAATAGCGATCTGTTGCTCCTGTAAAACTTTTTGGGCAGCCCTGACAGCCGCCGAGGTAGGAAATTGTCCAGCTAGAGGATTCCTTTCCGGTGGCCGCTCAGTGGGAGTTTCAGTGGAAAGACCACTCTGAGTTGACACAGATAAGTTGGGAAGATTACTCTGAGTTGACTCGTTTTGGGGTGGTTCACTTCGCGCAGATATGTTTTGGGACAGCTTTGCAGTGGGGAATGGGTATGGGTATGGACCTGACCGTACGGGAGAATCCACTAGTGCCTCATTTTTTTGATCACTACTCTGGGGCGAAGAGCCGTCGCTCTGTGCCACGTTGAACAACAGAACTGCAAAAGAATAACTCATGGTCATCTCAGATCCATTGGATCCTTTCCAGGTTACTTACGCAGCAGAGCAGAGATCAATAATAGAAACCTCATCTTCGAGAGATCGAGTTTCTAAGCGAGTTTTAAATACAATGCATTTCTTATATAGGAGGGCTCTCTACACTATAATTACAAATTACAATTATTAGCGCGAATCTGATTCGCTTGACATTTATTAAAAAAGATCAATCTATAGCTACGGCCTCACTATTCATAGGTAAAACAGTCTAAATTCAAGTTTTTCAATATTTATTTGAGGACTTTAAAGGTATAACAAGGCATGCTAGAAGCCCATCACCTTAAGACTCTACCGACTCTAGGGAGGAGTGCGGGGCATCCAACCTGTTTTCTCGGGGCAACTTATGTTCCTTGGCCTCGCGACTGACGCGCCTTTCCAACACGCGAAGCAGTCGAAGATACTTAGATAGGTAATAGTTTTTAGCCTTGGGCGTCGACTCCAGTTCGGCCATTTCGTGGGCTATCCTATTGGCTAATCGTCGAACCGCGGCATCCTGGCCCTTTATGTCCTGGCAGCGCTCCAAAACGAGCCAGCTATGATCTATGAGGACCTTGATTTGGGCCAATTTGTGCTTCGCCTCCATTATTTCCTTCGTCGCTTTCTCATTTTCATCTCTCATTTTATCGATGTTTTGCTTTTGCTTCTCAATCAATTTAGAGAGTTGCTCATTCTGATCATTTATATTTTTGTACTCCTCCAAAGATGTTTTAATTTTGAACTGAATTTGTTTGAGGAGCCTTTGGTTGAATTCGTCAGCTTTTTTAATAGTTTCTTGGCCTACCAAGACTTGATCATATTCAGTTTCTGTTTTGGGCTTTATGTTGTTGGCTTCCTGTGCTCCTATTGAGACCAAAAAATTGCATGCCACTGGGGACAGCTAATTTTATTAACCGCAAACCACTAGCATCACCTACTTACCGATTGCAGCCAACCACACAATAATATCTTCCATATCAAAGGATTGACTGTTTCATGTGGCAATCATATTTATAATATTAATGTTTGCAGTCAAAACACTAATCCGTAAAAATGTATTTCAGTAATGCTTGCGTAGCCGCAAAAAATTGCTTCGTTATGGTTTCTCTATTAATGTCGAGAGGTGTTCAAGATCATTTCTGTGTATAAAATGGATTGTGTTCCTCATTATATTGACATCTTACTGTTCCATATGCTACATTAAATTTATTAAAAATGCAGTTAAAATGTAAAAAAATACTATAAACGCTGAAGTCCGAACTTTTAGACAACGAGATACCATGTACCTATTTTAATCATCAACCACTTTGTTCCTTTAAAACTAAAACTTTATAGACTTGAACTCTAGGTTACACACACACCTATGTATTAATGTATAACGTAACCCTGTGCAGGAATGGGTGAGATGACGTCATCGGGCATTGACTGACAAAGGGTGTATCAAATTTTGTCATATCTTCATTATCTATTTTCCGAAATGATGATGATTACCATGTCGGAGAACATCGTATTTATACATACAGAAAGGAGGACTCGGCTAGATCAACTCGGCGTTTGATGCGGATCAAGGATATGTACACTTTGTGTGATATGTCTCATTCTCCGTTTGCCCAAACTTTTTTACAATCTTTATATACCATTTGTTGCTTTAGGTATGAAAATTTTACTCACTTTATTGCGAATAAAGGACATGTCCCTACGAGAAATGTGTTATCAGTGGCTTTTCTTAAATTAAGAATATCTTTTTAATTTCAACCAATATTACACTAAAAAAAGCTAAACTCTGAATAATATATAAGTAAGTAATAATTTAATTACAATATTAGGGATATGAAAATGAATGAAATACATAGATCATTTATAAATTGCCACCAAATCTATACTTGGGGATTCACATGTATAATATGTGGAAAACACTGTCGTCGATATTTCTCGACAACGAGATACCATCGAGAAATATTTTTTTTTCTTTTCCAAAAATTCAATAATTTCTTTTGTTTGTTAACATCCAAACAATCAGTACCTGTACAAATACATACACTTCTGTATGCATATATTTGCTGATTTTGTATACATACATACAATTCTGAATGGGATACTCGTGCTGATGGATCGAGTCAAAGAAGAGACGGATTGGATGACGTCACCCGGTATTTGCAGTGGCATGCCGTTGCTACGGGAAATGGTGGGTAAAACTTTAATTGGCCACATCTATTTATTGTCCGATGTGGACGTAATTATACCATGTACCTTAAGGTACAAATGGTATATTAAGTTTGTGCAAAGTATGTAAGAGGGAGAAGGAAGCGTTTCCGACCCTATAAAGTATATACATATATTCTTGATCAGCATCAACAGCCGAGTCGATCTAGCCATGTCCGTCTGTGTGTCCGTCCGTCCGTCCGTCCGTCTGTCCGTCCGTCTGTATGTATGAACACGTCGTTCTCGGAGACGGTAAGAGCTAGAGGTAGTAACGCTGTAGTCGAGATTTCTTGACAACGAGATACCATGTACCTCTCTTGCCGTTGCCTAGAGTTGATTAAACTTTAATTGGTTATATCTACTATTTTTATTGTCCGATCTAATTTTGCTTGCCCCTTGTTGGCGATGGACAGATCTAATGGACATAAAATTATATCGTTAGATTTAACCATTTTGGAGATATCGATTTTTTTACAAATATGAAGGCGGAAAGGGGCGTGGCAAAAATCCGGGAATGAAATTATCTTTATAATAGTTAAACGGACCTAATGCAAAAAGAAACAGGTCTCTAGCTCTTATTTTGTCCAGTTATATACAAATTACGAAGGCGGAAAGGAGGGTGGCAAAAATTTAAAGTAACCTCGGCCTGCGTAAACATAGAACGGACCTAAAGCACAAAAAATTACACCTCTAGCTCTTACCATCTCCGAGAACGACGTGTTCATACATACAGACGGACAGACAGACGGACAGACAGACGTCAGACGGACATGGCTAGATCGACTCGGCTGTTGACGCTGATCAAGAATATATATACTTTATAGGGTCGAAAACGCTTCCTTCTCCCTGATACATACTTTTGCACAAACTTAATATACCATTTGTACCTTAAGGTACATGGTATAAACAAAACCTTTAGCTCTAACTATCACCGAGAATCGACTCGGCTGTGGCTGCTGATCAAGAACATATACTTTGTAGGATCAGAAACATCTCCTTCTGGCTGTTACCCATATACACTTTCACAAAAGTTTATATATGTACCATTTGTACCCTAAGGTACATGGTATAAAAGTGTTCCCCTTTACATTTTATTAGGGCAAGCCAAAATTAAATTCATGCCTTCTTAGGGGTGGCTTCCTTCGTGCCCACCTTGCGTGGTTGTGCATTTACTGAACAGGCCAGTCCCACTGCAAATAAAATTATGAACTTTGGGTGAGCCCCGGAATTTGAAAAGGAAACTTACGCAGAGCTACAGTGCAAATAAGTTGTAGATTCATTTTGATGGATTTCCTTAAATGCTTTCAGTACAAAATATGAGGACTTATATACCCAACCCCATTGTTATGCAATATTGCATGTGACGAATGCAAATTTGTTTTGCCTGTCATGCATTTGAAGTAGATTTTAGACGACCTTTACATACATTCTAAATTAGTTCTGATTACGATTGATTAACCTTTCAGAAAACTTTCAACCTGTATGTTCCTGCGAGGAGTAGATCCTCGCAACTTAAGAATTCCCATCCCATCGTATCCCACCATTAAAAATGAAACTTTTTAGTAGAAATCGGTTAATACATGCCATGTTTTTTTCCGTCGAATAACAAAGATTAGGAAAACAATGCATGCAGCGACTTAAATAATGAGATGATCTTCATTATAACTGTGCCCATGCAGCTAAGATCTGCTCATTAATTAGCCAAGACATATTTATATCTCAAGTGTTTGGTACCATCGAAATTTCCCAAGTCGAAATTAATGTGAGAATCCAAGAAGATATGGCCTCATTGTTTCGTGAAACTCCAATATGCGCACGACGAAAATCAACAACATCCGCCTTCATACCGCGCACAGAATGAAAATGAAAAACAATTAAATATAAATTTCGCCCACATGTAGACCCCAACATGCAAATGAAGTCTGCGCCTGCGCACGCGTCAAATCGAAAGCGGAATCGGAATCGGACGTGGGAGCAGCATAACTGAGACATGGCCATTTCGTAGGCGAGCGGTCATTCAGTGGCTTTTTGCATCTTTGGGTAGGTGTCCCCGGCTAATTGATAAAAACCCAGCCGAATTATGAGCCAGTTACTCCCAATTCGTGGGCGCATGCCATCTATGGCGCATGCCATAAATGGATTAGTTTATACTTGTCCAAAGTCGTTACTACCTTAAGTTCGAACCATATGTGGAATTCAGTGTGTCTTCTGTTCTGATCGTTTCTAAATCGGATTGGGCACTCAAAAGAAGGAAAACACATGCGATTTACATCGTTTTAATCATTGATTTCGGCATCATTAACTTGCCCGGAACGTCTCAGTTATCAGGCTTTCGATTTCGTTTGCTCGCATCACAGAAACCACATCTCATTGCTCGGTTTGACTGGCTCATTTTACGACAAAGCCTGAGACCGTAACTCTCGCCCGGAGTTGCAGTTTCGATTTTAATTTCCCATGGTGGAGCTTTGTTCTGTGATTTCCATGCCCTCGCAGTCGGAATTCGGGGCTGGCGGGCGCTTTCAGTTGCGTTCGGGAAATGACCCACTTCCGGATTAGCATGCAGCACAGACCGACCACTTTTACTGTCGCTCCATGTGGAAAAGGGCACCTAACAGCAGCACCATCGTGGTGGAGTGGGGATGGAGTGGATGGGGGACGCGGCTAATGATGACTTTACATAGAGAGGAATTCGAGTGATATCTAAATTGTTGGGGAAAATGGACCTCGAAAATTACAGGCTCTACGGGTATTTTGATATTATTGGAAGTTTCCGCAGCATCAACACCATGTGATCTCCTTCCGTAAATGTTCTCATCTCTCTGTTAAATTTGTTTTCCGTGTAGGTATTTACTTTGTAATAAACATCCGCTGCGTAACGCAGAGAATAATGATGTTGTGTGTTTGTTTGTTGCACTTAATTATAATTTATTTGCCAGGCCATAGGATGGGAGAACAAAGAACGGAAGCAAATATTTTCCGGTGGAAACTGCCCATCCAAGGGGGAAGTTCCTTTCCTATCATATTCAAGAGCTTCCCAGTTGTTCATTCCTTGATTCTTTGATTGACTCTCGGACCGCAGTCAAAGGGGCTAATTAACTCCACACGTACTCGATGCCCCAACACATCCGACCCAACCCTTGTCCAGAATCAATGGAATCTTAGGTACGAGTATTATTCGTATCCTGCTCAAGCAACTCAAGAATCGAATCAAAAATGTTATAGTCAAATGGAAGCTAAGCGAATTTCATATATATCTTAAGGAATTAGCAACTTCATTTTACAATATATACTTTTAGGGCTGAGTTTGTCTTGCAGAGTGAAAAACAAAGGTAAGAATAAACGAATCGTAAGTTATAGGTGAAATTTTTTACAAGTTATAAGTTAATAATATTAGAGGCGTTTGAAAAGGATCGATTTTTGTACCATTGTATTCATATTTATAAGAGGGTAGGGCAATAAAATAATTAGTGGTGTCAAACATGATTACCCAACTATTCCAATCTATTATGCGGCAAAATTATTTTTAAGAACTGTGCAATCTGTAGACCACTTTTATTAGGTTAAACAGTTTTACTCACAGTACATGCAACATTTTCCTCCTCAGCTTTGCCACACAAACTACTCGTATGTATGAACAACGGCCCCTTTTGCATGCCTGCAATGCCTTCGAACATCATCGATTTGCCGCTTTCCGTGAATGCGAGCGCTCCCTCTTTATTTGTCGGCTTTTGCTTAAAGGAAAGAACAGAGTGCATTGGAATTCAAGTGGAATTCATCGCTCAGCCATCGACTGCGGAATCAATCAACAACGCAAGGCTCAAAGCATGAAGCCCGATCCAATTGCGGGCTAATTTTGCGCAGCGCAAGCGTCGCAAAAATGCGTTGAAAAGGCATCCATTTGCGGGCCACCGCGGCCCATGAAGCGAGTGTCGACGGGGCTGCAACTTCCTACAAAAGAGCTGGTAAACACACCTGGGGCCCGCGATGGGGCATCAATCATCCTGCCCCCGAACAGCGAGCGACTATTCACACCAAATCTGGCATAATTTGCTCGTAACAGAAGTAGTCGGGTCAGATTAGCTCTGCTGGGGAATCCTCTCCTCGGCGGAAATCGTTTATTAAACAAATCCACAGGCAGTTCTCCCAAACAGTGCGGATGGTGTGGATAATGGGGTTTTAATTGACTTTCGGCGTTTTCGACGATATGCGTGCCAGGGCTTATTATATGTTAGGCAGGCGTAGTGCTCGGGACTGGATGACATAATAAAGGTAGTACAGGAAGTCTAACAAGCTTCTGGCCTGGGATTGAGGCTGGAATAGAGTGGCGGGGAAGAGGTTCAACAAAAACTGCGCACTTTGCGCATTGCAAATGATTTCTCCATGTTGCGACAAATCGGTAATCTAAATAATGGATGTGGTTACCATTCACTTTCATTTTTCAAAATGACTTCATATGAACAAATAGATAATGAGCCTATGCTAATATCTCCGATGTTTGCAGATAGTTCGGAAAAGCCATTGTAAAGAGTGCAATTTAAAAATGCTTGGTGATATTTAACCAGTATTCAAATTGGCACCTACACTTCGGAACTATCAAAGCCGGGGTTATTATACAAGTTGCAGACTGGCGCTCAGCCCACGCCATTAGTTTCATTCAAATCCAAACCTGCGACGCCAAAAACCAACACCTTTTGGAGGTAGATGCCCGGAGACTTGAGCAGCTTATCGTATTCTACGAGGTGTTCCTTCCAGACAAGTCGGGATCTTAGTGGTAATATTATAAAACAACCGGTGAATGAAACGCATTTGCTAGTGGGCGAGTGAGTGGGATCCCCTGTTTGTTAGTCAATTGGGTGGCATAAAATAAACTTGCACCACATATGGGCACAAGTCGTTAAGTCCGTTGTATGCTGCCAATGTTTGGAGTAATAACGCTAGCATATTGGATTTCACCAAAGAAGGTTACCGCATTTAATTTTCAATTTAGCGCCGAGTGCCGTCGATAGTCTGTTATACTCTGATAATTACGGTCATTATAGAGCATTCAAGCGAAAAACTTTCCTTTCTTCGCTCTTCCGAATGCAGCACTAATTCGGTTAATCAAACAGCAATAGCACCCACTGCGTTACATCATCCAACATCTCGCAGAGATCGCAGATCCCAAAGATTGAGGCATGGCATCGACTTCCGCACCGCACGCACTTGAAAATGATCGTGGGCAGGGAAAGTTATCAACATCCCATTATCATCAGCACCAGCATCAGTAACAGCATCAGCAACAGCATCAGCATCAGCTCCGGCAATTGCCTGAACGAGTGCTGGGGACGGGTAATTCCAAACGGCAAAACAATGACACATAAATCGCTGAAAAAATCAAGCGTAACATCCACGTTTTCACATTATTTCATGACTATGAGGCTACACCCAATGCCGAAGACACCCTGGAACACACACTCTGGAAAGTTGCAAATTGGCCAAGCAGTAGAAAGCATGGCAACAAGTCGCTCGTACGATTCAGTTACCCAGAGACATTTGCAAGCACTGGTAATGTGAGAAAAAAATGGGGAAAATGCATCGTTGACACAATTGTGACTGCAAAGCAGCGCGCATCCATGAGATACTCGTGCTCTGGCAATTGTCTAGCGCAGCAGCAGCATCAGCGGCAGCAGCAATTGCATTTTGCATTTTGCATTGCGACAATGGACCCCGCATATGGATGTGCGCTTATGTGGGGGAGTTGTCCCATTCCCCTCCCTCTCTCCCGGCTTGTGTCTGTGATCTGGATGCACTTTTGAAATTCAATTCTGGGGGCTACTTTCACTTACTGCCTTCGGGTGTATGTTTTGGCGGAGCAGGCGAGAGCCCTTAGCCCTGCCGATGAACACTGACAATGGGCTTAGCAATCCAACTGTTGCAACATGATGAATGCTTCTAATATTGAGCTAATCCCGATGATAAGTTGTAGCCCTTCAGAACATGATTTATCTGGTGGCTGAGTTAAAGAACTCCGTTGCCGATTTAGTGCCACAATGTGTAAGGGAGATTGTAGCCAAGCTTAACACCTGCTGGTTTATGGCTTTTGAAATAAAGTGCATTGCCCAAAGACTTGTGGCAAACGACCTGGGTTTTATGATGCAGAAGCTTGGGGCAACCTCGGAAATTGTAATCGTATCGTTAAATAAAGCGAATATATCCCCACAACTAAATAGTTTTATTTTGAGACGTAGGAATGAGATTTTAAATATCAAAAATCATCCGTGCAACTTAGAGCATTCTACCATCATCATGTTTATGGGAACTTCAATACCAGCTGGGACATTTAAGTTTGCAACTTGAAAATCACCTTTTATTTGTAGATATGCAATCTTTTATCTGCCGGTTTGGCGCTTGTACTCGCAGGTTGGTTCGTTACAACTTTTCCTACACCCACGCACCTTCCGCCGGGAGACAACTTGATTGCATTTATGTTTCAGTTTTATGTGTTCAGATGCAGTGCAGCGTGGGTCTGTCACCCTGGCCTGGAAAGCTCGGCTCTGCTCAGCAGCATTCAAGCCAACTTAAACTCATTCACAAAACATTGTTTTTGAGCTTTTCATTGATGAAATATTTAGTGAGCGGAGCTTGTGGGCAAACTGGTTTGACTCGCGGCTTCGAATCCCATGCACCTCAGCAACCAGCCGGCATTTCGGATGAGCCGACCTCAACTCCCCCCACGAACTCATCAATTACTAAGGGCGCACGCCAATAACCGACCCAACGACGTTATCGTTTTTGTCACCAGATCAAAGTTGACTTACCACCGCCCGATGCCTGGCAATCTAAAATTCAATATCACGCATTCAACTCCGACCTCCTCCCCGGTGTCACACTGCGTGTGCACTCCGCAGAACAAGCGACGCAGCAACGATGGCAATAGCAATAGAAATGGCAATCGCTACCGGACACAGTGGCCTGAAGTGAACCGCGCTGACCAAACAAATTGAACAACACCAGCACCGCCACCAGCCCCAGCACCAGCACCAGCTCCAACCCAAACCCCCACGACTTTCTGGTGCCGGGCTCGATTGAAAACTCAGCAAGTTTCCAAAACAATTTATATGCGCCACCGAAGAAGTCCAAGCATCAGCGGGCGGAGTGCAGGGTGGAGTCGAGTCGAGTGGTGTAGTGTGGATTGGTGGTTATTGTGCCAGCCGACAATTGTTTCGTCCAGATCGAAAAGCGCTGATTAAGGCAAGTCGCTGGCTGGGCTTGGGAAGCACCAATATGCACTTTCAATTCTGGTTATTGTTGTCATCACAGTGGCTCGCTTTTTGGTCGCCGCAGAGTATGAGCGGGTACTATCGACGGTCCATCCAGCTCTTCTCTACCCCATAAATGAGTAGTAGATTATTGGTACACAATAATAGTACTCTAGTTAGTGTGGGTATCTGGACTTACTTTTGAGGATCGGTATTAGTGAAGTTATAGATTATTTAAAAGTTTTCTTGGTTAAAGGAACATTTAAAAGTTTTCTTGGTTAAAGGAACTTCACCCGTCATCGCGTAACAATGTTTTACCCCATATAAAATTGATCGTTGATCTAAAAGTATTACCTATTACTGCAACACTTAAAAGCCACATCAAACATGAGTTCTGATAGCTTGTGAAACAGAAGGCCTCTTCTCCTCTGGAAGTGTATCCAGAGTGCATTAGGGCTCCCGAATTATGAAATTTTGTTTAGAATTGGGGTAAGCGCTCCAGCAAACGCCGAGTCACGCGTGGCAGCCGGCCAAAAGCAGAAAAAAGAACGGCTTTGTTTGGCTACCATGGCGATGCGACGCCGAGACTGGTAGCCCACAAGTGCCGCTCTCGTCCAGATGATCCACAAATCCATCTATGGTTCTATGGTTCCGTCGCAGCGGAGAGATTAATGCATCCAGCTGGGCATTATGCGCAGCATTTTTGGAATTTTAATTTCATTTGTGGTTCGGTTTCAGTTTCGGTGGCTGCTCATCAGACTTTGATGGATTTCGGTGGGGCAGAGTGGTTATTATGGCTGACAATACGAAACTGGACCATGTGGATGGGTAAGCGAGTGGGTAAGGTTTCAGCCGCCGATGTGTAGTGCGATGCTAGTGTTCTAATCGTACCTGCGTTGGCCTACGATCACACCTTCAGATAGCCAAATTAGCGACAGAAACTTGTTCGCAAAAGGCAAACAAAAACTAAGGCTAAAACGTTCTTCTTGGGAAAGACACCGCGCACAGCTCTACTCGGAAAACATCTCCAGCATACGGGTTGAGCTCTAACAATGCCACAATGCCGAGAAAAAGCTCAAAGTTGCCCGGCCTTATGTCTAAGGCAGCGGAAATTATTATTAATTGCTTGGAATGCCAGAGAACGCGCCGCGTCCATGCTACCAGTTCTTGGTTCGCCTCTAATGGCTTCCGTTGGCGTGGCTGGAGCGCTTTTCTGATAGCCATGTACTTGGTTTCCATCCAATCATTTCGATGACGCAAAGAGTCACTTTTGTTTGGGCCGAGCTCTTGGCCCCAAACGCCGAGCTCCGATGTGTGAGGCAAATTGTAACCGCGTGGGCTTGGGCGTACGAGCATTTTCGTTTGTTCGACCTGCGGGCACTGAGCGGTTCATTGGCCTTGTACGCCAGGCTGCGAGTACGCCAGGCAGCGTGGGTAAGGCTCTGTGAGATCTGCCAGAGCTGGCCAAGCGTGTCCAGATGGCCGGCATCTGCCGGCAACTGCAATTGCAGCTCCCCGGCTCCTCCGGCGGCGAATTTCGCGACTGCGACTGCGACTGCGACTACGACAACTTCCATCGAATCGCAGACCAAGCGTCGGAAGCATCGAGCGTAAAGTTTAAAGTGGAGTGGAGCGCATACACTCGGAAATATGGATGGGAACATCCAAGGGGGCACTGCCTTGTAATGTACGACTCGGCACAGATCCAAGAGGAGGCGGGCAAAGAACTTCCGAGTCAGGGATTGCAATGGGAAGGGACTCGCACTGAAGTGGATGCCCCTAATGACTCCGAGATTTCATAAGGCTTTGGCTTTGGCTTTTCTCCAAATGTATTTTTATGCCAGGTGCGGGTGCTTGGAAGCCCTGGACCATTGTACTCCTGGTCCCGTCCCAAAGGGAAACGGCGCTGGCCAACAAAGGCCGAACAACAACTCCCCCATTTGCTTAATTCACTTTGAATGGCAGAACGAAAATGCTGCAACAATCGGCGGGGGAAATGTTTTACTTAGTTACCATTTCGCCGTTGCAGTGATTTTCGTAAAGCAATTGCTGGGATTTCGAAAAACTCTTTTATTGCAAGGCAATTTCACAGCACTTGGCTGGGAGCCTCTTTCGCTTTTCAAATTAAATGAAGAATGTCATGGGACGATCTGGGGCTGCTTGATACTATTTTGTACTATCACCTTTTACGGGTCAAATGTTTTTGATAGTCTTTATAATGCGTGTGGCATGCTTTTATTTAATTGAAACATCCTCAGTTGACCCAAAATAGAAACCTCGGTTAAGTAAACGCAGAGCATAGCCAAATTAAGTAAAGTAAATCAGTAAAGTAACCTGCAAAACCTTTGCCAAACCAAGACCAAGATAAGGTATTTTATAAGTACTATACTTACGTAAACACCTTATAACAGTGTGTGCCATGCTTCCATATGTTTGCACTTTAATAGCTCCAAATAAAAACTTTCCTTAACTTATTTTAAATAATTTAAAGCTCTTAAATTCGATGTTCAAATAGCATTTAATGCTTATCAGTATAGTTTATCGGAATAAATAGGAATTCCATCTGGCAATTTGACTGTTGTTTTTATTGGGGAGGATTTCTGTGATCCCCCAGCAAACGATGTATTTTGGCGGGAAGATGGAAATTTCTTCTTCAACCCTGGCAGAGCCTTTGCGTTTCTTTAAATTTGTTTATTTGTTTTGACGCATTCAGTTGGCGTCGCGGCTTCCGATTGATGATGCCACTGCCACTGACATGCCACTGAGGTAAATAAAATGAAATAAAGTAAAAAACGGCGCTCGTGTTTCCGTAAACGTCGCTTGGGTTGGTGGCCCTACGTACGAGTATTGTGCCTTTTAGGGTATTATTTATAGAGCACAATCGTCATCTGCGCCGGCTACCGATTCGTCTATAATTTGTTTATGGCAACTGTTGCCTTCATTAGGAGCCAGTGTTGACAGCCCAACGAGTGATGAGGTCTTCGCAGAAGCAACGTCGCAACAATTTGTACATATGTGGCCGCAATTCTCGTATATTGTTTGTTGTTTTTCGGATCCGGCGCGTATCCGATGCCGCGTGCTGTTTGTTGCCTCTTGGTGGCAACATGCGGCGGCAACAGCGACTCAAAGTATCAAAACAGATATGTGGGCATGTCTGTCCTAATGATTCTGACCCTGAACGAATTTGAAGTGGTTTCGGTTGCCTGCGCCTGCTCCAGAGGAGACATAAACATGTCTCCATGTCCGAGCACATTTTTCTCCGCCGTGGTAGTTCTATAATTGCATCGAATGAGTTATAAACTTCTGAGCCGGCAAGTTTGGGTGACAGATGAGATTGATGAGAGGCGAAACTAATAGATGATAAAACACATCGTTTGCCAGACTTCAAAGACTTTTTATCTACTCCTGAACCTCTTAATAATGCCGATGCTGATGTGGACTAAAATTAGATTGAGTTACTATTTCGTTAGATCAATTTATTTAGTAAATTTCAAAATGGAAATTAAGTTAAAAATGCATATACATATTCAGAAGAGTGAGGACTGCTTTTGGTATTTTCGGAAAACTCTATAGGTAGGATGCAACTAAAACTCCAGGTTAGAGTGTCAAAAACATGGTCTCGGTGCCCAAATCCACGGAGGTCCAGCCCAGGGCATTGGTCACCAGCTGATCCACCTGACGAAGGGACAACCCGGCTTTCTCGATCTCATCGGTCACGGCGACATAGTCCTTGAGAGAGCGCAGGTTCCGGAGCAAGCGGCGGAACTCGGAGCTGCGGATGAGGCGTACGGCATTGGACAGCTCCGAGTCCGAGGCGTAGAGCCGTCGGTACATGTCCCGGAGGGCAGCGCGGGGCAGGGCATCGCGCAGGTCCTGCATGAGTCCCCGGATGCCTGGGCGGCGCTTGGGCAGCGGGCTGGAGGGACGCTCGGTGGTGTGGATGTTCAGGAAGACCTTCAAGAACTCAATGTAGTAGCTAGTATCCAGCTTCAGCTTCTGGCAGATGTACGCGTGTAGGTCCTGGTGCTGGGGGGTGGCCTTCAAGCGGGCCACCGCATCTCGCACCCGGTCACTGCGCAGCACCTTGATCAGACCCTTAACCTGGGGATCCTCGACAGCGTTGGCGAGGATATTGCCCAGCCGGTCAGCCGGCAGGATCGGACGAGCCACTCGAATGAGATTGGTGAGGCCGCGTCTGGCGTCATTGGGGCACTGCTTGTTCTCCTTGGCGGCCACAACGTCTGGGGTTTGGGCGGGCATTGCGGTCATATCATCCTCAGCTACTTCCCGAGCGACCCTCAATTGGTTCGCTTCTTCGTAGACCGGCAGCCAGTTGATCTTCTGGGCCGTCATTATCTCCTGCTCCTGGGGCGAGGATTCCTGGAGATCAGCGAGCGGAATTGATTCGTTGGGGAAGTCTTCAGCCAAGGGGCCGGTGGTGGTGGTGAGGACTTCATCAAACTTTTCTCCAGATGCCAGGAGCAGGCAGCAGCTGAGGATAACGAGCAAACGGATCATGGTGAAATCAGAGCGAGAACTGTGTCTCGGTCCAGGCGAAAGTTTGGCATTTATAGCCCCTGCCATTTATCTGGTGTTTAATCAAGCGGTATTTGCATTAAAATTTACGCATGCAAACACTCGCGGATTGCGAGTGAAGAATCAACAAGAACGGCCCACCACCAAGCTAAAAAAGTGGAACGACCTTGTCGGAGAGCTCATCAATCTTTCAAATCGAACCAGGCTTGCAGGCCATTGTCTGGTGCGATGTGAGTAACCGGAAGCAGAACCAAAAAGCGCATATATTTTTGATAAGCTTAGAGTTTGTTTTGTGCCTCACATCAATCCCCGCCCGGCTGGCAGTCTAAACTCAATCAAAATCAATCCAGAACCAGCTCACGTAAAAATGCGGTGAACCCTCAGCGCCCATAACGCAAACAATTCCCATCATTCCGATGGCCGTTGGGGATTTGGCTAAGCACGTTACCATGCTCGTACTCGTATATAAAATCCTCAAAACAAGTTAGTTTCGACATGAAATCTTTTATACCCCATAAAAATCTTCGCCCAAAAACACCATCAAATGAAATTTTATGTTAATCCGAAAAGCTGGGGATAAAGTGTCTACCGTCTCAATTTAGGGCGCTGGCTCACTCTCCCAGAGCATGAATATTCATGAAAGTGTCTTCAGGGAACCGACACAAGTATATATCCTTTTTCTCGGGGGGATCCCCGTGCCAATTTCGAAGCGCCAATGTTTCGCTCATTGTCAGCATCAACAAGAGAAAGAATCGGGGCGGGGGGCTGGGGGCTGGGGCGTGAAATAAAAGTTTTGCGTAGCAAAAAGGGGGAAACCCCTGCCTAATGAGTCCCACATGGATTCGGTGAAAATGAATTTGGGGCTGTCGCTTTTTCATTTTATTTTGGCCGAAGAGGCAGAGGAGGATGCCAAATAGCTTGTCATAAAATGTAGGAAATACGATATCAAACAGTACTAGTAAGGTGTGCAAACCCAACGCTTTGTATTTGATCCCAGAAGATTCTACAATGCAATCATACTTATATTTTTCAAGGGCAGATCGAGCTTATCTACTGTGAAAATGTAGGGGAGAAGCTATCTTGGCCCCTGAAACAACCAAAAAGCGACCGCCGCTTCCGCGCCAACAGCGCTTGGGAATTCACACATAAGTAACGTAAATATTAAAAGACTGTGGCCGTGGTTTCCCATCAATTTCTCGAATGTCTGCTCGCCGGCTAAAATATTGTTTCAATTGTTGTCAGTTCTGTATTTATAGCTGGAGACGAAAAATCCATTAGAATATTGCCACACTCGCAGGGCCTCGGTCTGCACTCCTTTCATATTTCGCAGGCGGCGGACAGGAAAGTTTGGTCGCACCTTCGAAAGGTGAGATGGGGCGGAGTGCCAGGCCAAGCCCCAAAGGACGCCCAGGTCCCGGCTTCTGCGGGGGTCACATAAAAAAGCATTAGAGAACTTACGCCGAACTTATGTACTAGCATCTGGATGGCTCGCCCACCCCTGGAACTCCCCCAAGAAGCAGCTATGTGGACAGTCACGCAAAGGATAGGGCGTGCCACAGGCAATGCCCAAAAGCAAACTATTTTTGGGGAGCCAGGCAAACAGACAAACAGACAGCCAGACTGCCGGACAGCCGGACAGCCGGACATCCAGACAGTCGGGCAGACACAATGGATTATCTCCCCGACCTCCGGGGGCTCCGACAGCTGGGTTAATATTTAACGCGCCACGCCTATGCCTTTTGCACCCCTAATTGATTTAAAAATGTAATTTAATCTGCATTCCATTTTCGACCCCAAAATTGCATTTGGCTGCTTAGCCGCCGCTTCCAACTCCCAACGACGGCGATTTCCATCCCAAATTGGGACACACGGACGTGAGCTGGATTTGATTGCCTTGTCGTTCTAATCCAATAATGCCGCAGTGGCCGCCACGCCTCCTAAAGAGGAGCAGCCGAATCAGCTCCCGCATTAGCATTAGCACCAGCATCAACATCTACATATACATCAAATGGCGTCATTATCAAAACATGAACCAGCGACCCAGAGTGCGCAATAAATATGCAAATAATTGTGTTGCCATAAACGACTGATATCTGTTGATGTTGACAATTAGAAGGGGTCCGAATGCAGACCAGTGTTGATGACCTTTTCATGAACTGGGGAAACAAATCTGCTAAATGCAATGCAATCAACGGGGAAATTACCCATCCAGAGTTCGTATTCGTGGCCAAATATTGACGTTCACATCCCGAGGATCGAAGCTCGCACACTCGCTTGCTTGGCATGCGTCCCCCAAAAGGTCTTGGAAATTATTTGAATACGGATGTTTTGTGCGTGATGTAGACGAATGGGTTTCCCCCTGGGGAATATTTGGGTCGCTGTTTCTAGTCTCAACTATTGTAAATAAAATTGGACATTTGCGATACGAATTGTTTAAGCATGTTTAAATTTATTATTGTAAATTTATAGTTACTTTGTAAAAACAAGACTTGAAAAAATTGGTTGATTATCATATGACAGATAATAAATAAAAGAGACATAATTGTTTTTTAACAATTCTGTGAGAGGCTTTTCTCATTTCAGACATACACATTTTTACAAACGTTTTTGGAGCAAATAAGGAAATTAAAACAAAGGCTTTTATTTTATATTTATAAATTTGTTTTCCTATATCCAAAGATGAAAGTGAGATATGGTTCTCCAACAATAAAACCATTAATATTTTTATGTACAGGTATTTTTACAAAATTATATCCAAGTAAGCCCCTTTTATTCGTTATATTTCAAATTCAAATGAGACCTCCGATTACCCGCCCAGTGCACCTCTAACCAAGAGAACTTAACCAGCACTGCAGCAGCCAGAAGTCAGCTGATGGCCTCCTACACCACTGTCCAGCACTGGTGCGAGTCCGTTGCTTCAGTGATGGAAAGTACCGCGAGCGATTAACAAAAAGAGAGGCGAAAAGTTCGAGAGTCGAAGCAAAATTGTGCTCGGACAATTAACTCGCGAAAATAAAATGTAAATTCGCTCGGGGCTGCAGGCACTAACCCGTGTTTCCACAATGTCAGTGAAGCGTAGCAAACGTAAGTGCGGGAGGCCCGGAAAAGGCCCTCAAGGTGCTACGAAAATTTTCATTTTTCCACCTGAGACTGCTCGCACAGAGCGTGCGAAGGAGACGGAGACTGAGTGCGAGAGAGGAAGAAAAATCAATAAAATTGTAGTGGAAGCGCGATTGACGCGAGCAAAACAAAACCCGAAACACCCGGACGAGTGGGCAGCGAGAAGAGCCAGAAAAAGCAATAAACACTAGAGGGTCTGCCGTTATCTGTTCCAAAAAGCTCTCAGCTCCGCAGCTGTTCTGGCCCCCTCCCCCTCTCTACGCCCTCTCTTTGACCCTTTGCAGGAGGGCTTGCATATGGAAAGTGCAAACATAAACATTTCCTGGTCTCTTTTTTCCGTAAGGCAATGCTCGCCCGTTCATTCACTTGCGTAAAAAACAAAAGCAGGCACACGCGAGAGGAGCGCACCCCAAACGACACAAAATAAATAGCAGTTTTGTGTGAATCACCACCTCCAGCAACTAATTAAAGCAATCGCGAGTGCTACGTCGGCGAACAGAACGAGAATGTCTGGGAAAACAATCAATGAAGTTGAATAGCAAATGCCAAATGTTAAGTGTTAAGTGTTAATTGCGATGTGCCAAGCTAAACAATTAAATACTGAAATAGTGACACAATATTTTGGTGCTTTCCATTGCCAAATCACAAACAATTTCATTCATCGGGCCCAGCACCTTGTTTTTTAGGCAGGAAAAGAAGATTAGTTTCGGGAAGGGGAGATATTGGAATACCCTTTGCTGTCCATCTGTAAGGTTTAGAACAGAATGAGAATAGCTGGGAAAACAATCAATTGCGCTGAATATCAAATGGTGAGTGTCACCGAAGCTGGGATTGCCAAGCTTTACCATCAAATAACGAGGTAGTGACACAATATTCTGCTTTTTGATTCGCCAAATCACACTTATTTCCATTCAATTCCATTAAACAGGAAGAGGAGATTAGTTGCTGGCGGGGGAGGTATTTTAATAGCCTTTGCGGTCAGATTTATATTTTATTTGCAGCTATTTTCAGAGTTCAAATGGTTAAATTTGTTTCGGGAAGGCGACTTAGTTGACTTCCCTAAGGCATCAATTGCCAAGTCACAAACATTGCCATTCATTAGGACACTCTGGGAGGTACAAAGCTAAATAATACCCTTTGCAGTCTAGAGTCCATCTACTTCGCTGATGTTCTGAGCTTAAAAGTTTACCTCCCACAAAGCTTCGAATATTAACTGACCAACTTCCTTTTCATTAAACTTGAAGAGCGAAAATTAAGGGAGAATACTTCTATTCATCAAGCCAGGAACAGACGATTAAGTGGAAGAGATATTTGAAACCCCTTTGGAATCTAGTTTTTATTTACTTAGCAACGGGCAAAAGTTTAAACATACCTATAGTATATTCTTCGAATTGAACATTATCCAGGTACATGAACCTTCAACGTGAACCATCTAAATCGCGAAAATTACCTCCCATTCGGTTTCCTTATCGATAAACAGGAAGACATGATTAGTTTCGGGCTGAAAAGATAGCCGATTACCCTTATGTTTTATCTATCAATGGTAGAATATCTGATTTTTTTTTACTTCAAACATGCAAATTAATGAACCATTCAGTTGACCTGCCATACAGACAGATTTTTATCAGAGTTTCGAAACTTTTATTTTTAATTCTTATTCGAATTTATTTGCTTTGAAACTAAGAGTTATAATTGCCAAATCTTGGTTTACTTTCCACTCCCAGCTTACAATTTGAAAGAATAAAGGCTCGTAGGATACAAATGTTGACCGTAAGGATGAGAGCAACTACATATTTTGAATATAAAAATAGCGAATAAAGACGCGGAAAATGTATAAAGAAGCTACCATGTTTTAGAGTAGCAACAAATAAGTTTCAACCCTCTTTGGGCAAACTTCCACTCCAATCTAAATTTTATAAAACCCAGATCAAAGATGACAATACCATAGAACTAATGGCAATACCATAGAATTTGCAGTTTAAAGCAACGTAAACCGAACCCTAGCCCAGACATGAACGTAATGCGCAAGCTGCGCGGCGTGGCCAGCGCAGGAGGCGCCAGTGGCAGTGGCAGTGGCAGTGGCAGTGGCGGCGGCGACTCCTCGGCAGCCAATGGATCTCCCCACAGGCCCATAGCGGAGACGAATATCCCTGCCTCCTCCAACGGGCGGCCCGCAGAGGAGACCCTGCTGGACGCGCGCGTCCAAATGAGCCTCAGTACGCTGAAGAAACTCTTCAACGAGTACACCCACCCGAAGGAGCCACTGAGCGAGCAGGAGCGCGACCACAAGCTCTACGACATGCTGCCCCTCTTTTGCAAGGTATTTGCTTAGACTCCTCCAACTGAGAAGAGGCTCTCCACTAACCAACCAATCACTGCAGGTCTTCGGCAGCTGCCCGGCCAACGAAATGAGCGAAAAGTTCTGGGACGTAGTGGCCTTCTGCCAGCAGGTGTCGCGCCTCATGGTCAGCGAAATCCGCAAGCGGGCCTCGAACCAGAGCACCGAGGCCGCGTCCATTGCCATCGTCAAGTTTCTGGAGGTGGAGACCAAGGAGGAAACCAGCAGCGGCTGGATGCTTTTGGCCACCCTGAATCTTCTGGCCAACGGGGACGTGTCTCTCATTCAGGTTTGCAGCTGCTAAGAGGACTCCGTTTATCTTAACCATTACACGAGCATCCTTCCAGGTTATGACTGCTGCCGCAGTTCCCTCGACGCTGGTCAAGTGCTTGTATCTGTTCTTTGACCTGCCCATCGTGGAAGATGATCCGCCTCCAACGGAGGGGGGAACTATCAGCGACTTCAACGCCCACGAGCGACGCACGCTCCTGCAAAAGGTGTTTGTGCAGCTGCTGGTGAAGCTCTGCTCGTACCCGTACCCAGCCGAGGAACTGGCTCGCATGGACGACCTGACGCTGCTCTTCTCGGCCATCACGTCGCCCTGCCCCATACACAATATTGTGTGGCGCAAAAATGCAGCCGAGATTTTGACCACAATATCGCGACACGGACTGACCGATTCCGTCGTAAGCTACATACATTGTGAGTATCCTACAAGTATTTCAAGGCCATTTTTGATAACAAATACACTTACCTTTAGCCAAGGGCTGCATGGCGCTGTGCGTGGACAACATGCAACGTCTGACGTTTGGGAATCCGTTGGAAATCGTTGAAATGTTCGTCACCGTGTTCTGCTTCCTCAAGGACTCTAGTCAGGTATCCCAGATACTAATGGACGACTTTCGCGCCTCGCAGGGCTACGTTTTTCTCTGCGACTTTCTCCTGAAGTACGTAAATTCCTCCGATGGCAGGGGACCAGCCTAACTTTGAACATGTTCGCAGGTTCGACACCAACCGCAACCAGTCGTTGGACGTCCAGGCGGCCATCCGCAACCTGGTTCTGATGATCTCGTCGCTGTGCATGTGCGGATTCTACGAGCTACGTCCGCCAGCTGCCCAGTTCAACACGGCCTTCAAGCTGCAGAACTTCCAGCTGCCGCAGTCGACTTCCCGGGAGACGTGTGTGCGAAATGTGTACGCCTTTCAGGTGCTGCAGAACGTGTTCCTCAAGTCGACGACGCCGGCGCTGTGCTGCACCATCCTGGACGCCATTTCGCGGGTGTACCACTCGGAGAACGCCAACTACTTCATCCTGGAGTCGGAGCACACGCTGAGCACGTTCGCAGAGCGCATTCACCTGAAGAGTCCTCAGATACAGGAGAAGTTCTTCGACCTGTTGGAGTTTATCGTCTTCCAGCTGAATTTTGTGCCCTGCAAGGAGCTGATCAGCATGGCGCTCCTGCTGAAGCACAACCAATCGACGTCCTGCAGCATCCTGTGTCTCAAAAGCCTGCTCAACGTTCTGCGACACAATGCCGTCTTCAAGGATGTATACCGCGAGGTAGGCATCCTGGAGATCTTTGCCGGCTGTCTGACGCGTTATGCGAGCCATGTGCAGCAAATCACCGAAGGCGACGAGTCCAAGGTGGTGGAGCTGGCTGAGGGGCAGGAGCCGGACCTTCAGGATAGCCTGGGCAAGTTGGTTCTGGAGGCGCTCACAATGCTCCTGGGCGGCGGGGCCAGCAACAATGCCCAACTGTTTCGCGACTACGGCGGCGCCAAGTGCGTGCACGAGCTGGTAAAGTTCAAGCACTGCCGGCCGCAGGCCCTGGGAATAGTCCGGGAACTAATACTCTCCGCCGGTGGCGACGACGACATGTTGCACGTGCTCTCGCTGATGCACGGCGTCAGCCCCCTGCAGGTGGAGTTTAAGATACAGATACTCAACATGCTGCTCGGCTGCCTGAAGGACTCGCACCGCACGCGCACGGTTTTCCGCAAGGTCGGCGGCTTCGTGTACCTCACCAGCGTGTTTGTATCGCTGGACGGCAGCATGGCCCATCTGGAGCCGGGTATCCCCCAGCAGGACCTCATCCTGCTGCTGCAAATCGTCTGCCAGACTCTGGCCACTGCCATGCGCTTCGAGCCGGCAAACGCCAAGTTCTTTCACCAGGAAATCAGCAGCACTTCGCTGTGCGACACTCTGCGCCTGCTGGGATGCTTCGGGGGGCCCTCGGTGTTGCAGGACTTCACGGGCACCTACGAGCCGCAGCAGCCACTGCTCAAATATTACCATGAGATTTTCAGCGGGGACATTCTGAGCGCCAGGTGAGTGTCGCAGGGTCTTCCTAGTTTACATTAGTCCATTGATCAGCACCAGTATACCTTAATATGGAATATTCTCTCGGGAAGACTCTCCACACCTCCCTCACTCTTACTCACTGGCACTACTTTTCGCGCAGTTTCTCGGACACTGTTCCCCACCCACTCTCCTACGTGTGCATCGTGTTCCGGCTGCTGTACAGCATTGCCCTGGACAACTTTGAGGCGCCCAACCTGAGCGGAATCATCACGCTCTTCAGCGATCCGCCGGCGCACTCCCGCTCGCCAAGCAAGGAGCTGGCGCCACCTGTGCACCCCAGCCAGTTGAACCTCACTCAGCCAAGTCCGGAGCCTCGAATTGTGCACCCCGGCGTTGTCCTCTGCATGCTACAGCTGCTGCCGGCCGTAGAGCTACCCGGCGACGCAGCCCTCCAGGCGGTGCAGCTGCAGGTGTACCTCAGCGAGGTGATCAAGTCACTGGTGCGTAGCGAACGCAACCAGCAAATCATGTGCGACCACGGGCTGGCCGAGAAGCTGCTGAAGCTGACACGCCGGGCGCTGGCGGAGGAGTCGCATCCCCTGCACGTTCCCATGCAGTACATCCTAGAGCGTTTGGCGGCCCAGGCACTGCAGCCCACGGAGCTGCGCCAGTTCTTGCGACTGGGGGAACCGCTCTCCTGCGCGGACATCGATCTGCAGCAGCCGTACCGGCTGGGAGGACCCGTTCCCCTGACGCGCATCAAGACGCTTGTGTCGATGACCACTCCCCGCGATTTTCGCGCCCACGGCTCCAGCACTCTGCCTCCGTTCGTGGAGCTGGACATGTCAGCCGAGGGCTTCGGGTGCCTCTACTTGCCCTCGCTGGCGCCCCAGGCCACGGCGACTGCCGGTGGCACCATCGACGCCAATACCATCGGCGGCATCGGGGCCGGGGACCGCATCTTCCCGCCGCAGACGGGCCTCACCTACTCCACCTGGTTCTGCGTGGAGAAATTCTCCGACCCAAAGACAGACCCGCACTGCGTGCGCCTTCTGACCCTGGTGCGCACGATTCACAATCCTCGCGAGGACAATCTAGCCTGCCTCTCCATCCTGCTCTCTGCCCGCGACAAGGCCATCGTGGTGTCCACCCAGGAAACTCTGGTTACCCCAAGGAAGAGTAAGTTACCAAGATGCAGGTTTTGCATTATTAAAGCCTCTTAAAATACTATAAATACTCTTGGCTTGTTAATCTAACTTGTGGGTAAAGCAGATCAAGAAAAATATCTTTCTTTTTTCATATTTAATTACAATCGTCTCATTTGCTATAACAACTAACTTCTATTTACTTATTTTTGCAGGCATTGGCGACTGGGAACCAGAGGGCTCAGATGACGGCATTGCTCGGATATGGTGCCCCGATCTCTTGCATGAGGGACAGTGGCACAATTTGGTCGTAGTACTCAATCGCGCGGTGCTGAAGAACTCCAGCCTGTCGCTCTACTTGGACGGAGTGCCCATGCACACTCAAAAGTTGCATTATATCGCCCAGCACCCAGGGGCGAGCAGCGCCACCTTGACATCCGCCACACAGATTTTCGGATACATCGGCACCCCGCCCATCTGGCGGAGATACTCGCGCCTCTGCTGGAAGCAGGGCGTCTGCCACCTGCTCGAGGACGTGTTAACGCAGCAGACGGTGCAGACCATCTACCAGCTGGGTCCCCACTACATGGGCTCGCTGCAGGCACCGCAGCTGGGAAAGCAGACGGAGCCACTGGCTCCTTTGGTGCCCGAGGATCGGGTCCTCTTGGGCCTTAACGCAAAGGCGGTGTCGAAGCTGACGCTCGTGAAGATAAGGAAGGTGTACAGCCGGGCCGACAACAAGAGCATTGCCAAGCAGCTGAACATGAACTCCCACGAGAACGCCACACCTATTAAGTAAGTTAATAGCCTTAAGTCCACCAGCAGATCCCTAAAATTGATATGATTCCAGGATACTGCACAACTCGGCGGGACATCTTGCCGGAGCCGGACGATCGCTCGGCGGAGTGGTTGTGGGTTACCTGGGCGTGCGCGTGTTCAGCCCGCACCCCGTCTCCGCGATGATTGACACTGTGGGGGGCTGCAACGTGCTGCTGGGCATCATTGCCATGGCCCAGGACGTTGAGTCCTTGTATGCGGGAGTGAAAGCACTCACCTGTGTGGTGCGGAGCAACCGAGCCGCTCAGGCGGAGATGGACCGAAAGCGCTGCTACCAGACACTGGGCATGTTCTTTAAAAAGAAGAAGCATCTGCTGAATTCGCACATCCTGCACTTGACCTTCGGGCTTGTGGGCACCGTGAACAGCGGACAGGATATGTCAGCGATCCCGAACGTCACCGCGTTCCAGGATCTGTTGTGCGACCTGGAGATTTGGCACAACGCCCCCAACGGCCTGCTGCGCTCCCTGCTGGAGCACCTGCTCGAGTTGGCCGTGGAGTCCAGCGACAAGAAACAGAACGTGAAGATTATGCGGGACCTGCAGCTTCTCGTCAAGCTGCTGCACATAATCACCCAAATCCAGGACCACTCAACGCGCGAGATCCTCTTCAACCTGCTGGAGACGCTGCTAGGGGGTCAACCACGACACACGGATCTGTTGCTGTACGGCCAGTACGTAGCCGCCAAGCTGCCGCGCATGCAGGACGGGAATGTGGAGCGTTCCATTCTTCTGCCCAGCATGAAGAACCCAGCCGACGACCAGGACGGCGGCGTGGCCCAAACCATTTACCTTCGTAATCGCTGTCTCTCCCTGCTCCACGGCCTCCTTTTCACGCCGCGAAACACCGTAAACTATGTCATTTGCGACGACATTTCGAAGACCCTTGGCATGGACTGGTTGCTGCTCTTCATGCAGCCCCATGTGCACTTCACCACCGTCATCATTGCCGTGCGCATCCTGGTGGTAGTGTGTGCCAACGAGAGCTTCCTGGTCCGCTTCCGGGACGCCACCCACAATGGTGGGTACCTGCGCTTCACGGAGATGGTCTCGCAGCGCAAGATGCTGGGGCTCGGTGCTCAGCAGCTGAACCAGCGGCCAACAAATGGTACTGGCACGGTCATCGTGGCCACGCCCCAAAACACCATCCAGCACTTGCCCACCCAGATCGCAGGGGAAGTGCGACCTGCCGCTCTCAACATACCAGGTGAGTAACACACGCAATTCATTGCTTCATTTTTAAATGCTCGCTGCTTGCAGGTTTCCAGTTGCTCGAGTGGCTGATGCAGCACCATCTGGACGTTCCGGAGTTGTACTTCCTGATCACCGCCCTGATCATGGGTCAGCCCGTGAAAGTGCTGGCCACCGAGCACACCAAGTTTGACCTGGACCGCGTGTGGTCGTTTCTGTGGGGCGCCCCGGTCTCGGCCAACACCCAGCTGCCCAAGCTCAGCGTGTGTCCCGAAGGAGTATGCGTCCTGCTCGCCATGGTTCGAGCCATTGTGCACGGCGGCGAGTGCGCTCCCTGGCTGCACAGTCACCCGGAGACCATCATCCAGCTGCTGTTTAGTTTGTACCAGAATCTCAACGACTTTGCACCCGTCATGATGGCCGGGGATGTGGTCACCTCGCTGGTGGCTGTGCTCTTTCCGGCAGGATCCCGAGCGGCAGACTCGGAGCCCAACAGCGGAGCCTCAACGCCCACGGATGGCACCGGCAGCAGCTTTGTCCTGCCACCCCCAGAGTCTTTGCACGCAGCTCCGCCGCAGTCCAAGCTGGCCGTGCATCCGGTCAGCAAGTGCATCATAGACTTTTTGAGGGTGATCGTGGTGGACTCCTTGGGATTGAATATGCAGGGCAAGGCCACGCCTGTCATCGACCTCGTACTAGACGCAGCTCCAGATTCGGCGGAACTCTCGTTGCAAGTGCAGTACCAGACCCAGATCATCATCGCACTGATGGATCATTTGCTGGCCGCGGATGTGCTAGTGGGAGAACAGGCGGCCCTTCCCCTGGTGACTCTGCTGCAGAGTCAGACGCAGCATGTGCCCCCGAACGTCTTCTACCTGACGGCCCGTGTGGTGGACAAACTGTGGCAGGGGTGTCTGGCCCGCAATCCGCACGACATCTTCGACTTTGTCATCAAACTGATCGCACAGGCCAAGCGGCGATCCTCGTCCTTGTCGCTGGAGCACCTGCACCACTCGCTAAACCGCAGCATCCTCTTTTTGCTCTCCCGCCCCACCGACGACTCGCGGGCCGAGCAGGTGAGCGTGCTGGAGGCGCTGCACAAGATCATTCAGCACCGGCTGTTGATCTTCGGGGCCGGCAACCACGAGCTCGAGTTTGTCGGCTGCCTCACCTACTGCCTGCTGCAGCTGACCGCGGACATGAAGATTGTTTTGGAGCCTGCCACCAGCCGGAACACCACCTGGCATGTCAACCCGCAGACCGAGACGGCGGAGCCCAAGGACGAGGATCTCAATCAGCTGCAGGGCCACAACCTGATAGTCGGCGCTGCCTTCAGGGTCTGGGAGGAGCTGTATGTCTGCAAGAAGCCCGCCATCGAGGAGGTCTTCAAGATATCGCTGACGGCTCCGCCGCCAAACTGCAAGGCTCCCGACCTGCAGACCACGCGAGAGCAGGTGATGGAGCTGGCTTCCCGTCTGTGGTTCAATTACGTAGAAGCTGAGCGCAAGGCCTCGTATCGTGCGCCCATGGAGCTGCACACACAGATCCAATCGAAGATCCAGAAGGTCACCGGCGGCCTCTCCCGGCTCACCAGCCGAACAAAGACCAAAAAAGAGGAGCTGGTGCGCACCAAGTCCAGCATGAGCCGCGAGACCGCCTATGAGTCGACGGGCATTCATGTGCAGCTCGTGAAGGATTTACTGGAGCTGCGGGCCAAGCAGTACCAGCAGATGCTGCAGCACACGCACCGCTACGTCTACCAGGACTGGGTGCAGTCCGAAACGGAGCTGACGCGGGAGCGGGGCCTGTGGGGTCCCGCAGGCAGCTGTACGCTAGACAAGTGGATCCTGGACACCACCGAAGGCCCCCACCGCATGCGCAAGAAGACGATGCGCAACGACGTTTTCTATCTGCACTATCCCTATCGCCCGGAGCTGGAGCTTCCGGACAACAGGCAGCTGAAGTACAAGGTGGCCTCCAGCCTGGACAGCAAGACGTACGCCCAGCACGGTCAGCAGCAGCCACGCATCCTGGCCGAGGCGGCGGACCATCACGCCATGCAGCAGCAGAGCTCGTTGGAGGCGGTGCATCAGCACCGCCTGGAAGCCAGCAGCTCCACTTCCACACCGCCGCCACCCGTCTCTCCCAAGCTGGGGGCGCATGGTTCTACGCCGTATCCCCAGGAGTCTGTGGATGGGAATGCGCCCGAGGACGATGAAGAGGAGGAGGACACCTCCATGACCAGTGACAACGAGACGTTCCTGCGCCTGCTGGAGGAGCAGGAGAAGATCGGCTTCATGTTTCGCTGTGCCAGAGTACAGGGACTGGACACCTTCGAGGGCCTGCTGCTATTCGGCAAGGAACACTGCTACATTGTCGACGGTTTCACGCTGCTCAAGAACCGCGAAATTCGCGACATCGACACTCTTCCGCCAGGGGCCTACGAGCCGATTATTCCCAATTCCGGAGGCACCTCGTCGACCACATCGCGCGCCGTGAGCCACAAACTACGGCAATGCTCAAAGTTTGCCTACGAGGAGATCCGGGAGGTGCACAAGCGACGCTACCTGCTCCAACCCATTGCGCTAGAGGTTTTCTCGGAGGACGGTCGCAACTACCTGTTGAGTTTCCCGCGCAAGGTGCGGAACAAGGTGAACCAGAGGTTCTTAGCGCTGGCCACCGCCCTAAACGACAACGCCCAGCAATCGGTGGCGGGACAGAAGCGAACGGCTAGCGTGGAACAGACGGCGGGCATTTTCAGTGGACTTATTGGCGAGACTTCAGTCACGCAGCGCTGGGTGCGCGGCGAGATTTCCAACTTCCAGTACCTCATGCACCTTAACACCTTGGCCGGGCGCAGCTACAACGACCTGATGCAATACCCCGTGTTTCCCTGGATCCTTGCGGACTACGATTCCGAGGAGTTGGATCTGGCCAACCCCAAGACGTTCCGCGACTTCTCCCGACCCATGGGCGCCCAGGCGGAGGAGCGCCTGGAGCAGTTCCAGAAGCGCTTCAAGGAGTGGGATGACCCGCACGGCGAGACGCCGCCCTACCACTACGGCACCCACTACAGCTCTGCCATGATTGTGTGCTCCTATCTGGTGCGACTGGAGCCCTTCTCGCAGCCCTTCCTAAAGCTGCAGGGCGGGCATTTTGATCTTGCGGATCGCATGTTCCACAGCATCAAGGAGGCCTGGCTTTCGGCCTCGAAGCTCAACATGGCCGATGTCAAGGAGCTCATCCCGGAGTTTTTCTACCTGCCCGAGTTTCTCAGCAACTTCAACAACTTTGACCTGGGCACCAAGCAGAACGGGGAGACTCTTAACCACGTCATCCTGCCGCCTTGGGCCAAACAGGATCCGAGGGAGTTCATACGCTTGCACAGGAGCGCCCTGGAGTGCGACTACGTCAGCCAGCATTTGCATTTGGTTAGTTATGTTAGATTCCCTTGAAACGCGGCTTTATTAACTTTGCTTTTTCAGTGGATCGACTTGATTTTTGGCTGCAAGCAGCAGGGCCCCGCCGCCGTGGATGCTGTCAATGTTTTCCACCACCTATTTTATGAAGGCAACGTCGATATTTACAAGTAAGTCAAGACTTTATTAAATACCTTTCGCAGATAAATATTAATTATCCCCACGTGTTCAGCATTGATGATCCGCTTAAAAAGAACGCCACGATTGGCTTCATCAACAACTTTGGGCAGATTCCGAAGCAGCTCTTTAAGAAGGCGCACCCTGCCAAGAAAATGGGGAGCTCCCGTCACTCGGCACTGATCGATCCGACGGCATTGATCCAGGGCAACAGCACTGTGCTTCAGACCGACCGTCTGTTCTTCCACAATTTGGACAACCTGAAGCCGAGCTTGCAGCCCATCAAGGAGCTGAAAGGTCCGGTTGGACAGATTCTGCAGCCCGACAAGACGGTGTTCGCCGTGGAGCAGAATAAGGTGATGATGCCGCCGTCGTATACGAAATACATCGCCTGGGGCTTCGCCGATCATTCGCTTCGCGTGGGTCTCTACGACACCGATCGGGCATCCTTCGTGTCCGAGGCAGCCGCACAA
The DNA here is from genome assembly GCA_021223825.1 of Drosophila ironensis. NCBI lineage: Eukaryota > Metazoa > Arthropoda > Insecta > Diptera > Drosophilidae > Drosophila > Drosophila ironensis. The sequence continues at coordinate 1,224,005 of JAJJHQ010012318.1, forward strand.
AACTCAGGCGAGATCCTGACCTGCGCCTGCCCCAATGCCAAGATGATTGTGACCGCTGGCACCAGCTCGGTGGTGACCATTTGGAAGTTCGACGCCAACCGCAAAAGCCTCAGTGTGAAGCACTCCCTGCACGGCCACACCGATGCCGTCACCTGTCTGGCGGCCAGTGCCGCTTACAACGTCATTGTGTCCGGCTCACGGGATGGCACTGCCATCGTTTGGGACATGTCGCGATTTACCTTCGTGCGGCAGCTCCGCGGGCATGCGGGAGTTGTGGCCGCGGTGGCCATCAACGAGCTGACTGGCGACATAGCCACCTGCTCTGCCACTTGGCTGCATGTCTGGTCCATAAACGGGGACGCCCTCGCGATGGTCAACACTTGTGTGGGCAGCGCCGACCGCATGCAGCAGATCCTTTGTGTGACCTTCTCCCAGATCCGCGAGTGGGACCAGCAGAATGTGGTCATAACAGGCTCCACCGATGGCGTAGTTAGGGTAAGAATGTGGAACCCTGTTGGTGGATAAGCTCAACAGAAATCATTTCCCTTTACAGATGTGGTCACTGGAACACATACAGGTCCCCAACGATCGCAAGCTAAAACGAGGCATGGAGGTTACCTCCCAGGACAAACCCGACTCTGTCTCGGGAGATGCCAAAGACAATAAGGGCGACATTGACACTTTCAAGTCAATGAAGAGCTTTTCGGAACAAGAGGACGAGCATGGTAAGTGCATATACTGGCGTGTCACAATTATGCTATAACCGAATCTGCATCTTTAAATAGACATTGTAAAGTCGGCTTCGGAGAGCAGTATATCAGAGGCTTCCGAACACAGCCAGCAGTCAGCAAAGTCCGAACAAAAGACGGAAGTTCCCATCGAACGGAGAAAAAGTTCTATTTCGGGTGCGAAGAGTTTACATGAAATGAAGTCAGCGACGGTGGAAGCTCCGGGCAGCAGTTCGGATCCCAAAGGCAATGAGGGTACAGCCATTGAAATATTTGATTGGTTTTAAATTCACAATGTTTGCTTTCCCTGCAGATGACCATGCTATTAGGCCAAGTAAATCGGACACCAGTTTGACGGACGGTTTTGTGGTTATAGACAATGATAGACCCCGCGGCGACCAGGTTTTACGAAAAGGTAACGCTACAGTTTTTAACATATTTGCTGATATCGTATTGAGCTAAATGTAGCTCAATACCTAACATAATTTTATAGCGCCCTATAGTTATTACCTAACCCATATTCGTGTTTCTTTGTTACAGGATTTCGGTGGCAGCGTCAATTAATGTTCCGCTCAAAATTAACCATGCATACGGCCTATGACCGCAAAGATAATGCTGAACCGGCAAGCATTACAGCGTTAACGGTGTCCAAAGATCACAAAATACTTTATGTCGGTGAGTATGAAACTTTGATGAGAACATCAATGATACTCATCACCTAATAAAAAGTGAAAATGTTCGTAGAACTCGATCGTATTGGCGGGAAAGACCTATCCGAATCAAATGTTACCACATTCTTTTTTAACTTTCAGGCGATGCTCGTGGTCGCATCTTCTCGTGGAGCGTTGCGGAACAGCCAGGTCGAGGAGTGGCGGATCACTGGCTGAAGGATGAGGGTGCAGATCAGTGTGTAAAATGCCACGTTAAGTAAGTAGACACACGTCAGAACTAGTATTTTGAGACTTAATTACAATTTATCATTGCAGATTCACGCTGTATGAAAGGAAGCATCATTGTCGCAACTGCGGGCAGGTTTTCTGTAATAAGTGCAGTCGATTCGAATCGGAAATATCCAGATTGCGAATCCTAAAGCCCGTAAGAGTGTGTCAGGCTTGTTATGGCCAACTACGCTCAAGCTCGTTTGACAATTAGGCATTACGCACCTGTGGGTGTGTGGGCGTAGAAAACTAAAAAATAAAATGCGTTTATTTGTTAACCTATAAAGACATTAGGGGCATATTAGCATATTTAACTTATTGCATACTTTTATTTACACGTTCTCTTTAACATTGTTAACCAAATCACATTTATTTACCTTCGACAAAAGGCTGTTATATCATTTTATATCTTATTACGTATATTATTTATACAATGCTGCAATACAATTTTATACATTTTTAGTTTTAATAATTTATTATACACCCAATAAACTAAACCCTCAATAAATATTGCTCTTTTGTACCGATTGCATTGAACTTTTATAGAGTAGATGAACAGCTGTAAAACTAACGAGTACAAAAAGCTAACATCGGTTTGAGCCGAACTTTCTATGCCCTTGCAGTTGCTTTAGTTGTTTTTGATCTACACCCAGTTTTGACCTGGTAGTCGTTAAGCAAAATAGATTGTCCAATATACATGCAATTGCAACTGAAATTTAGATACTCCTTCCTTAACAGGGAGGACAGCCCTGCCAACCTGTGAAAAATATCACCTGCAAGGGTATGAAGTTGAATTTCATGGTCTACGTTTAGAATGTAGGCAAGCACAAAATATCGTTACCGAAGCTTAACGTTTTCTGGAATGTGTGTGTTCAACACCACAGCCAACCCGACTCTGAATCAAATATGAACAAACAACAAGCACCGCCAATTATATCAATTAACGAACGACTAACAAATCAGGTCACTTAATGAACACATCAAATATAACTTTACTGAAACTCAAACAAATGCATGCATGTATCTAACGACAAGTAGATTTTCTCGAAATTACTTTAAAATGCAAAGAATTAAAGGCAAAGGCATTGCATAAATGTTAATACACGGGTCCCTAATGTACATAAGCAATAATTCAAATTGCGGTTAAAACAATGAACAATTATTTAAAATGGGATAATTGTTATGAAAATTTCGCGAATATTTTCCCAAATTTAATGAAAACATTCGCAAATGAATGCCTATATTCCGACATTCGAATCGATCTATGCATTCCATTGGATTTTTGCGAGTCCTTTTACTTCAATTGTGTAAATACAAAAGACAAATAATAAAGAATCTATAAAGTTTAGATGAATAATTAGTTAAATCAATCAGTAGTGATGCAGACATAACAAACAAATGGTATTTTGTAGAGAATCTACATGTTGCATTGATAATAATTTACAAGTGTGTACGTGGGACAATTAATATATACATATGTACTTAAATGTTACGCTAGCTGCAAATTATCACCGAAAACATCTTCTGTCTATTGACCTATTACCCAAAGACTAAGAGCACCAAAGGCAGAAAACTAACAACTAACTTCAGGCTCCCCCTGCTATACACACACTTCACATCCATGAACTTTACTTGTAGAGCAAACAGAAATTACGAGGACAAGTTACGCGAGAAAACTCCATACCGAGAGAAAACCCTGTACGAACTACCCATAAATTATCAACAATGATTACACAAATAAAGTATATATTTACTGTTAGTTTATGAGATGCAAAATACAAATATTACATTATGCAAAATGAAAGAAAATATAATAAAACGATATACGTTAACAACCCTTGGCATTTTTGTCTTGACGTTTATTGCTCTCCCATTAAAGAAAAACACCACTAAGTTTTTCTTCACTTGTTTATTAACTCTGCTATAAACGTTGTAATTTTTCGAAATGGCGATGATATTCTTTCGGCAGGTATGTTGGTTAGTGCAAAAGTGTTGTGCAAAAGTGTAAAAGCGCTGTCAAGGAGCGAGATGTTGCCGCGTAGCCGCGTCATCCTCATTGTAAGCCCGCTTGACAAAGCTGTATACTTCACGTCTGATTTGTCGATGCAGTGTCCGTGTTACAGAAGATCATCTGCGTATTTTTCGTGGATGCTCTGCCGGATCATTGGATTCCACGGAAGCGCCGGCTCTTTGAAGCTAGCGTCCATTCCTCTGCCAGGCTTGAGTGGAGCGGCCGGCCCCGGTCGGACAGTATCCGCCAGGACAACAGTTGCCACCAGGACAACTCAGTTGGCCCATGCTCTGACTGTGCATCTGCTGGCCTCCGCCGGGTTGCCGACAGTTGCCGCCGGTGCAATTGCAGCAGTATCCGTTGTTCCTGTACAACGAGTGCTGCGAGTGGCCACCATTGTTGAAGTTGCAACTGCTGCTATTATATCGGCCCTCCATTGTCTCTGCAAATCGTGGATCGTGTGAACTCGCCGCACGCGAACCTTGCATGCACCTTACCTGACAATCGTTAAACACTAACCGGCAGAACAAAAAAAAATTTGGAATTTTTACAAATTTTTCCTACAAAAAAAGATTTGTAGGTCTGACTACTGATTTCGTCGAGAGGGCCGAAAGGAATGAGCTCCGAACAGTCCCAGCTCCGTCAGGCAATGAAATGAAAACGCAAAGCCTTCTTTTTGGGCCGATAATAGAAAATATGCGTGTGTTCGAAATTTTCGAATTTCCAGCACGCATGCGCGGGGTTTTTCGCAAAGGTGGTGAGTTTTCCGGCGCCGGGGGCGTGGCCTCGGCCATTCACTGAGGGGTGAGAATGCGAGAGTGAAAAGGCGGCGAAAGAGACAGAAAAGGCGACTTCTTGATGCCGCAAATTTGCCCTGTCTGTGTGTGTGTGTGTGAGGGAGGGAGAGAGGGCGGCGCGGGGTCAAAGGTGAAGGGTGAGAGGTTAATCGGCAGGCAAGTAGTCGGGGTGGATGGATGGCAACCGACGGAGCGCAGCCTTGCCTGCGAATGACTTTGCATTCTAACTGGTTAATATAACCGCAGGATTTCGCTTTCGGGGCACGGGGCTCATCCTCGGGTGTCCGGGGGGAGTTATATACGAGCAGCGGCGGCAACACATAGCGGCAACACCGCAGCAGTCAGGCAAATGGGCTGTGTAAGTGTGTAACTAATCCCGAGCCCCACGCCGGACGACTTACAAGACTCCACCCCTCAGGTGGGGGGCAAGGCTTGGCCGCCTCCCACCGGCCTGCCATGTGCAGCCCCCGTGCAGCGTTCTGGTTCTGGGCCGCTAAAGTCATTTCAATTTAGATGAGAGTCAGTAAATCAACCCCTATCAACATACCAACAACACCACGCAACAGCCCCTGGACCTGCGACCGGGAATCGGGGTCTTGGCCCCCGAGACCCATCGGGCCGTCACTTGGCCAGTGGAAAATGGGGAAACGCCATGCCGATAACTACTACTACTACAACTACAGAATTAATACATATGTATGAATGTATATATCCATATACATATATCGTGCCCACATATGCCAAACCCATTACTGGATTGCTCTACTCGCGATCCGCTGCGTCCATTGCATTCGCCAAGGATTACAATGCAATCCTCTTGGCTATCCCTACAATGGATTAGTATAAATTTTATACTATAAAATAATACAAAGTTGCAGCTTTTAATGGCTGAATTTCAATATTGTATATTATTTTCTAAAATAAAAGGTTCCTTAAGTCTCTAACTTCTTAGTTTTGGAGCATCGCAAATTTTATTTTGCTAAAGCCGAGAAACTGCAAAACTTCGAAGAAAAAAACATTGCAGAGCAATATAAATCGAAAATGTTTTTCAAATTTATCGTTTCGGGAATGCATTGGCTTAAGCAATTTTTAAAATTGCTTACATAGAAAACACACAAAGAATTGGTAATCAAATTAAAGAGTTTTCTAATTCGGACTATGATTAATCTAGTTAAAACTTTCTCCTTACTATATCAAGCCTAACTAGCCCAATACTTACTGCCTGAAATGCTTACAAAGCCATTGGAAAATACTCCCACATTGAATTAAGCCGTATCCCCACACATCGGAAACTCAATTGACTGCAACTGCTGGATGTACCCTTCAGTGTAGCGTCCTTTCGGCAGCTGAGACCTGACTTTAGAACTAATAATCCGACAGCCTACAACCGCCGGCTGCCACCCATCCGCATACCCGAAAGGACAAAAAAACAGAAAAGGAAAATGGGGGAAAAGCGAGCGAAGCCTGCCGGCACTCAGCTGGCAGAAGATATTTGCCGAGCACAGGAGCAAGGAGCAAGGACAAGGAGCCGGGAGCCGGGACCAGGCGAACGTGCGAGCAGGACACCGAGTCGGCGAGAGCAGGAGCAACGCATCATACCAATGCAAAAACGCTCCTCGGCTAGCTTTTCGTCATTCTTGACATTTTGTGGTGAATTGTCGAAAGCCACAGTATATGTATAAATGTATGTATGTATAGAGGCGCCCGTGTGCTGCATGCACGCGTGTGTGTGCCAGGACGAAACTGAAAAAAGCAACACGCACACACTGGCAGGCAAAATAAAAATGGTGGACGGCAGGAAGTACCCTCATTTGCTGTAATCGCATCAGAACGGGACACTCGAAAAAAGGGCGTTTTCCGGTTGGCTGCCTGACTCTCCTCTCCGGCTCTGAAGTCGGAAAGGACGCCAGGATTCTGTGGTAGCTGTATAGCTGTGTATCCGAGAGTGGGTGGTTTGCTTCCGGTCCACTCTCAAGGGATGAAATGTAACGTTTGGTAGCTTTTTGTAAATTTTCGACTTTCGTTTGGTTTCTTTTTGGTTTTGTTTTCATTCGTTTTCCATTGCTCAGCGCAGGCTGCTTTTCATTTTCCCCATTTCGTCGCTTTTCTCGTTGCTGCTGCCGCCTCCGCCTCCGCTTCTGCCTCCGCATCCTCTTCCGACGCCTTTGTCGATTGTGGCTTTGCTTGGGGGGTGTGTTGGAGTGTTTGGGTGGGCAGATGGATGGTGCGGTGTGGTGTGGTGTGGAGTGGGGTGGGTGTTGGTTACTGCTTTTGGCTTTGCTCGCCCTCCTGTCAAATTGACTGCAAAAAAGGACCTCTCCTAGGCAGCTTCACTTTCGTAATTGGCGGTCTGTTCGCTGCTGGCTCTGCCGTCCCGTTGATTCACTCGCTTCATTCGCAGTTGGTCCGTCAGTCCATGCGATCCGCCTTCGAGTTCCATCCGCAGCCCCATCAGCACTCTCCAGTTGGCATCGGTCGAAAATCGCGTCGGCATCTGAGCTCCAGTTGCATTGAAACTGCCGTTGCATTTCCAGTGAACTAGTGAAAATATAATAGCACCAAACTGGATACTTTAGGGTTTAAATATTTCCACCAAAGGAAAATGGGCACAGGTAAAGTGTTTGACTCAAACGCCGATAAAATTCGCGTGCAATTGTGATTACATTACCGGCGGTTAAACTTAATTTGAGGAAATTGCTAGGGTAACAAAAACCAATTTACAACTTACAAACAATGCATTTTAATTGATTTCTCAAGTGACAGAAGTGGTGTTATTTTTAATACAATAATCATATTGCTAGCTTCGAGGGAGCACAACCTTTTATGGCATTGAAATCGATCTGTTTTTAAAAGAAAATGGCGTAAACCTAACATTTTCACTTTTCGCATAGCAGATTTAAGGTGTGGCTTGTCAAATTTATAGAGGTCTCTACCGGCAAACTTCGGAAAACTGGAGGCATTCTCAAAAGCATATATGTAGATATTAACATTGTTTTTGCCAGAAATACAAATTGATGATTATTATCTACGATAGTTGTATAATAGACATATAAAACAGAGTGAGAATAACGGATCAACTCAGTTGAAATAGTTAAATGTAAATAGCCCAATACTCAGATCTATATTTCAATACATTTCTTTTAATCTTTGTGAACACTTTGAGTATAAATCAGGTCTGTTTATCTGCTTATTAATTTTTGCTTAATATAACCCTTGTTTTTCATGACAGACCTGGCAATACGATATACTACTTTGAATCGATAAGTAATCAGAGATCAATAACTTGGATAAATTAATACGTAGTTAATCCTACTTAAAACACTCTTAGTACCTGGGGAATAACTTTCGAAACACTCGTTTTTATTGCGTTTATGTATCTAAAACACGTTTTTCAGTGTTAAGACCTGCAGTGACTTGGAGGTGAATCAATAAATTTTAAATAAAAGTGTGAATTTACCGAATACCTTGAGTAGTTGATAGATAGATTTACAACATAAGTTATGAATACTCATAAAAGCACAATCCAAACTCCGACTCTGATGGGTATTCTGCCCATTATGGAATGTTTTGCATACATTTCCCAATATGTTTTGTCGCATAAGTGATTCAAAGTTTGGATTTGAGACAATAAAGAAATAGGGAAATCTCACGTTTTTCCCATCCCACGGTTTTGACCATGGCTCGAAACTCCCTTTGCCTATCAAAACAGACCCAAATCATATTTCCATACCCGGTTACTCAAAGCATAATGTACAGCGTTGACATATCATCCGTAAGAACATAACCCGTGCACCAAAAACTAACAACAAATGGGGCTCGGAGTAAAAAAGTGATGGTATAAACAAACATAAATATGTAAAATCAACAAAATCGCAAAAATTTTAAAAAGCGCGGCGGCTGAAAAAGGTCCGAGCACCCGAAAGGATGCGAGGGACCGTGGCCATAGATGGCGTAGTGTCCGGGGTGCAACCCCAAAGCGGGCACGCACAGCCACTCGAAAGGTGTTAACATGCTGCGGACAATTGCCGATGTGGCGGGTGTGAAAATTAGCAACACGCGCCGGCAGCCATCCCAACTCCGACCCTTTGGCCCGAAAACCCAACCAGCGGTGACAATATGTCAAATGTCACAGGACAAAGGACCACAACAAAGGGCGACCGTTTTATTTTGACAAGTGCCGAGTGTTCAACTTAATTTGCGAAGTGTGCCGCCAGTCAAAGGCTTCCCCTAGTATGTGCATGCGGTAAAAGAAATCGATGCGAGTGCCATTTTCACTTGCTAATCTCCGAACAGCGCCACATAATTTGTCCAAATCTCTGGTGCGTGACGCCCTGTATTTGCCCAAGCACAAGGCTTCTCAAATACGGGAGGTTCTCCAAAAAATAAATTAACCCAAGAATTTATATAGATTTTCGATTTGTTACAGGAATAAACTACGATTGTTATAACTCATATACTCGTATAATGAGTTATTTTACCGAGGCTAGTTCTGAATACTTTGTGCGATTTGACTTTTAACTTAAAGATACGTTTCGAACCGACGACAAGTTTAGTCTTCAATAAATCGGAATAAAACAATTTGGAAATTTAAAAGCTGTGATAACTCAAAAAACTTGTAATTGGTTAAAACATTGACATCTGGCTATGACAAGATTTAATTTAGACTTTCTAAGTATGCTATAAGTTTTATTATCTTTAATGTTTGTGTTAGCAATTGCGTTTTCAAAACTTAAGCATAATTGCATCCCGAATTCCTTTAGAAGTTTTTTAATAGAGTTAACATAAACAGGTTTTGGTTTTATTACGTTTCTTGGTATTTAGATATTTTCTCATCTATTGTTACAGCTGGCGATCGGCTCCTGGACATTCCATGTAAAGTGTGCGGGGATCGCAGCTCGGGCAAGCACTATGGCATCTACAGCTGCGATGGTGAGGATAATGACAATGTGTATTAGCAATGTAAGCTGAGATAATAACTTTCAGGCTGCTCGGGCTTCTTCAAGCGCAGCATCCACCGAAATCGCATTTACACCTGCAAGGCCACCGGGGATCTGAAGGGGCGATGTCCTGTGGACAAAACCCATCGCAATCAATGTCGCGCCTGTCGCCTCGCCAAGTGCTTTCAATCGGCCATGAACAAGGATGGTGAGTGCTTGCTTGTGCCCCCTCAAACCCCTCAAACCCTGCCCTGGCAGGCGGACCAAGCCGCAAGTCTTTGTTTAGCTTGCCAAATACACTTAATTATGCAGCAAATTAGCTCGAGAAGCCTCTCGGTCTGGTTTTTTGCGCATAAATTACATTAAACTCGAAAACCAAAAACCCGCGGGCTCCCTCTGCCCGCTCTCTTGGCTCTTGGCAGGACCCTGGAAATGCCATTTGAACTTTTGTTGTATTTGCCATTAAGCTGATTATAAATTATGCGAGCCCCCAGTCCCAAGCCCCCAGCCTCCAGATCCCATCGTTCCGGAAAGGTAACAGTCCCGACGGGAAAAGTGTGTAAAATCTAAATATGCATGGAAATGATTTGGTTGGCTTAAGTGATTTTAAATAGTAACAGGGGGTAATAGGGAGGGACAAGTTGGGCATCGACAATTACAGAATACAAACCCCTTTTGCTCTGCCACCGGTAATTTTTCTTTTGATTCCCTGTACTTCAACTTATTCGGAGACCAAGCTTCGAGCCCGTAACCACACCGAAATCGCCACTCAATACAACACAATACTAGCTTTAAAGCTCTTAAGCCAAAATTAAATGTAGCATAAAAACACATTATTGCGATGAGCTCGGGCCGCCTGACTATATTCAGGAGCCAAACCCATCTCGCCGCCACTGTTTAGACTGAGCATTCGGATTCGGTGGCTGCCGCCACTGATGGGTTCACTGCACAGAAGAGCCGGGATAAAAACAAGGGACCAGGGCGGCGTGAGAATCATTGCAGATTTTCTCATACGCAAGGCCGCCTGGGAGGGTCCTCTGGGGTGGAAACGAAACGATTGACAATGTGCATTTAATAGCGGATTACACGCATTATCTGCTCGTGGAAAATGCGGCTAAAATGTATTGACAATCAACTGATGCTCCCACTGATGCCTGAACTTAGACGTCAGTCAACCCGACTTCATCGACCTTCAAGCCCAAATGTGACGGATCAGAAGTTAGTGCTTTCAGGGATGACTGCTGGTCTGAACATTTGGGTGGATAGAGATGACAAAAAAGGCACTCAAGCCTTGACGTTTTAACATTATAATTGAAAAGCACATCATTTTAGTTCAACAATTAGTGTAGATACCATGCTCACTAAAAAATTCCATAATTTCCGACTTGTACAAGGAAAACCCTCGTTCACTATTTGCTCGGGATTGCCAAGCCCTAAAATGGAGTATTTCCACATACCATGAAATATTAGCAAGAACCAGGAAAAACACAACAATGCAGGGGATCTGAGCACGTTACAGAAGGTCCATGTCTTCTACATTCCATTGGAAGCTGTCTTAGTCTCCCCTTGCAAATCCCCATGTTAGGCTTCGTTTTTGGGGGTTTTTGTTGGCTGGTTGCCGTAGATAAACAACAAACATACACAGAGGACACGCCAAACAACTCACACAACTTCTACCAAAACGTTACATATGCCCCACTCTACGAAATCCCACTCGGCAGCTATGCTTCGACGCCACTATACCCGTACTATCCTCCGGACGACGAGATGCTTTTGTTGTTTAGAACGGAAAGCAAAAAAGCCACAAAATCGTTCAAGGCACGTTTGTGTAACATTTTTTTGTTTGCTCAGTTGGAAGGGGTCACGCGAGCAGTTAAGTCGTTCAGTGCTGTCTTCGTAGTTTAGAAGGGTCAGGGGTCAGGGGTGCCAGGACAAAATTGGGTTCTGTCTGTGGTTGCCCATTTTAGTGGGCCTCCCACCGTTCACATATGCCTTTCATTATTTCCGTGAGATCTAAAACGTGTGTCTGAACGATACAAAGCTATCTTCTCCATACTTAACCCATTACTATTTACATACCTAGGGATTTATACCTTAAGGTTTAAAGATCGGGAGTTCAGTTGTATTAATTTGAGAGAGTTTAACTAAAGTTATTATATAGAATTGATTATATTTTAATATGCGCTACATGGTAACTGCGTAAAAGAATTTAATATGTTATTCGTTTATCTGCATGAATTTCCAATAAGATAATGAGGAAATATTTAGAATAGTTTGGCTACTTTATTGATGAATTCCACACTTCTTGACTAAACATAGATCTAAATTTGGCCACATAGCCTTTTCATATGATAACAAAATTCATTACCATGTATTTAGCGTCAAAACACTTATATAATTTTTATTGCTAGACATTTCCTTGCTAACTTTATTTTATCTTTACGAAAATTATTCCTATAACAAAAGTATGTGCATGGAACTTATAGATGCACAGCTTTCTAATGTCCTAAATCATATTAAATCATACTAAAAGTTGGTTTATAAAAGTATCTGATCATGAGAAACACACAGTACTTCTCCTTAAACGTTAAACCCCATGTTTACAGAATAAAGCGAATTCATTAGACTTCCCTTTTTGAATAAGACTTCCACCAGCACTCCTCGCCCGCGGACAAGGGACATTTGTTCAATCCTCCCCGACAATTTGGCAAAGTGACAGCATTGAGCTGACCAATACCCACGCCATCGCACTTGGAAGTGACAAATAAGTTATTATGGGAAAATATGAGAAGCTGCGCACATTTTCAGTCCCTTCCCCGCCATGGTCCGTCTTACGAATGTTGGCTACTTTGTATGCTAATATTCTGGCCCATAATGGGGGAAAAATAAAAAGAGACACCAAAAGCTCTTCTAAAAAATTATGTTGCCACTTGTCACATTTAATGGTATTTGCATTTGTATACAACAAAGTGTCAGCATCATCATCAGCACGCATCCAAGTACCTACCCTGAGCCACCAGGCGATTCCTCACTTTCTTCTGCTCGGCAAATATTTACGCGGCATTTTAAGCGGATTTTTATTTTGAGTGATTTGTGTCGCTTCTCAAATCCCATTCTTACGTATTAGATGGCAGGGGCACGAAAAGGGCATGGTAATGCTGGGACACTTACTTTGCCTCCCCCAGCTGCGTGCGTGATGACCCGAAAAGTGGTGTCTAATGATGCTTATAATGACCACGGAAATACACAGAATGAAGACATTGGAGGCCTGGAATACAAATTGGACCCCTTGCGATTGCGAATATTAAGTTTTGCGAATCTAAGCCTATCAATTCCTTAATTGGCCGATAAATAGTGCAACCACTAACTTAAAATACGATATTGCTAGTTTTTTTTTTTGGGATAGAAACTAGGTACCTCGATAAAATAGTAAAATCTTACATTTAAGCGATTATATTTGACTTGGTGATAAAAGTACTTATCTGGAATTTAGAAGATCATTTTCCCAAGAGTCACAACAATTTCAGTACAAGAAATCAAAGAGTTTCCTATTTAAGGCATGGTCTTTTTCCATATTCCCACCAAGCAATAATTAAACTTTAGAATAGAAACTCGCTGCCTGATTAAGAAATTCCATCGATTGTTTAAGCAGAATATGATTTACCTACTCTGCGTAATACCTTACAACTTGAATAGTAACCGTTTGTAGATTTTTGAACATTAATTATATTTTTTTACTTTTCTTTAATAACATTTGTTAGACTGATAAATTCAGAACTTAATTTCCATAATTTTTTATTTCTTGCGAGTACAAATTATAAAAACTTTGCCTGAAAATTCTATAGTATCTCTTGTATGTAAATTATTTCATAAATTCCAGAGAGGTTGCCAGCTTTCCACTTACAAAACTGAAACGTTTCCTAAAAATGTTTGCTCTACGAGAAGTGACTAGTTTTGTTTGGATATAGTTCCTGAATATACCAAAAAATGTATAGTCTAACCATTTCCTGGGGATCTGATGGACCCTACAAGTTACCTGTGTAGAGGGACGGGCCTCGAGTGATGGGGGCCAAGGGATTTTAACCGTCTGACTCCCGTTCTGGGCCAACGAGTCCTGTGCGGCCGCCGCTCCTAGTGATTTTAAATCCGCTTATAATGTTGACACTGACACATGCGACTGGCTGGCTGGCCTGCTGATGGGGGGTTTGTGAGGGCGTTTCCGGGGCTGGGGCATCGATGGGGTTGTCGGTGTCGGTGTCGGTGTCAGGGCCGGTGTCGGTGTCGATGTCGATGACATGTGCAAGCCAGGCGCATTTACATGTCGCACTGTCCCCGGAGAAAGTGTATGCACATATCGTAGTAGGCTATAATGTCAATTAAGTAAAACACGCTGCGCCCGAGTGTGTATGTGCGCATGTACATACACATATGCACTTCGGTGGGCGTGTCCTCTACGCCATGGCTTTTTGTGCCCTGCAGTCATGTGTAAATGAGATTCCGTGTCCGTTGTCACATAAACGCCAGAGAATATAACGAAATGCAAAAGCTGCAAAATAAATTCACCCAATCTTGAACCAATTTATTTACCTGTGCGTACGTACGTGCGTATGCAGATACAGTTGCATCGCATGTCGATGGTAATGCAAATACCATCGGAAAAATCAATACGTTTAAATGTGGTCATGAAATTAGCCGAGTCTGCCTTTTGCCTTTTGCATTACTGCCAATAAGTCGTCTCGCAGTTGCAAAACAAAAGCAAAATTAATATTGAAAACGTGGAAGAGGAAAAACAGTCGGGGAAACCACAGGCTGTTGACAAACGAGCTTAAGCGACCAGAAGAGTGTACTTGAATTGTAGGTGCCAAGTCACAGCCGGCATTCCACAAACACAAACAAGTCCAATTTTGCAGCCTTGCCTGAATCCTGAGTCCTAAAAAGCGTCTTGCCGTTCTAGCTGTTTTGCATTAACCTTTTCCCATGTCTAATCCCCGGCAAAAGGTGGCACGCAATGCGGGCGAGAGTCTCGTTAGGAGTCCTGTTTGTAAAGAGCTCTAAACTTTTCCATTTCCAGAAAGCGAGTAAGTTAAAGTGACTGCAAATCTCGAGCTGAGGCGAAAGGATTGTTGCCTAGTCCAACAAAGTCGGGTCAAAGAAATTACAAGTCCCAAAGTAATTTTCTAAACTAAATAAAACAAAAACTGCTAGCAGGCAAGCATTCCAGTGTGTGCCAATGCTCTTTGCTACATTAAGAAGGGGGGATCTCAAAGAAATCATAGTATAAAAAATTTAATCATATAATTATGAAACCTAGTTGTGGGCTGACTTTCGGACTGCTCCCCAAATCCGTGCTGCAGGATTTCCCCTTGTGGTTCCATTAGCTTACTTAGTATTTACTCCGTTTTCTGGCAACCGACACCTGGACGGTCCCACAGTGCTCGTCTAAATGTGTAACAAAAACGAGTCGAAAAAATTACAATCTACAAATTTAATTAGCTGCTCATTATGAGGACCACAACCCTCGACTTATCACCTCAGCACAGCGCAGCACAGACCGGACACCGCCCCCGCCGGAAAGTGGAAAAACACAAAACAGAGGAACATATTGACCGATTTGCTGAAGCTAATCAATTAATTATAGCAGAAGAGCAGAGAGAGGGCGGACGGCGAAGGAGGGCGGAGGGCGGAGGGCGTAGACAGGGCCGTGAATGCGAATGGGAAAAAAATGTGTCAAAATACATACATTCACCGTGAGATGATGAAGACCAGACCGAGTCGGGGAAGCTGCCCGAAGGCACACCCGGACAAAGGCAGGAATGTCAGGATGCCATGAATGGGCAAAGGAAAGGCAGCGGAAAAATTAATGATAAGTGGCAGTGGAAAAGCGAGCTGCCTCGCAGCCAGCTGCTCCGTTCCCACAACCAGGACGCGGCCACGCCGACGACTTCACAGCCATCCAGCACGCAAAAATCCCAAATAATGACGATGCTGATGGTGATCATCACGCTGCCGGGCCGCATCGCCAACATCATTTCCAGGGGCCAGCACGCAGCAAGGAAACAGGACGTCCATAAGCTGAAAAGCGCAACGCATGCCCCAGAAATCGAAATAAATAAATCGGTAAACGGTAATACGCAGGGCCCTTCGCTTCAATGTTTAAGGATCTACATGCGGGGCCTCCTCGGCCGCCTCTCCGCAGGACAGAGATAATGTCGTAATAAATATTTACCAACAAAAAAAAAAAATGAAATGTATCAAAAAGCGATTGTTTGGCAGGCAAATTAAAAGTAAATAAGGCAACGTTCGCAAATTGTTCGAGGGGAGTGCGCACCGAACCGCTGAAACTGCTACCGAAATGGTTACGGCAAATAAAATAAAAAGAAATATAAACCGTGAAATTAGGAAAACACTTGAAGTGATTCGTTCTGCTTCGGGGAAATGTGCGGGGTGGGTGTTAGACCCCGGAAACAGATTCCCGCCGTGGTTTGCATGGGCTTGTGCGGATGTGCCTAATAGTCCATTATGACCACACTTTCAAGATCCCGGGAGAGATTCAAATAGTCAATCATTCGCGGCTTGTCGGGAGCTGAAAATGAAGATGGTTTAGAAATGATATATGTTAAGATAGATGATTTTATTTACCTTGCTTTATTTTGTATTTATTGTTAGCAAACATATCTAAAACTCTTTTACGCACCAATGACAACACAAAATTTAATTCTTTGCTAGAATTAAAAGTTATGCAAATAGATAATTGAATTTTTCCTATTTATGCCATGGCATTTTCACACGATTCCGTGTTTGCCCAAGAATGACGAAAGGCAAAGTGCACAGAGTCAAAGCGAAAGGGTTAGCACGAAGTGAAGTTTCCCGGAGGACATTTTCAACTTTTCCCTCTTCTCCTTATCCATTTTCCTTCTTTTTTGCTGAACCACAATTTTTCAGCGCCCCTGGAAATTAGGACCCGAAGTTTGTTAAACCCGCAGCATAAAAATTTGATGAGTTTGTCACTTTCTTTAATTGAAATTTGTGATCTTTTGAAAGCTTTGAGACTTTTTCCGTCACTCTGCCAACTTTTTGCTAGTTGCAAGCGATCCGGGAGCGCCACAGCGGAAAGGATGCCCGAGGTAAAAGGCCTCAAGTGGCTGCCGCTGTGCTGCAGTCATTTTACAGGGAGACGCTTTCACATATGCGATTAGCTGGGGATTAAAATGTCACCCCCTTGCGCAGCGTCACGCCATGCAATCTACAAGATACAAGATACGCAGCGCCAGCTCAGCTCCAGATACATTTAATTACAAACAAATAAAAGTCATGGCACACACTCGACCCTCGCCCCCACCCTCCCTTCGGTTCTGGCTCAAGGCATATGCAACAGTTCACACGACCGAGGGCAGTAAGACCTATCCGCAACACCGTAACCATGTATCTTTGCATCTCCGGCAGCTAATAATCGGTTTATTATGTCCTCCTGCGCATCCCGCACTCGGTTTTCTGACTATTTGCCCGAGCCAAAAGCACGGGGACGGCCTAACCTTTGGGGCCTTTGAGCCCACACTTCAAAGCATTTATTCAAACTTTCGAAAAGAAACAGGAAAAACCAAGAAGAGGCCGACCGACGGCAAGGAGTATCTTTCAAATTAACTTTGTTTATTTATCTACTTAGAGGCAGATTATCGCAATTACACACTTGAACTGATTTTATTCAAATCAGATTGCGGCGCGGTTGGGTGTGCTCGGAAAATGAAAAATATCTGACGATACATCTATAAGATTGGACATATCTATTTTTCAGATAACAAAATTTAACTTATTTTTTAAAGTTTACGGCTGGCGAAACAAAATACTTTAAATTTGAAATCTTTTATGCGAAATTTCCAAGTAAATTTCCAAGCAGTTGTTTAAACTGGTTGAGACTTTTATGGTTCATCACAAAATCTGTGCCGTAAATTTTATTTTGTAGTAATCTTTTCCAAGTTTACTGTATCATATAAAAATTCGCTTTGAAATTGACTAGTTTATTATATACGTATTATACAGATTTATAGATTAAACTTTAGGTTGTCCACTTAAGAGAGGTATATTCAATCGTAATACAAAAGTAATTATTATTATGGAAATCTTCATAATCTTTTTTGAAATTGAGGATTTGTCTTTTCTGAGATGATTAGGCTTTGATTCTTGAAAGTTTATTTCAATCTTGATTAAAATCTATAAGCAAGTTATCTGTCTTTTAACTTATTGATAGCTATCTTGTAACTTTATCTTGCCATAACTCATTCGAAGTGATTTTTTTTATGGAAATTAACGCTGCCATTGTGGATATTAGTGATTTCTATTTCCTTAAATGGTTTCCTGGAATTCTTAGGACTTTTGCGTTTGTTTCTTGGAATTTTTTTTTTAGCCCCGATTACTTTAAAATTGACACGAAAGTGACCTTAAACATCTTATAACATCTTCAGAGCTGTCTTGTAATTTGAACCTGTCTTAACTCCTTGACAATGTTTCTCTGCCCACCCGTAGCTGTGCAGCACGAGCGCGGTCCAAGGAAGCCCAAGCTCCACCCGCAACTGCACCACCACCACCACGCGGCGGCTGCTGCGGCAGCGGCCCACCACGCGGCGGCCGCCCACCATCACCACCACCACCACCACGCCCACGCGCATGCGGCAGCCGCCCACCATGCGGCCGCTGCTGCAGCGGCTGCTGCCGGCCTGCACCACCACCACGGCGGCCACCTGCCCGTCTCCCTGGTGACGAATGTCTCCGCCTCGTTCAACTACACCCAGCACATCTCCACGCACCCGCACCCGCACTCAGCAGCCCCGCCCACAGCGTCGGGGGGATTCCATCTGACTTCCGCCGGTCAGCCGCAGCCGGCCCAGCCGGGAGCCCCACTTGGGCACCACCAGCAACAGCAGCAGCATGCCACGGCCTTCCACCATCCAGGGCACCCTGGCCACGCCCTGGTGCCCGGCGGCGGCGGAGGAAACTCCAGCTCGATCTCGAGCAGCGGATCCACGACCGGGGGCCCGCCCCTGTCCTTCGCCCCGCATCTGCTGCACCGCAATCTGATCGCGGAGGCCGCCAGCAAGCTGCCAGCGATCACGGCCACCGCAGTGGCAGCCGTGGTGTCCTCCACAAGCACACCCTACGCCTCGGCAGCCCAGATGACGGTGCCGACCTCCGGCGGGAACAACTACTCCTCGCCCTCGCCCAGCAACTCCATCCAGTCCATCTCGAGCATCGGGTCGCGGAGCGTGGGCGGCGACGAGGGCCTCAGCTTGGGCAGCGAGAGTCCGCGGGTAAATGTGGAGACGGAAACGCCGTCGCCGTCGGCATCCCCTCCTTTGAGCGCCGGAAGCATTTCGCCGGCACCAACGCTGACGGACTCGCATAGTCTGGCCCCCTCGTCCGGATCCCCAGTGCCTCAGCATAGCCTCAGTGGCGGGGCCACAACGCCGCCCAGTCACGGCTCTCTGAGGATCCACAGCCACAACAACAATAATAGCATAAACAACAACAACATCAGCCACATTAACAACAACAACAATCCGGACAATAAGCAGTCTAGCTTCACCTCCGGATCCCCGACGCCCACCACACCGACACCGCCGCCGATGCGGAATGGGGAGAGCTCGTGCCAGACATTGAATGCGGCATCAGCTGCATCCAACGGATTCCTGGAGCTGTTGCTCAGCCCGGACAAGTGCCAGGAGCTGATCCAGTACCAGGTGCAGCACAACACGCTCCTCTTCCCCCAGCAATTGCTCGACTCGCGCCTCCTCTCCTGGGAGATGCTGCAGGAGACGACGGCGCGCCTGCTCTTCATGGCCGTGCGCTGGGTTAAGTGTCTCATGCCTTTCCAGACGCTCTCCAAGAACGACCAGCATCTGCTGCTGCAGGTTAGCAAAGCTTTTTATATAACTTTATAAATGAATCTTTATAAATCAAAATCAATTTGAGTACTAAACCAGAAAGGGCGAATATAAATCAGTTTATTTTTACCCGGATATATATTTGGGTAATAGAATAGAATCTTGTCTGGCCCTATAAAGAAACCTAGTCGGTATAGATATGTCCCTCTATCAGCCGGTTCATCCGTTCGCCTGTCCGTCCTTATAAATCCAAGATCTCCGATACTACAAAACTAATCAGTGTATGAATACCAGTTATTTTAAATAACCAGACCTAAAATTACTTTCCTACAAATTAATTTTCCTTAAACTAATTGTAACATGCATTTTACTTTTGATGCAGGAGTCCTGGAAGGAGCTCTTCCTGCTCAACCTGGCGCAGTGGACGATTCCGCTGGACCTCACGCCCATCCTGGAGTCGCCGCTCATCCGCGAGAGGGTTCTGCAGGACGAGGCAACGCAGACGGAGATGAAAACCATCCAGGAGATACTGTGCCGCTTCCGCCAGATCACGCCCGACGGCAGCGAGGTGGGCTGCATGAAAGCCATCGCCCTGTTCGCCCCGGAGACCGCCGGGCTGTGCGATGTGCAGCCGGTGGAGATGCTGCAGGACCAGGCGCAGTGCATCCTCTCTGACCACGTGCGTCTGCGCTACCCCCGCCAAGCCACCCGCTTCGGCCGCCTGCTGCTCCTCCTGCCCTCCCTCCGCACCATACGGGCGGCCACCATCGAGGCGCTGTTCTTCAAGGAGACGATTGGAAACGTTCCGATCGCGCGCCTGCTGCGCGACATGTACACCATGGAGCCACCGGCCCTGGCGGACAAGTGAGCCTCCTGCGGGCCGCGGGCTTTGCGATGCAACAAAAATCGATGCAGTGGCATTTAGATGGCAAACTTGTCAATGTAATCCATACAGCTCCAATGGCAAAGGAAAAGCTGCGCCGGCGGCCGCAGCTGTGACATTTCGCAGGGGCCGTGCAAGTGGGAATGTGAGCGGGTTCCGGCCACGCCCCTCCGTTGGCGCCCCCCAAATTAGTCCGCCATACATTGATTCTCCGCCCGGAATGTGTGTACATACGTATGGCGCATACACGCTCGCGCTCGCGCTGGGGCTGGGGCTTTTACTTTCGTTCTATTTTCTAACATTCTATATCCTTATTTTACTCCATCTTTTTGCCCCGAAAACTTTTCCCGTTTATCCGTAGCGTCCGCTTTATTTATCTTTCATTCGACGTTCTGTCGTCGTTTTTCTAAAAATTGTTCGTGTTATTTCAACCTGGCAAGGACCGGCCAGGACATCCATCCATCATCCAATTTCGCCCTGCCCCGCGCCCACATCCACGCCCATCAAATCCATTCCCTTGCCGGCACATTATTCCCTCCCAGCGAATATATAACAAGCTTTTCCCCGACAACACTTCCGCCGCTGTCGCGTTTTGGCTTTGGAATCCACTCGAATGAGGCGCAGGAGCGTTCAGCAAAGCTTTATATTTACGTATAGCCAAAAGAAACACTAGTCTAAATGACGAATATGATATGTAATTTAAGAATACCAAACTCCCCGCTCGAATGAAATAAATAAAACCATTTGTTCTGAAAGCTCTTTGAAAATTCATTCTAAGGGTTCAATACAATCCTTTGGATAACGCTGATCTTACAAACTATTAAATTTGAATACATATCTGGGCTATAAGGTAGTGGGTCTTTTAAATCGAAGCTGCAATTCTACAAGTATTTTGGACGGATTCCGTGGAATCGGTCTGTAGCTTATGGCAAAAACTTGGAATTCTTTCAAAAACAATTTATTTCTATGGGATTGCCTTATGAATAGTAAAGATGTACAGTAGGTACATAATACTTCAAATTAGTTAATTGAAAGGGTATGTACCGTTCGGATTCGCTTAAATTTAGCTTCTCTTTTCCCTTGTACAATAAATTTGGTGACGTGTCCCGGCTGAACTGTCCTTTAGTTACGTTTATTTATTCCAATTTCTTGCTGCTGCTTCTTCATAGTTTATTTTTCGTCCAGTTAGCGAAACATTCAGGATAACGCATATAGAAATCGTGAAAATGAAAAAACAACTTTGCCGCAGGATAAACGACAAAAATCGATGTTTCATGTTTTGCTTCATTGTTACTGTTGTTTCGTTGGTTGGTTCGCTTACTTCATGGTTTAATTCGTTTTTGAAATGCCTGCATATTCATATCTACGAGTATAAATACATCCAATTACATTTGTATTTTGCCATGTTGCGTTTTGATAAATCGGTTAGAAAATTAAAATTCAGAGAAAAAAGCAAACAAACAGTTTACTATCCGTACCTAACATATAGTTATAAATATTCTTATTACTTTCAAAGCATATTAAACTATTCATAAAAGGTTGTTTCTACTTAAACAAATAATTTCCAAGGAACTACAAGAAACAACTAGAAACGCTGTTGTTGTGATTTCTCGACAACGAGATACCGTGCCAGAAACACAGCGTCTTTTCTCCGAGAACGAGTTGTTCATACAGACAGACAAACGGACGGACAGACGGACATGGCTATATCGACTCGGCTACTGATGCTGATCAAGAATATATATACTTTGTGTGGTCGGAGACGTCTCCTTCTGCCTGTTACATACATTTGCACAAAGTTAGTATACCATTGCGAAATGTATCTTAAGGTACATGGTACGTATAAAAATTGCGAAATGTTTTGATGTTACTGATATTGCAGGTACAATTTTAGCATTCTCAAGGGTGAGGGATATTTGTTTTTATTTTGAGTAAAGCTTTTTATGCCTACCTCTACCTTCCGATTCTTCCAAACTTACTGATAGTTAAAAGGGTAAATTTCCACTTAATTTCAAAACTGTTTACAGTATTTCCCTGAAGCAATTAAGTAAACCTATTACCACAGCATATAATAGATACGAATTAGACTTCTGCATGGATGTAATTATTTGTAGCATGACAGTTATATACAGTAGTATGAGTATGAGTACTTAAAATACTACTGTACAGTATTCTATAGGCCAGAAGATTATGGCACAACATTTTCAGGTACTCACTTCGAGTAAGTAAAGTATATAGTTGCACTCTCGTTTTTTTTTAACAAAGTTTATGTGTTGTTGCATATGTTCTTGATTGTCCCTTGTATGTTTGACGTTATTAAGTGCCAGAGACACAGCGTAAGAAGTACCGGTTTGAAGTATAAAATGTACCAGTCATGAAATGATTAAGAATTATGCAAATTAAGCTGAATCGTTTATTCAAATTTTTTTCAACAAACGGGGTATGAAATAAAAATCTCTCAGATTAGTGGTTATACAAAATATTTACGTGGAATGAATTCAAGGCTATAAAATGCCAGCATCTTTTCTCAAATAATTTCAAACTAATTTAGGGTACACTGAATGTCGGAAACCTTAGTAAGCCAAAGTAAATGAAGTTAATGGACGTAACCCAAATAAAAACAAATATTAATACAGCGAGACGGAATTAAAACATTAAGTGGTTCGCACTTTTTTGTGAAACGTAAATATGTACGTTTTGGGGGAAACGTGAGGAGCCCAAAAAAAGACAAACAATAAATTACAACTGGAAAGTGCCAAACACATTTTCCAAACACATAGACCAGTGAAAGGAACAAATAAAAATGTAAATCGTAAAAAACTGAAATGAAAATAAAAATCCTCCATCTGTATGCCCTCGCATATTCCACAAATGCTTAAACATTGTCCAAGGAGGGTCCTCGAGAAATGGGAAGGAGTGGAGTGGGCCATCATAAATTTTGCGAGTATGTCCGAATACCGAAACCGAAAACTGAATGGGAACCGCCTTGACAGAGAACATGTGCGGAATACGTCTATTATTGATGCTCAATGCCTGAAAATCTCGTCCTGTCATCAAAGAGACCGATTCAATTGTCTGAGACAAATGTCTTTGGCGAAAGGTAAAGAGTGAAGTCTTATTTTGCATATGCAAACGCCTTGGGGCTGCCAACTCCAGAGGGACGACAAGTCCGCAGACCGCTTGGACATGTATATTACCCTTTTATTTCTTATTGTCATTTTACCGCCCAAACCGCCCAAGCCGCCCCACGTCCCTCCGTCTGTCCGCCGATTCCTTTGGGCAACGTGGCGGTGGAGGGGAAAAGTTTTATCAGTTCTTTTCACACTTTTCTCGGCGCTGCCGGGCATGGGCAATACATGTTGGGCCACAAAACACCAAATCGTCTTAAGTATTTTGTGTGGTTTAAATAAAGTAAAAATAATAATGAAAAATAAAAACCACTGCCCAGCTGTCCTTTCCAGTGCGTCTGTGTGGGCGTGCAAAAGGATAAGCATGCTACATCCGCTTAAAGATTGTCTTGGGATACTCTATGCATTGAGGAAAATTACCTTTGGCATTCCAGCAAATAAATTTCAACTAGAGGAGGGATCTAACACATTCTGTTCCTCAGATACTTTCACCGGATAGGTGATAATTTATTTCCTGTAAAATACTCTATTCCTTGCCAATACTCAAAGCATAGGAAACTCCTCTACCTTCCATGCCCCGGATTTTGAATTTTAGAATAGATCATCCAATAGTCACCAACTTCTCAAACTTAATTTCGTTTCTTAACGTTATTCCTTTTTCCTTCGTTTTTGGGTTTCTATTTTGCGTACATGATTTTATTTCATTGCTGTAAGATTTTTGATGTACTATTATTCTAAGCCCCAGTCCGCAGTATCCATCATTGTTTTTTATAGGCACATTGATGTAGCATGGCACATAGCACAGCAAGGCGCCGTGGAGTAAAAGGGTTATATGAAATTCCCCTGTCCCAGCAATTCGCCGTCATCACCCATCAACAATGAGCAGTTTATCGTCAGCATGACATGCGAATTAGCCCAGGATAAAAAGGTGTTCTGCATATTGAATGTGGGATGCGGGATATGGGATGCGAGCTGTGAGATGTGTGAAGTGTGATATGGGTTATACGGTTTGGGGCGTGACTCAATCGCCACGCAATCTTGATGATGTGAACGGTGGCACTTGTCAATGCAATCTGCTGGGGCATGGGTTGCCGTAGGACGAAAAACAATTTATAAGTGCATGGGAATGTGCGGTCTATGCAGATATTACATCCGCCTGTTTGGATATTAGGCTAAATGATTTCGATTGGACATTTGGGAGGCGATAGATAAATTCGAAACTGTCAAATGCGTTCTTCAAACGCATCCATATTGAAAAGCAATCAGAAGCAACGGAGCATTGACATAGCAGGAAGATTGGTGTTATTGAAACGTGAGCAACCTCTTAGAAATTATTTAGCTCTGAGTAAAATACCTTCTCTTCTTTACTACATATATTGCAGAACTCCGCGCACGAGTTTAAAAACAATACCTTCCATATTGAACTATTACCAATAGGACATTTATTAATCATTATTTATTCAAATGCAAAACTTTAATTTAAATATTGTACCAAGTAATATACCCAAAACTGGTCCTTTTCTGGTAATAGATTCTACCTTTCAGCAATAAATATAAAATCTTGACAAAGAAACAATATAGAATGTAAGATTTGACCAAAACCCCGAACATCTTAAAAACACCCGATTGGGTATAGAAACACACATGACATGATGCTGCCGTCAATTTACAAGTAATTATTCTGCAGATCAATTATCATGTGTGTGTGCAGGAAGATGAACCGACAATGGGGTTTCCGTTGCCGTAGGTGAATGTTGCAGGACAGAGAGCTGCGAAGTCCGGGATATGACGTCCATGCCCAAGCCGAGGCCCACGCAATCATGCATCCCACCCATCCGCATAGCGTTGACCCATGGAGGAGGTTAATCATGCAGCGATGTTACGCGCTAATACCTTCATGTGAGCTGGACCACGTGCTTTCCCCACGTTCATTGCGTGTCTAACTCTGTTTGCCACCGTTGTATGTGCTAGATTGTGAGGCAGTTGTGAGTGGGTGGCTGGCCTGCGGATGCGGATGTGGGTGCGTGGGCTGAGAGGCTGAGTGGTTGAGTGGTTGGTTGAGCGGTTTGGCGTCGCTATGCTGTCGGGGTGGCTTTAATTCCACTGCAGCAACCTCCTGGTTGCTGATGTTGTTGCTGTTCCTGCTGCTGCTGTGCACCCGTAAAATTGATTGCGGCGAAAGCTGGAAAGTTGCACGTTATGCTCGTGGCCTGACTTGGTATCCCTCCGGTCTGGTGTGTTTTCGGCTGCGTTGCTTCTTCGCAATGTGGGTGGATGGGTAGATTTTTTGAGATGCGGCCTTGCCGATGTTCGGGGCTAAATTGTGATTTCATGTACCCGCCGTAGATTCTCGTTCCTATTTAGTTACTTCATGGATTTTTTAAAGGCGTGGCTTAACAAAGGTACTATAACAAAGGTACTCACGACTATAAAAGTTAATAACACGCTAATAAGTTTTAGATGCTCAATTGCTCATCGATTATTTAGCTATATCTTAACTTTTTAGAAATTTTACACTAATAAAAACATCTCCCTTAAAATTCAAACCGCGCAATTAAAAGAGCCCTTTTTAAGTGGGAGTTTTGGCATCATCAGCTACGGGAGGAAAAGCCTATTAGGCTAGTACTGAAAAATATCCACGCCAGGATGCAAATGGACAAATCCAGCATTGTTTTTCTGAGAATGGCTTTGTTGTCCTTAATTTTTGTATGTCTAAGCTGGTTGGCTGGAAGATTTTGTAAATACAAAAACTAGGCAATATAACGAAAATTCAATGTCAATCTTAAGCCGACTGCTAATGTGTTAACAGAGAGTCAAAATGAAGAAGCATAATTGCCCCAAAGCGAGGTCAGCATTGAGGCAACACTCAGAACTTCTATTACAGAAAACCTGGTTGTCGGTGGCTTAAAGAGGTGTGAGTCAGTTAAACATGTATCCAATTTGTGGTAAAAAAAAACTTAAGCCAGGTCCTGGAATTCTATTTCAAGCGACAATTTGGCATCACATTTCCAAAGCATTTAATATGGATCAAAAAGGCAAAGAAATTTCCGTTGAGGAGCGGAAAATCATTATAAGACCATTTTTGGAAGGGAGAAATTAGTGCTATCGAGAAATTGGTGCTTGGTAGAGGTCACAGTTGTATCCAAAAAGTTATGAACACCTACAATTCGACTGGCAGTATTTTGTGCCGTCCGCCCTTATTGACGAACCACGAGTAGAAAGCTGTAATTCAATATGTCCAGCGTAACCGACTCACCAGGCACAGCTTAAAATTAAGGAAAGTTTTTCCAAAACAGTTTCCGACGATACTGTCCGACGACTCATATAAGAGACAGACTACCATAGTAGAGTCGCACGCAAAAAGCCTCTTATTTCTGATGACAAAAGCGACTAGCGTTTGCTAATGAGTACATCTCCAAGCCCCCGGATTTCTGGAACAGAGTTATTTTTTCCGATGAACTCAAATTTTAGCCATTTAAAGTCAGCTGATTGTTCTAGGTTATGTGTTCCAAACTTTTTCTCTTTCAACACACAGTGTTGAAAAAACACAGTGCATATATGAATCTTAAGTATGGAAAATAGACATCAAGGTATGTAGAATACTGTTAAAAGTTTCAAAATTATATATGTTTTGTGTTATGTTATATTTAATTGATTTATATAACCCCAAAATGCCTGTGTTTCGTGGACTAGAACTAATGATATTACGTCGTATTACGTGAACTGCAAATGAGGTTGTATGTGTTATTCTATGTATATTGAAATAAAGTTAACACCTTTTGCGCATACTTGCGCAAATTAAAAATATTCGAATAATTTTAGGACAACTCAACATATGTCGATCCGATTTGTTGAATGTGTGGCTGGGCAGGGGACGCAGTATTGACGCAACTTTTGATTGGCTATGCGATAAAATAAACAAAAATTGCTTATCTACCGACGCTCTAAATGGCATAAAGAAACAATTGCAAAATGTTGTTGCCCATGTTAAAAAGCTATTAATAAAAAGTAATAGACATATGAAACGTTTTAGGAGGTAAATAAAAGCTGGCTAGCGTCAGAAATATCATTTCTGTCCAAGGAGGATCATGCCACAAGACAGAGGGGAAGACCCCATTTAGCTTTCAAAGAAGGAGGAGCACGTTTGAAAAGAATGTAGGCTTCAAAACTTTCGAAGGAAAATACAAAAGTCATTCTTATACATGCAGCTGCCACGCCAGCAAAGAAGTCCGGAGATAAGGAAACGTCCAGGATTTTAAAGACAAAGAAAAAACAGTAGAATAAATAATTTGACAGACGTTTTCCACAGAGCTCTGGATTCTTCCGATCCGTATCTATCCGGAATCTCTTTACACAGAAACTCCAGGATACAAAAAAATTTGTTGTTAGTTTATGAAAAAAGTAATTAAAAATGGACATATGGCCCCCTGTTGATGTGGGCAGCGGGCATAGGCGTGGTCAAATATGAAAAACAACAAAATACGAAATTCGACAAAAATAGTTCAAGCATATATGCAAAATTTGAGCCCAGTAATTGGAATTTATGCCAAAAAATCGGCGTTTCCGCCCAATGTGCAGTGCGTGCGCAGGCAGTCAGAATTCGATTGTCTTCTGTAACACTCGCGATTATATTCTGCAACACTTGCACTACCCTGTTTCAGAAGTAGATATTTTTTTATTGACGATAGCTACCAACTCAATTACTATGGATTCTTGTACAGCAAGTAAATGTCAATGATTTCTATATCAACCTATTACCTTCCCATAACATTAAGATGTTTTTATAGATATTTTAGGAAATGAGTTTAAAAAAAAAAAGCTCTTAGTTATATTATCGCCATCGATCGAGTTATAAATCTTAATTAATATTATAGTATACACTATTATGTAGGTGCTCAAAAAGGAATCAGACGATAGCTACGGACTGGAAGAAAACAATTTTGTACACCTTGTACAGCCAGTATGGTAATTCCAATTAATAATTCCAGTTAATATTTTAAAACAAAAATTGGGAAACATTAAACGCATTGTGCCCGAGGTAAAAGACACTTAGATACTTAATGGAAATTGATAAGCGTATGGGAGCAATAGAGCAGGTATGATAAAATCTCTATTTTAATTTGACAGCATATTTTATTCTACATTTATTGTTTTAGGTCTCAATTCTGTCAATGGCAACAGTTCTTGATTCACGTTTCAAGAAATTGCGTTTCAAAGACGCTCAGACATGCGCAAGTTCTATTAGTAAAATAACATCGCTCATAAAACCTGGGGCCAACCTGGGGAAAACAAGACGAATGCAGCGAGAAATCCGGAGTCTTTTTGGGACCATCACCATAAGTTGGCACAGTCCCACAGCCCAGATGTCGATATTGACATCGAAATGATGTCTTATCTTCGAACACCGTTAGCATCCTTTGACAGCAACCCTTTACAAATATGGGACAGAATGAAAAATTCATATCCCAACATATATAAAGTAGCAACAAGATTTTGAACGGTTGTTGGTTCATCGGTTCCCTCTGAACGAGTTTTTTCCGCGGCATCTAATTTTAGGCCACAAAAGAAATAGACTTAGACCAGATCGACTAAGTCGCATTTTATTTTTACAAAGTGTGGACAAAAATATTATTTTTCAGAGGAAAAGATAGTTACAATTTAAGAATCCCAATGGAGACTATTATGAAAGCCTTATTTGCCTTATTTTTTTAGTAATTTGATTTTCTTATGAAAGATGAAAGACTGTGAAAGCTTCATATCTGTTATTATTTTTTTTGGAATATTGTTATAATTTTAGGTTTATGAAATAATCTTAATAAAATCAAAAAAATAAAAAGGAAAGAAAGCATTAAAGCTGTATTTTTTTTAAATTTATACGAATTTTAACGATGCATCGAGCATCGATGTTTTGATGGCGATGTTTTCCGATGCATCGATGTTCGTTTGAGAAAACCTCGATGGGTTTTCTGCAGCTAAGAAGACTGAAAAGAACGCACCCTCTTGACCTCGCCTGGACCTCCTAACGTGAAGTAGGGTGCTCCAATAATATGTTAATGGCCTCTGTTTTTTGGGATGCGCGTGGAATAATTTTTATCGATTATCTTGAGAAGGGAAAAACCATCAACAGTGACTATTATATGGCGTTATTGGAGCATTTGAAGGTCGAAATCGCGGCAAAACGGCCCCATATGAAGAAGAAAAAAGTGTTGTTCCACCAAGACAACGCACCGTGCCACAACTCATTGAGTACGATGGCAAAAATTCATGAATTGGGCTTTGAATTGCTTCCCCACCCATCTGTATTCTCCAGATCTGGCCCCCAGCCACTTTTTCTTGTTCTCAGACCTTAAAAGGATACTCGCAGGGAAAAAATTTGGCTGCAATGAAGAGGTGATCGCCGAAACGGAGGCCTATTTTAAGGCAAAACCGAAGGAATACTACCAAAATGGTATCAAAATATTGGAAGGTGGTTATAATCGTTGTATCGCTCTTGGAGGGAACTATGTTGAATAATAAAAACTAATTTTGACAAAAAATATTTGTTTTTCTTTGTTAAATCGGGGACTTATCAGGCAACCTGTAAAGTAAGGTCTCGATTAAACAATTTAATGGTTGTCCATTATGGACAGTTTTAAATGTTAAGTATTATGCTATTACAAAAAAAATATATATATAAATATATATAAATATAAAAAAAAGTAAAAAAAATCCGAACGGTCTTTTTTTTTATACATTTTTTACCCACCCTCTGGACAATCGTTTAATTATTATACACGAATGATTTGTAGTTGAATTGTTATTATTATGTTTTTGTTATGTTATGCAAACTGCAAAATCCCACCCCGAATGAAATGACACAAAATTTAATGATTGTCCCAAAGGAGGACAGATTTTAAATATATGTAATGAGAAAGAAAAAAAAAAATAAAATTTTTAAATACTTTTAACTCGGTTCCCAATTTTCCTGGGCTGTCAATGCTGTCCAACAGTAAAAACATTTAAAAAAGAAATATAAAAAGAGTGGCCAATGACGACCGTCTGCGTTGGCAACCAAAATTCTTGTGAGGGATACATCCGATTGAGCTGAAAAGCTATCGATGGTATCGATAGTCCGCTGATTGATATTTGCCCTATACACCAGTGTTGCCACAAAGTTGTTGTTTGTATAGATAACAACGCAAAAATTTAATATCAAATAAATTTATGGGCAAAATTTTTGTTAATATGTAAATTTCTAAGTAACTATTTATTAAATAAAAAATATTTTGCTATNTTTTTTTATAAAAAACCAAAAAAAAAAAAAAAAAAAAAAATCAACCTGACAAGCTCTTTAACAATATAGGGAATTGGGGGTCCTACTCAGGGGCATCGCTATGCCTATTCAAATGCCAACACCTCCACATATGCAAAAAACGCAAAAAAAATCGAAGCATATCTACTCTACGAAGCAAATACTCCTCCACTAGAAATGAGACGAGACCTCCAAACTGCCAAACTATGTATCTCAAAACTTAATTTTTTCAAAAAACACACCCATTCACAAGACAAGTGTTCTTTCCGTTCATACACCTTTTGTGAAATATGTAATGTATTTCTATGCTATAATGACAAACGAAACTGTTCTACCAACTTTCATATAAATGCATAGAAAGCCATATATGGCAAACTCGAAACAACGCTAAAAGCATACAAATCCATATATGGCTTTATTTTTTTCGCCCCAAACTATGCGCCCCCCAAAAATAAAAAGTTGAAATATATAGGGGAAGGTGGGGTATAACCGACATAGTTTTGATTTTGGCCAAAAAGTCACTTAAAAGTAATTTTTTCTGAAAATTTCAAAACGTGGAGTTGTAGTGCGAATCACAACCTTTCTTTTGATAACATTTTTTTTTTTCAATTTACCAAAATGTAAAAGTTATTGCAATTGGCGCAAAAAACGTGATTTTGCGATGTTGAAAAAAGGCGGGGAAAAGTGGACAATGGTCTGCAAATCGATTATAACATGAAAGTTATTGATGAAAAACGTTTATTAATGAATGGAAATGTAGTAGAAAGTGGTAAACAATAACAAAAAAATGAATTGGCTTAAGAAATTATTCCGAATAGCAGTGGATGCAGTTGTAAGTGTTCGGGTCTTCTTTGGGATAGTACCGCGGGCTCACCCGAGCACGAAACTATCAGAAAATGTCGAAATACTGTTGTTTTGTTGAAATTCTGCACTAAAAATCTCTTATACACGTCAAAAACATGAACTTTGCGGGTCAAATGTCGAAAACTTATCAGATGTCCATGCCTCCCCGCAAGCTCATATTTTCAAAATAGCGGTAAATTATGGAAACAATGCAAATTCGTGCAAAATTTCTTTTGTGTGTCGAAGCCTAAAGGCTCCACTAATAATATAAACATATTCACCTGGATGTGTTTATCGACACAAGTGGAACAAATCAATCGTAAACAGAGTTGATTAAAAACTTCCGTGGTGTGAAATTTCGGTTTGTTGTCGCAGAAAGTTAACATCACGTGTTCACAGCTTAAGTGCTTATTAGAAAGTGAGCTTAGTATAAGACGAGCCGATTGCAGTTTGTTGTAGCTTTCAACCTGTCCTAGGGAAAAAAATATCTCCCTTTTCCATGCTCCCGCGTTGTCGGTTATACCCCACCTTCCCCTATTATTTTTACAATAAACTCATTCAAACTACAAACAAATTTTTTCCTTTGATATTTTTGTGCTCATGCAGTAGAGAGTTAACAATATAGGGAATTGGGGGTCCTACTCAGGGGCATTGCTATCCCTATCCAAATGCCAACACCTTCACATATGGAAAAAACGAAAAAAAACTCGAAGCATATCTACTCTACGAAGCAAATATTCCTCCACTAGAAATGAGACGAGACCTCCAAACTGCCAAACTATGTATCTCAAAACTTAAATTTTAAAAAAAAACACACCAATTCACAAGTTTGTCAAGTACAATAAATCCAAAATGAAAACATCACCATTAATAGACCAGACAATTAAACTAGGCCTAGCACATAATTTACATTACAAACCAATAAAACTTCATAAATACAAACCATCCTGGACGCTCCCCAATCTAATAGACACATCACTCCGAACCTACAAGAAACATCCCCAGAAACATTTCGAAAACTGTTGGAACACACAAAGAATAAACTCAAACCACACAATTTTATATTCACCGACGGTTCAAAAATAGAGTGTACAATAACGTATGCCATTACAACAGAAACAAACATCTTAAAATACGGCACACTGCCCCAATACTCATGCGTCCTCACCTCTAAAACAATCGCCATCCTAGAAGCAATCGAAATGATTAAAAACCAAAAAGGTAAATTCATTATCTGTTCCGACTCCCTAGCAGCAATAGACTCAATACAGAATTCAAAAACAATAACTTTTACACAAACAGTAGGAGTGGGCCAAAGGAGAAGTGGGCCAAAATAACCAAGGAAGAGCTGGCAAATTTGGTTACTTCAATGCCCAGACGGTTTCAAGCAGTTCTTGATGCTCATGATGGCCCAACAAAATATTAACACAGTATTATCCATTATATTAGTTAGAAGTGCTAGTTGGAAGTCGTATGTTCACTGTTGTCATTGGCGTTTTTTAGTATTTAGTTTGTAACTTTAAAAGTTCAACATAAACTTTTTCATCAACATGCAAATTTGTTTGTTGTATAATAATTTTTGTTGTATAACATTTAAAACAAGACAGTATAATTACCTTTCATCTAAAACCTTTAGGGGTTGTTAAAATCAAAAAAAGGGGGTCGTTTGTAGATTTTTGTCCGACACTGTAAGTGGTTGCGGATAAGCATCAACAAAGTGTTTATTGTAAAAAAGAACCAAGACGACACAACGGTTTGGAGCTGGCAGAGAGTAAAACCAAAGACAAAGGCAATTAACAGATAAAATCAAGTCTCTTCGGTACTTTTAAAGAAAAAAATGCACTGGACTTTGCACCCATCATTAGCTGCAATCAATAAGCTGCCCCAAGCGACAACACGCCAAATAACGGAAATTAAGACGAAAACCAAGCACTGGACTCACATTGTATATTAAAATTTAAGTGACTATCTTTATAAGAACGAGAATTTGTCCTAAAAACCATAAAAACAATGTTTCCCGACGAGAAATCGCTAAAATTGTCAACATACCTACCAGATGGTAATGTTAAAGCCATCATGCGCAGATTAGTTTTTAAAACCGCGTTGAAGGCAAAGGCAGAAAAACGCAAGATAAGATTTTTAACGGAACGGATGAACGCCACATTATCAAGCAAATCAAAAAAGATCCAAGGATACCAGCGCCAAAATTAGCCACTGAAATGCGGAACATAACCGAAAAAAAACTAAGCACAGGAACAGTTTAAGAGAAAATTATAGGTATTAATGGCAGAGTTGATCGCAAGTAGCCGTTCATAAATAAAAATAGAGACAGCCGCTTAAAATACGTAATTTTTGCTTCTAAGTCCAAATTCAACATTTTTGGCTCCGATGGACGATCTTATGTGTGGAGGAAGACCAATACGGAGCTTGAAGATAAACACCTGAAGGTGTTTGGAGTGGTGTGGAGTGGTGTGGGCCTGATGTCGGCTGCAGGTGTTGGAAGGCTACAGATTATTGATTCAACAATGGACAAAATGGTTTATCTCAATATACTGATGGACTATTTGATCCAAAGCGACGAGGTTTTGGGTATAAAGGAAACATTTCGCTATTACCAAGACAACGATCCCAAGCATACCTCGGGGATCGTTCAAACTTGGCTCATATATAAATGCCCCACGTGATGAAACTACCGGCAGAATCACAAGAAGGCAGATATCACATAAAACAACTTGTACATCGGTAATATCTTCCTATCAACACGGTCAATTGTCTTCCCATAATTATACCATGTATGGTATACTTACTGGTATATGGTATATTTACTTTGTGCAATGTATGTAACAGGGAGAAGGAAGCGTTTCCGGCCCTATAAAGTATAATATATTCATGATCAGCATCAACAGCCGAGTCGATCTAGCCATGTCCGTCTGTATGTATGAACACATCGTTCTCGGAGATGGTAAGAGCTAGAGGTGTAATTCTTTTTGCTTTAGGTCGGTTATATGTGTACGCAGGTCGAGTTTATTTTTGCCACGCCCCTTTCCGCCTTCGTATTTGCACAAATATCGATATCTCAAAAATGGTAAAAGCTAAAGACATAATTTTAAGTTCGCTAAGTCCACTGATCATCAAACACGTGTATGCAAAATTACGTTGAGATCGGACAATAAATATAGAAGATATGACCAATTACAGTTTTACCCACCCCTTTCTACGGCAACGGCAAGAGAGGTACATGGTATCTCGTTGTCGAGAAATCTCGACTACAGCGTTTCTACTTGTTTTATGCTAGGTTAAGTTCAAAAGACTGAACAGATTCCGGCGACAAAATAAAATGATATACATTTAAGGATCCGTACTTTTTACCTATATGATAATACCCTGGATCGTTTAAACTTTAAAGCTTATTGACGATCTTGGCAACCGCCTGGATAGCAAACTTAAATTCACCGACCATATATCGTGTATGATTAACAAAGCCAGGGGTGAAATTGGATTTTTCAAAAGATGATCGTAAGAGTATGGGTTCAATGGGTCATACCTTACTAAAACTCTATACATATCTTTAGTTCGTTCGATTCTGGAATACGGGTCTTGTGTCTAGAGTACACAAAGACAGCATTAAGTCGGTGCAAAAAAAACTTTCTTATTTTTGCACATCGTGGCCTTAACTGGTATGCAAACCAGAACCTTCCTTCTTACGAGAGTAGATTACTTTTAATTAATCTACACACCCTTACTGACCGTAGAGCAATGCTTGGCGTTGTATATATTAACAGATTAATACACTGTGAAATTGACTGTTAAAATTTGATGTCAGCTAAATTTCAGTGTGCCCCGTATCCTGACGGCGTATCCTGCATTTTCGTCCCCCTTTAATTTACCACATTTTAGAATGAACTACGCCCTGCATGATACTTTTAGGGTGTTATGTACGGACTATAATACACTTTTCCCTATTACCTCTAACTCTAATCCTAACAACCTTAAAAACCTTATACTAATTCACCTATCACAACAACAACATAACTAGTTTCCTTGTATTCTCTCTTTCTGACAAGTTTTCTCGTATTTTTCTTTCAGGTCTATCCTCGCGACTCGAGCCGTACGCTACACGGCACGTCGGGAGGTGGGAGTTGCACGTTATGCAAGGGGAAAGCCCAAAAAAAAACTACCTCGGGGATCGTTCAAACTTGGCTTATGTATAATTGCCACCACGTGATCACCGGCACAATCACCAGACCTGTGGTCTATTTAAGAAACGAATATCCGCAAATGGCTGATATTAAAGCAAAACTATCTCAAAGTTGCCTTGATGTAAGAATAGGCCAAAACACCCTCAGAAACCACCAAAAAGATAGATAAGTCGATGCAAAAACGCCTCAAAATAAAAAAATAGAAAAATATTAAAATAAAAAATTTTAAAATAAAAAATATTAAAATAAGTATAATCTTTAGTAATTTTTTTAGTTTCAATTATTTTAAGAAATGAGTCAAATAAGCTGTGACAGAAAACTGCAGTATTTTTCTTTTTAGTTGAATAATTATAAAACCTTTTATTTTAATAAAATGTAAGTTCTTTGTTATACCTATAAAACCCACCGAAAAACCTGCATTTTTATTTTGTAATTATTGC
Source organism: Drosophila ironensis (assembly GCA_021223825.1). NCBI lineage: Eukaryota > Metazoa > Arthropoda > Insecta > Diptera > Drosophilidae > Drosophila > Drosophila ironensis. The sequence continues at coordinate 1,260,075 of JAJJHQ010012318.1, forward strand.
TTTAGTAAAAAGTTATTCTCACTTAAATTTAAATATACAAGGTCGGTCAAATAAGCTGTGAGCCGCTGTATATTCTTATCTCTAGTCAGTAATACAAAAGGAATTGTCTCGAGACAAATTAAAAAAAAGAGCTTTCTTTTATAACGTGCAACGCGATGGTCATGTACAAATTATGGAACTCTATTGAAGAATACGGGAAACTTATTAAAACTCTTACTGCAGATTTTGTCAAATTTCTGATCGTCAAACTACGTCGTGAGGGGAAAGCTCTGCGGGAAATTGGCGAGATTGTTTTTAAAACGCATTAAACTATTCAAAGGGTACTCAAAAATGGCGAAAACTTGTGTGGCGTAAACCTGGCACAGCCAGGTCCACACGGAAAAAAGTTAAAGAAATTTTTTTCTGAAGAAATTCGAGTGCTTACTAAAAAATGTTTCCATTCGTTTCTCATCATTTCGTAAAAACATGAAGCAATTACAAGAAATATTTGAGACACGTTTTAACGATTTTGACCAGATAAAATAGCGCATAAAGCTTCCAACACATTTTTTGTATATATTCACATTCCAAGGGAGTCCAAGGGAGCCGGAACAATAAATTGCTAAATCCCTATTAAGCTCGTATTGTTGTTGAAGTCTTCAGTAAGCTAAATAGCAAATGGTTTGGCTACCATCGCGAATTGTACAAGTATTTGTGCTTAGCGTATTTAGTTTAAAACCGATCATTCATGGGCTAGTTGCATTTGTCATATCAGTGGGATTTCAGCGATTCACTGACTGACCCCTGAGATTACCCAGCCGCCCGCTGATGTTTATTCCACTACTACTAATACGAAGCATTTGTGATTTTTAATCAGTCCAGTGCCCTCAGTCCAGTTTTGCATAGAAGATGCTAGAGAAGTGTTTGATTTTGTTGTGCCTTTGGTTCCGTTTGGAGCAGACGGCTTCTACTCCGATTCTAGCACTCGGGGCCAAGGACTTTCAATTGGATTTTTTGCGCGAATTGGGCGAGTTTGCGGAGAAAAGTGCATTCCTAAGTCTCAACAACTACCTGGCTCTCCTCGAAAAGCAATCAGAAAATGCCAACTACTCAGACGCCCTTAATGCGGCCCGATCTTCGGACAAGCTGCCGCCCAAGATGACGCTCATCAAGCAGCTGCTGGACATGGCTCCGCCAGATCCCGACTCGGACTTGGAGCGGACATCCGTGCTGCGGAGCTTGGTGTTCCTCAACCGTTTGAAAGCAAATCTTCGAGCAGTCAGGGAGGCGAGTGCCCAGGAGATTCGCCAACTGCGCCTCCACCGCCTTTGTCAGCAATTCCAGCGGCCAGCTCCGCGAAGTGGAAGTGGAAGTGCTCTCATAAACGAGCAAACCATAGGCGCAGCCTTGGAGCGCCTAAACTTGAGTAGGAGCGAGCAGAACCTAACCACCGACATTGATCTCGACCAGTTCGGCCTCGAGCTGTATGAGCGGGTGAAGCTATCAGGAGCGGAAATCATTGACAATTATCTTCAAATACTACGCGGCCTCATCCTCGACATTGTCGATGGGAACGCAAGCGAGGAGATGGCCGAAAACAACGCGAGGCTAGCGAGTATACTGGTGCATCTAGATGCCATGATGGCCACCAAGGATTTCTTTGAGAAGCGGCAGAAGGTGTACGCATACCTCAAACGCCACCTGGACAACGATTCCGAAAAGCTGCGGGAATTCACCACGGCCGAGCAACCGCTGAACGGGCAGCTACTTGCCACGCTGGAAGCCAAAGGATTGGACCTATTCGTGATCTTTTTGTTCAGCAACTTTGAGTTCCTCGAGCAGGTGCACAAGCACTGGGCCCAGATGCTGCCCCAAACGCCCAGCTTGTTGTACAATGCCAACTCCCGACAACTGTACGACGTACAGCAACTTCATGAGGATTTCATGCTGGAAACCGAAAGTGAGGCAAAGTACCAAGCCTACGCAGATGCCCTGCGACGTCTCCACGAGCGCACCGTGGAGCAGGGTCAGCGAAGTCACCACATTTTTGAGATGCTTAACAATGCTGCCCAAAACGTGGGCAGTGTCACTTTCAACATGATTAAGGACAAGTGCCTACACCTCACCTGAAGCTCATCATATAAATTTAATTTTTTTAGTAAAAATCCGGTTTAAGTTTTATCCCCTTTGTATTTAAAATTTGAAATGTAATTTTTAAATATAAATTCTACGCTGATTCTGTGTTTTCGGTCCAGAGTTTATTGTTTTATTCAGCAACAATTATGAACTCGATAATCATAATTCTTTTGGTTTGATTATTTAATTTTGTGTTGCCTTTTGGGTGCTCTTTATAATGGGCTATGAACAAATTTAAATTCTTAATTGCAATTTAAACAGTTTTTTCTTAAAATACAAATTTTGAATATTGAATGAAAAACAATAAAATTAAACAAATATTTTTAATAACGGATTAACCCTCAAAAACTATAAATTTATGTACAAGAATATGTTGGAACACACATTTCATGTCGGGAAATATTAAATTTGGCGCCACGTTTTAGAGATGACACTTGCGTTGCCGATGAATCTGTGTCGCTTAACGGAGTATAACGAATGAGTCGAACGCATTTTGCTTATCCAAATTCTATTGATACAGAGGGAGTGCTATTTTTTGTGGCAACGTACGAGTATATTGTTGTCTATTTTATTTAAACGAAATTAAAAGAAGTTTATTCAACCTTATTATCAACGTCACTATTATTTAATGTGATATTTCTTTACACTTAGTTAATTTCCATTTATTCAATAGAACATATGTTGGTAGTTTTTTCTTCCTATTTAAGCGTATTCGTTCATCAATGTGAAGTGTCGACAAATAAGAGCCTGAAGTATTTTGTGAACGGTTGGTGACATTAAGTACCAAGGATACTTTTCTAAATACAACTTTGCTGTTTATGCAAAAATGATCTTTTTATACCATGTACCTTAACCCATTAGATCCCAACCCCTTTTAAAATTTGAAAATGCTGTTTTTTGTTTATAGATACGTCTAAATAGTAGGTATGTAATTAAGAAAAAACAAGTAGGAACGCTGTAGTCGGGATTTCTCGACAACGAGATACCATGTACCTCTTTTCTTTATGAACCATTTCTTTGATTTTATTTTTTTTTTAAATAATTCACCAAATTTTCGTTTGTTGACATCCAAAAAATCAACAGGTGCACACATACACACACTACTGTATGTATACACATGCGAACGAATTGAAGTCAAAGAAGAGACGGATGACGTTACCCCAGCATGTGCGGCATGCCGTTGCCTAGGGAAGGGGTGGCTAAAACTTTAATTGGCCATATCTTCTATATTAATTGTCCGATCCGTACGTAATTTTGCACGTACGTGTCTTACGATCATTGAACTGAAAATTATGCCTCTAGCTTTAACCATTTCGAAGATATCGATTTTTTTGCAAATACGAGGGCGGAAAGGGGCGCGGCAAAAATACGAGAATGACATTATCTGCGCAATAGTTAAACGGATATATTGCAAAAAGAAATAGGTCTCTAGCTCTTATTTTGTCCAAGTTTTCGAAGAAAATTCAAATACAGTTTTATGCAAATTACGAAGGCGGAAAGGGGCGTGGCAAAAATTTGAAATAAACTTGATCTGCCTGCAACAATAACACACCAAAAGCAAACAGAATTAGACCTCTATCTCTTACTATCTCCGAGAACGAGGTGTTCATACATACAGACAGACGGACGGACGGACGGACGGACAGACGGACAGACGGACATGGCTATATCGACTCGGCTGTTGACGCTGATCAAGAATATATATACTTTATGGGGTCGGAGATGTCTCCTTCTCCCTGTTACATACATTTGCACAAAGTTAATATAACAGGTCGGCTGATAAGTCCCCGGTCTTGCACATAGATGGCGTCGCTAGTATTGAATGCATATTATTTTTATATAGTACTAACCTTCACATCATTCGTGTCAACATTTGATGTCTTTCAGTCAATTAGTTTGTGAGATAGAGCGTCTTTTGTGAAGCAACTTTTGTTATTGTGAAAAAATGGAGAATAAGGAATTTCGTGTTTTGATAAAATACTGTTTTCTGAAGGGAAAAAATACAGTGGAAGCGAAAACTTGGCTTGATAATGAGTTTCCGGAGTGTGCCCCAGGGAAATCAACAATAATTGATTGGTATGCTAAATTTAAGCGTGGTGAAATGAGCACGGAGGACGGTGAACGCAGTGGACGCCCAAAAGAGGTGGTTACCGTCGAAAACGTCAAAAAATCCACAAAATGATTTTGAATGACCGTAAAATAAAGTTGATCGAGATAGCAGAGGCCTTAAAGATATCAAAGGAACGTGTTGGTCATATCATTCATCAACATTTGGATATGCTCTGTGCAAAATGGGTGCCGCGCCAGCTCACATTTGACCAAAAACAACAACGTTTTGATGATTCTGAGCGGTGTTTGCAGCTGTTAACTCGTAATACACCCGAGTTTTTGCGTCGATATGTGACAATGGATGAAACATTTCTCCATCACTACACTCCTGAGTCCAATCGACAGTCGGCTGAGTGGACAGCGACCGGTGAACCGACTCCGAAGCGTGGAAAGGCTCAAAAGTCCGCTGGCAAAGTAATGGCCTCTGTTTTTTGGGATGCGCGTGGAATAATTTTTATCGATTATCTCGAGAAGGGAAAAACCATCAATAGTGACTATTATATGGAGTTATTGGAGCGTTTGAAGGTCGAAATTGCGGCAAAACGGCTCCATATGAAGAAGAAAAAAGTGTTGTTCCACCAAGACAACGCACCGTGCCACAAGTCATTAAGAACGATGGCAAAAATTCATGAATTGGGCTTCGAATTGCTTCCCCACCCACCGTATTCTCCAGATCTGGCCCCCAGCGACTTTTTCTTGTTCTCAGACCTCAAAAGGATGCTCGCAGGGAAACAATTTAGCTGCAATGAAGAGGTGATCGCCGAAACGGAGGCCCATTTTGAGGCAAAACCTAAGGAGTACTACCAAAATGGTATAAAAAAATTGGAAGGACGTTATAATCGTTGTATCGCTCTTGAAGGGAACTATGTTGAATAATTAAAACGAATTTTGAAAAAAAATGTGTTTTTCTTTGTTAGACCGGGGACTTATCAGCCGACCTGTTACTTGCACAGAACATGTGTTTCGCCGCGTGTGAAATTTGAGCTGCAGTGAAGTGGGATTTCTTTTGAATATAAAAGTTAAAATATAAAACTAAACCAAACCATTAATTTTTTACTGAGAGGTAAGTTAATTTAGTATTAAAATAATATTACAGATATGCAAATATGTAATTGTTATGCATTGTATCAGTGAAATAGTGATAAGTGCCTTGAGGCATCTTTGGGGCAGTAAGCAAACTTTTGTTCCAAGTAGCTATTTCACAATTATTTGCAATCTGCAGTGGTTTAAAGAGGTTTTTCTTAATAAAAATTCTTAAATTAGAAAATATGGCAAATCAAAAGCGCTTCAAGTTATCCGACTTGACAGATGATCAGTTAATGGAATTATTTGAGTCAGTCCCGTCAGATGAGGAGGTCTCAAATATTTCTAGTGACGACGAGGACAATGATTTAAATGTGGTGGAAGCTCTAAACGCTGCATTAGAGGAAGCCGATTCTGTCTCTTGAATAGTTGGCAATAAGGAAAATGTTTTAAATAGTGCCCAGTATCCTGAGTCTACTGGAAAGGCTACAAAACGTCCTCGATCGCCATTGCCAACTATAGAAGATTCGGGATGCGAATATTTACCAAATTCTGGAGGATTTAATGCTGCTGGTAAACAAATATAACTGAGATTTTTTATATAAGTGATTAATAATTTATTAATTTTGGGTAGGTCTTGAATCGATTACAAAGGAACCCACTAAGATTCTCTGGAGGGAGCAATCGATGCAGTTGCATGTAAACTGTATAGCCTTTCGAGGAGATTCCTCGCTTACAGAAGAAATTAAGGGGCTGGAAACTCCATTTGAGATATTTTGCTACTTTTTTGATGGAGAAATTATGAAAATGATTGTCGAGGACACAATGCGCGCAGCTTTAACTGACAACATTTCAAATTATTTCAAAATTACCATCGATGACATTCATCATTACATAGGCATTCTAATTTCATGTCGATTTACCGCTATCCGAATTTGAGGAGTTATTGGGGACAAAATGCGTTCGGACCCATTCAAAATTGCATGACCCGACACAGATTTGAGACAATTAAAAAGTATTTCTCTCTGTGTGATGAGAGCCAGCGCATTAAAAAGGGTCAACCAGGCTACGATCCATTGTTTCGTACGCGAAAACTAGTTGATTACTTGAATCAACGGTTCGACTCGGTGCCCAAACAAGCCCGCCTTTGTGTTGATGAACAAATGTGCGGCACAAAAATGAAGCATCACTTGCGCCAATACATGCCAAATAAGCCACACAAGTGGGGTATCAAACTATTTGTACTATGCGATTCGTTTGGCTACGCATACCGCTTTGAAGTATACAGCGGTGCAGGAGATAATGTGATCTTGTCTGGTCACCCAGATCTTGGTGCTTCGGCTAACATTGTTGTCCGTCTGACACAAAGTGGAAAACGTCGTTGCAAATTATGCAAAACATCACAAACACAATGCATTTGCCCTAAATGCAACTTACATTTATGTTGCACATCTAATAAAAACTGTTTCTTAGAGTATCATACCAAAAAATAAAATTTGACATGGCAAAACAAAATTGATTCTTTTTACTCTCAAGTGCCTAAGGGTGCCTTGAGGCACCTATTCAGTTTTTCTCACCTTACAGGTAAAAAAAAGGTTCTACGTTCTTTTTAATAGCATTTTTGAGTTAAGAAGGCACAAATCAATTTAGAAAAAATTATTTCATTTAATTTCTTGCGTTATTGTGGAAAGTGGCATTAGAGGGTTAAAAGCCTGTCTGCTGTAATTCATTTTGCATGTTCTTTTAAAAATATTAATAGTTATTTTTAAGAGTTACACTATTGAACAATACTCACAATTTACACTTCCAAATTTGGCACTATATATTTCTTCGATCTGTTCATATGGTCGGACGAGACAGTGTGGCAGCCCTACATCCAGTCGATCCCAGCTGACACCTATCGATAGATCTAGTAATAAATCGAAGCCAGTTTAGATCGATATCAAGAAAGCTAGATGTCATTTGTCAGGGAAATCTCATGGAGACTAGATGGGCTTGGAGTTTCCAATACTTTTGAGCGCGAGTTACCTGCTCTACCCTATTCGTAGAGATGTAGAGTCTACGACAAACTTGAAGAGGCACGATCCGACAAAAGAGAAGTCAGAATCGCGAAGTGGCGTTTTGGTTTCGACTCAGCCAGTCGAGTGTGAACACTGCAACTAAGCAGACGTTGAAATAAATAAAAAAAAAGGTTATTTTACAACTGTGCGTTTTAATTTACATCACCAAAAAAAGGACATCTACACCAATAGTGTTACTAACCTATTGGTAACTGGCGCAGTCGTACTCTTACCTATTACTCCCTTTTAAGCCGGACCCAAGATTATAAAAAATAAGAGCTATCATAAGAGGAGCAAAAGACCGTAGTCCAAACACCAGGAGCCGATATTTAAACAACATCAGTGTATCCGAGAATACAGAGGCCATCGTCTTCTTCATCGGAATACGTCCTTCCAGATCAAGGAGAGCAAAATGTTAATCCGCTTGATGTCCTATCATCACTGAAGATACCTGGCGCAATTCGTTTTTTACCTGTATACGATGGTAATAACAAAGAATAACAATTAACCGAAACAATCCAATCGACAAACCACCAATTATCAGTCCAGAAATTCGATAAGCAATGCTGATCAAAAATCACAAATAAACAATTTTAATGAGGCGGCAATTTTTCCACAAGAAGCCTCAGACAACAGACAGGATACCTGATAAATAAAAACAAGTCAAAACTACCGTATATTATGGTAAATAAGATTTTCGGTAAAACTCTTGAGTTCCTTAAAGATACTGGTGCTACCTTTTATTTTATTAACCCCAATTATATTCAAAAAGAAAATCAAATTAAATTACATACACCAATAGCCATTAAGACAGTACTAAATCAATTCCAATTACATAACAAGACTATGATTACATTGTTTAGTGAATTCTCTGATTTGTCACAGTACTCATTTCTTTTATTTGATTTTCTTCCATACTTTGATGGACTTATCGGGATAGATATATTGCAAGAAATAAAAGCTATTGTAAACATTCCATTAAAGATACTTGAAACAAAAACTTTAAAAAGAAATATTGAGCTAGAAGAGAAATCAAATTCTGACATTTATACAACAGAAGAGGAATCAAAGAAGATTATTCAGTTACCACTACACGTCTCCAACGGAATCTTTCGTAGAGAACAAGATTATATTGAAGTGAACTTAATTCAAAAAGGAAATAATGAAACGACATTCAATAATCAGGATTTCAATAGTTATATACGAACTCAGCACCTTAATAATGAGGAAATTATCCAACTTAGGAAACTCTGCTTAGAATTTCCGATGCTGTTTTTCAAAGATGGAAATACCTTTCCTTTCACAAACTAATCAAGCACAGAATTAGAACTACAGACGAAATTCCCATTCACACTAAACCCTTTCGTTTTAGCCAAAAAGAAAGACAAGAAATGAGGAAACAAATCGATAATCTGCTGAAACAAAAAATAATTAGGCATAGTTATTCTCCATGGAGTGCTCCAACGTTCCTAGTATCAAAAAAATGGACGCCTCAAATACAAAAAAATGGCGATTAGTAGTAGATTATCGCAAATTAAACGAAAAAACTATGAAACACAAATATCCTATGCCTAACATCAATGATGTGTTAGATAGAATTGGCAGGGCTAAATACTTCACAGCACTAGATTTAGCTAGCGGTTATCACCAAATCGAGATGCATCCAAAAGATATAAACAAAACAGCATTTTCCACTGAAGGAGGACACTTTGAATTTGTAAGAATGCCATTTGGGCTTACAAATGCCCCAGCCACCTTCCAAAGGATTATGGACAACGTTTTGGCCGACCTAAATGGCAAATGTTGTCTAATATATCTAGACGATATAATAATATTCTCTGCATCTCTACAGGAACACATAATATATTTCAAAGCAGTCTTTAACAAATTAAATAATGCTAACCTTAAACTGCAACCTGCAAAATCTGAATATATGAGAAAGGAAATTGAGTATTTAGGTCACGTTGTTCCGGCAGAGGAATCAAACCAAATCTAAAAAGATTAGTGCTATTAAATCATTTCCACTTCCAAAGACCAGAAAACAAATAAAATCATTCTTAGGTCTGCTCGGATATTATAGAAAATTCATTAAAGATTTTTCTACAATCACTAAACCCTTAACACAACAATTAAAAGGTTAAGATTCAGTCAAAATTGGCAAAGAATTTTTATCCGCATTTAAAGATTGTAAACACCTATTATGTAATGATCCATTGTTAGAATATCCGGATTTTTTAAAACCTTTCACTCTTACGACAGACGCAAGTAATGTGGCAATAGGGGCAGTCCTTTCTCAAGGCACACCTAACAATGAAAAACCAGTATCATTTGCTAGTCGCACACTTACTGACACTGAATTAAGGTATTCGAAAAAGAAATGCCTTTATATGGGCTACTAAATACTTCCGCCCTTATCTATTTGGCCAAAAATTTTAAATTAACACCGATCACAAACCATTAACGTACTAATGAATTTCAAAGAACCTAATTCTTAATTGGTTCGGTGCAACTGCAACTTTTAGAATATGATTATGAAATCTCATATAAAAAAAGTCCTGAAAATGTAGTAGCAGATTCACTTAGTCGCATTTCAGCGTGAGTACACACCAACATTTATATAAAAAATAACTGTAATGAAAAGACAAACACAATTTTTACCGAAAAAAAGCCAATTAACGAAGACAATATGCAGATTACATTTAAAATTCATACAGACTCTCAAATAATAACCTTAATTTTTTGCAAAAATAAAATAAGGAGAATAGTCACGGGTTGTTCATTTGATAATAAAAAAATAACAGATATATTTAAAACAATATTAAAACCAAATAATGTATACGCTATTTTTGCTGCAGATGATATTTTCACTATCTTTCAAGAGGTGTTAAAAGAATACTTTTTACCAACAAATCTTTGAAAAAATTGTAAGAGCTACTACAATACTGAAAGATATTGAAGAACTAATTATAGAAATACAAAATTATCACATAAACAACAACAATAGAGGCATAGATGAAATGGCAGCTCATTAAAAGAGCGAAATATATTCTCCATAACTTAAAAATCAAACGTTCCGATTAATTAACTGTTCCGATATTTGTCAAACCTTGAAATACGATAGACAACCACAAAAACTATCTTATCAAGAAACAGAAATCCCAGATTTGCCTATGCAAATATTACACATCGACTTATGTTATACAGCATCAATTGCAAAATAATTTTAACAATAATAGACAAATTTTCAAAATTTACAGGTGGATATACTATTCCAGCAAGGGATAGTCTCAATATAGTTAAAGCCATGAGAAATTTCTTTGTACTCTTCGGTACTCCTAAAAAACTTGTCTGCGATCAAGGCGCTGAATTTGCAGGGAAAATATTTAAGATTTTTGCCAACAATATAATATTCAACGTCTTTCCAACAATCATCTAGCGATTCACCAGTTGATAGGTTACATTCTTCCTTAACAGAAATATATCGCTTTGTAATAAATAAAAACAAGTAGGAACGCTGTGGTTGAGATTTCTCGACAACGAGATACCATGTACCTCTTTTCTTTATGAACCATTTCCTTGATTTTATTTTTTTGTTTCAAATAATTCACCAAATTTTCGTTTGTTGACATCCAAAAAATCAGCAGGTGCACACATACACACACTACTGTATGTATACACGTGCGAACGAATTGAAGTCAAAGAGGAGACGGATGACATCACCGCAGCGTGTGCGGCATGCCGTTTCCTAGGGAAGGGGCGGGTAAAACTTTAATTGGCCATATCTTCTATATTTATTTATCCGATCCGTACGTAATTTTGCACGTACGTGTTTGACGATCAGTGGACTTATTGGACTGAAAATTATGCCTCTAGCTTTTACCAATTCGAAGATATCGATTTGCAAATACGAGGGCGGAAAGGGGCATGGCTAAAATTTGAAATAAACTTGATTTGCCTGCAACAATAACACACCAAAAGCAAAAAAAATTACACGTATATCTCTTACTATCTCCGAGAACGATGTGTTCATACATACAGACAGACGGACGGACGGACATGGCTATATCGACTCGGATGTTGATGCTGATCAAGAATATATATACTTTATGGGGTCGGAGATGTCTCCTTCTGGCTGTTACATACATTTGCACAAAGTTAATATACCATTTGTAACTTAACCCATTCGTTCCCATTGTACCCGCTTGGTTTAGCCTTTTAAAAGCCTTTCCTGAAAAAAAATTTTTTTTTTCTTAATTGAATACCTACTATTTAGACGTATCCATAAACAAAAAACAGCATTTTCAAATTTTAAAAGGGGTTGGGATCTAATGGGTTAAGGTACATGGTATAAAAAGATCATTTTTGCATAAACAGCAAAGTTGTATTTAGAAAAGTATCCTTGGTACTCAATGTCACCACCAACCGTTCACAAAATACTTCAGGCTCTTATTTGTCGAGACTTCGCATTGATGAACGAATACGCTTAAATAGGAAGAAAAAACTACCAACATATGTTCTATTGAATAAATGGAAATTAACTAAGTGTAAAGAACTATCACATTAAATAATAGTGACGTTGATAATAAGGTTGAATAAACTTCAACCATCGTCCAGCGGAAACAAGGAATATTTTTGAAATAATATTCTGATTGGCTTGAGTGCAAAGAAAGGAGCGGCCGGAGACCCCGCCACCACCATGGTGTTCCGCTGTTCCGCCATCGAAACAGCCGCCGCCACAACCAGGCCAAGAGGAAGCAGAGGAGCGGACAAAGACCCCGACTGAGAGGGAGTCCTCTCAATATTAAAAAAAAAAAATAGACAACCATCACCCAAGAGCCTTACATCCAGACTGATTCCATGGAGTAACTTATATACAGTGGTGTCATTTCCGCTTTTTTCCCGTCAGATCTGGATTTTTTTTAAGTCTGATAGCGGGAAAAATTTGAAAACAGCGGGCAGCGGGAATTCTGGATTTTTTTTCAAATTTGAGCAGCTTGTTTTTATTTTGAGCTTTACTCAACTTTGTAGTTGTTTTAATTGTGGGTTGACGGTTAAAATGTTAAAAATGTATTTCTATCGGTATAGTATCGATATTTACCGTTATCGGACATCGCTTAGACTGTTAGGTTCACACCTAACTTGGCGCGTCTTTCACCACTTGTGAAAATTTTGTGCAAATCGTTGGAAGTAAATTGATCATGCCGAAAGAAAATTATAAGCAGAAAGTTCGTGATGTCTGGCTGCAGAGCCCGGAATTCAAAGAATGGATTAGAAAGGATCCTACAGACTTGACCAGGGTGTTTTGTGCCTATTGTAAATGCGGAATTACTGCAAAACTGAGTGATTTGCGTGCACATAGTGCAACAAAAAAGCACACTAGTTCAATGGCGGGATGGAGCCAAAAAAACAAAATAAATTTTGTTCAATTGCCAACAAAGGCGGTGGTTGAGCAGGAGGCTGTGCTGTGCCTTTTTGTTGCTCAACATAGCGCAATTGCCCCAGTCGATCATTTGAGCGACTTATGCCAAGGAATGTCCGATGCGCCAAAAATTAAACTCCACCGCACAAAGTGCACATATATTATAAAAAACGCATTGGCTCCCCATTTTGAAAAAGAGCTACGGAACGACATTGGCGACTCCAAATTTAGTTTACTTTTGGACGAATCTACAGATATAAGCGTAACAAAATTAGTTGGTAAGATAATCCACAAATTATATGTAATTATATATTAGTTAAAATAATTTACATTTTCTTGTTTAGGTGTGGTCATTAAATACTTTTCTTTGGAACAAGGAGTAGTCGTTTCCACGTTTTTAAGCATTATAAAATTGGAAGGTGGGGACGCATTGTCCATCACAGACGGTCTCAAACAGGAACTAAGGCGTTTGAATCTCGATCTCAAAAATTTAATAGGCATTGGAACAGATAACGCCAGTGTAATGGTTGGGACCAAAAACAGTGTTTACACGCAGTTGAAGAAAGATGCCCCACATTTAATTCTAATTAAATGCGTTTGTCATTCGGTGCAATTGGCTGTGAATTACGCATGCAAAAAAGTCTTTCCCGACGACTTAGAATTTTTAATATATGAGACCTATAATTGGTTTTCGAAAAGCTCGATTCGACAATCAATATACAAGAAAATGTATGAGTGTATAAATGACGAAAAGGTATATTGAATATATATTGAATAGAAATAAATGTGTCTGTTTTATATGTGTTTTGTCAATCTTTTTATGTATTAATATTCCCAAAATTTTCAAAATTCCCAAAATTTTCAAAACATCTAGTTTCTGCTAATACCAAGTGATTGTTTACCCATAGCAAGTGTTTTATGTATGTAGAAGTGATTGTCCCAAACGTTGGTTATTATCAAAAAATTAATACCCAAATTTTTAAAAAAACAAAAGGCTCCCTTAAAAATTCCAAGAGTTTGNTTTTTCATATAAAAATTACTTTTCTTCTATGATTTTACTTTTATTTACGAGTTGTTCTAGATTCAATTTTTGTTTTTCTAGGAACAATATCTTTTTATTTAGATTTTTAAATTTTGCAGAAGCTATTAGCTTTATGCGATTGGTAGCATATTTAAACTTGTTGCGACATAAATTAATGTTAGCTTCATTTTTTTATTAATTGACCATTTTCTTCGTTGGAAGAATCACATTTTTTTTTTTGTAACTAGTTTTCTTAAAGTAAGTTTTCTTTAACTAGAGCAAAATTTCTTGCTTTCAACAAAGGGATGACAGGTTTTTTTTTTCGTCCATAAGTTGAGCAATTTTATGCTCTAAAAGCCTTTTTTCTTCTTCGTAGGAACTGTATTTCTTCACAGATGCCAGATTTTGCTTCACCACATCTCACATGGAAAACTCTTCTCTCGAGATACGACCTGAGCACAATGTAGTATGCGTTGGGCAGGCTAGTCTTTAACTTGTATAGCAAGCCAGTGTGCCAGACACGGTCGAAAGCCTGTTTTACATCGAGCATGACTGCACAGCAATATTGCTTCTCCTCGAATGCCTTAAGGATGCGCTCTACAATCCGGTGGCATTGCTCAGGTGTTCCGTGTAATCGCCTGAAGCCAAACTGGTGATCGGGGATCAAACCGACCTCGTCCAGGATTGACAGAACTCTGCGCAAAAATACTCTTTCGAGAATTTTGGAGAGTATCGCCAGTAAGTAAAAAATAATAATGCAGTACAATCTAATCCGCACCAGGCAACGATTTGTAAACTAGATACGCCGTCATGAATAACCAAAATTCACTGCAGAATATGCTAGATAGAATACTCAGTATTAGGAGCAATACTAATACACCCAGTGTAAGTGGGAAAGGAAAAGAAAAAGAAAAAAAGAAAATGCAGAATGCACGCAGCAGAGATACTGCAAAACAAGATGTTAATAATACATTATCAACATACTTAAGTTCAAACGAAAGTGATAACATAAATGCAAATTCGAGCATTTGCCATGCTGATACCGTACTAATTGACGATATTACCAATTTTAAAATTTCAGTAGATACGAAAATAATATGTCCAGAAGTATATATTAAAGATTTAACAAAAAATCACTTTCAGGTACAGTTCCATGAAGATGATATTTTTAGACTGTTTCCAAAAAACCATGTTGAGCAATTGGAAATTGCCGTCAGACTATTTTGTACGAACGTACTATCAACATTTTCACTAACTCCCGAACACAGACACCAACTTGAAGTTGATTGCTATGACACGTCTAATGTTGTAATACCTGCTATGATGTAT
This sequence comes from Drosophila ironensis, assembly GCA_021223825.1. Lineage (NCBI taxonomy): Eukaryota > Metazoa > Arthropoda > Insecta > Diptera > Drosophilidae > Drosophila > Drosophila ironensis. The sequence goes on from JAJJHQ010012318.1 coordinate 1,275,151, forward strand.
TCACCAGCATTAGATGATGGCAGTCACGTCGACGATTTATTCTCTTACCAATTACTTGAAGATTCAGCATATATTCTTGGACAAATAATATTTTCGTACCAACGTATTGATTGTCACACGCACAATCTCCGTTTCGATTTATCTAAAAGTTTGGTTTATATTGATAACATTGAACATGAGGGTTATTACTGCCATTTATCTGGTTCCGTGGATCGGAACTGTTTTAAATGTCTAAGTATCTACTCATTTGTTTTAGTTTTTAGTTTAAATACATACCGCATTATGTCTAATGCTCGTAATAATAATAATAATATACATATATCATTAAGTGATGGACTTGAATGCTTCGGGGCGTCCATGATAATAATGCATAATAGTGAAGTTACAAAGGAAAAAGGACTACAACTTATACCGAATAATGAAAATGTAAATATATTTGACTATTCATATAGCGTTAAATTGTTAACACTTCTGTTAGGGTCATTTCTAAATATTAAAATATTGCATTTTAGACGGGATACGTCACGTACATTAGTCATGGATATACCAGATGATCGTTTAAATGTTTTAGACGACATGCTATATGTTTTCGCAATTAAATACTCTTTATTTAGACTCCGATTGGGAGTCTTGAATTTTTCTTTAATGATTCCACAACATGTGAATAGATCTAATAGTAGTACTTATCAACATTATAGATATAGACTACTCCCTGTAAGTCAGATATGTAAGGGGTATTATATACCGCAGACTTCATTTTCAAAAATAACGACTTTGGCTATTTCAAGTAACCATAATACATTTGAGATAGTGATTATATCCAGTCCTTATTTGTTGGATAAAACTGTCTCATTAAATATACGGATTATAATTGCTAATGCTATACTTCACATGTTAAACGGGTATGTGTTTAAACACTACTTACCTACACAACGGGACACCCGCTTCAGATTTATATGGGTAAACACTTTATCGAATTCAGTTATAGAATCTTTAATAAATAAACTGCGTACCACGTTAACTATTAAACGTAAAGAATTTTACCAACAATTATTTACCTGCGACATATATGACAATACCCCACAACAACTTACAATTCCCGACGCTATATATGTTCATGGTATTTTTGTATTCAGTAAAACTCAACATAATTTCACTACTTTAGCGACGACCGCAACGCGGGTAGTTATGCCACTCCGCGACAACCGTCAAATTTCAAAATGCTAGCGAATTATGCTTTATTTATGGATCGCCTAAAAGGTTTATAATTTCGGTGGATGTAGAGTACTGCACGAACGATTTTAAGACCCGATAAAAAAACCCGATAAAAACCTTTTAGGCGATCCATAAATAAAGCATAATTCGCTAGCATTTTGAAATTTGACGGTTGTCGCGGAGTGGCATAACTACCCGCGTTGCGGTCGTCGCTAAAGTAGTGAAATTATGTTGAGTTTTACTGAATACAAAAATACCATGAACATATATAGCGTCGGGAATTGTAAGTTGTTGTGGGGTATTGTCATATATGTCGCAGGTAAATAATTGTTGGTAAAATTCTTTACGTTTNAAACATCTGCTAAATATAGTCCTTGTGGTGTCAAAATGTCCAAAATGATAACCATATACATACGTCTACCTCTTAGGTCTGTTGCACTTTTTAGGTGTCAGTCAGAAAGTGCTTGCTTTTCTCCATGGGGCTTGGCCAAAACGCATCAAAAAAATTTTTGATATTAAATGAATATGTTTTTTGAACCATTTTGAAGAACAGAAACTTAGCAGAAATTGAAATTAAAGATGTAACAAAAAAATTGGATCACTTTGTAAACAGGGTCACTGAGAAATGGAAGGCTTGCCATTATAATGCCAGAAATTTTGAGATAAAAAGTCATAAATGGCTTGACATGCCGCTAATTTTATACAAAATTACGTCATCGTCAGATATTAGTCGACCTAAGAAGGATTTTTTATACCATGTACCTTAAGGTACAAATGGTATATTAAGTTTGTGCAAAGTATGTAACAGGGAGAAGGAAGCTTTTCCGAACCTATAAAGTATATATATTCTTGATCAGCATCAACAGCCGAGTCGATCTAGCCATGTCCGTCTGTCTGTCCGTCTGTATGTATGAACACATCGTTCTCGGAGATGGTAAGAGCTAGAGGTGTAATTCTTTTTGCTTTAGGTCGGTTATATGTGAACGCAGGTCGAGTTTATTATACCATGTACCTTAAGGTACAAATGGTATATTAAGTTTGTGCAATGTATGTAACAGGGAGAAGGAAGCGTTTCCGACCCTATAAAGTATATATATTCTTGATCAGCATCAACAGCCGAGTCGATCTAGCCATGTCTGTCTGTCTGTCCGTCTGTATGTATGAACACGTCGTTCTCGGAGATGGTAAGAGCTAGAGGTGTAATTCTTTTTGCTTTAGGTTCGTTATATGTGTACGCAGGGCGAGTTTATTTTAAATTTGTGCCACGCCCCTTTCCGCCTTCGTAATTTGCATAAAACTGTATTTTCTTCGATAACTTGAACAACTATTGCGCAAATATTGACATTCTTCGATTTTTGCCACGCCCCTTTCCGCCCTCGTAATTTGCATAAAACTGTATTTTCTTCGATAACTTGGACAAAATACGAGCTAGAGACTTATTTCTTTTTGCATTAGGACCGTTTGACTATAATGCAGATAATGCCATTTCCCGATTTTTTTTAAATGCCGTTTATTTATGTATATTTATGTATGATAGGACACGAAACAATTTTTTTGGGGATTGGAGCACAAGTGCACATTACATTTGCTGCATTTACATCATGGAAATCCAGTGCTGCATATCCTACATCTTCCTCTTTTTCCCCATTCCGGCCAATGATTATAACCATGAAGTCGTAGTGATTTTGCTGGGCCTGCAACATAAGCTCTTTTACGGGGGTTTGATTCAGAGCCCGAAGAAGGAGCTGGTGATGATGGGGATGAATTCATTGTCAAAAGGAGTGATGATGGACGACCTCTCTTTTTGGCGACAACTGTAGTTAGACTTATTCATATTTGAAATCGCTTGATCCTCGTCCTCGTTTTTGAAGGTCCTTTTCACTGATTAGAGCACAATTTTTCAATCGGTTGCTTCTAATTGTACCAACGGCCAATATGCCTTTCTCTTTCAGAGCAATCATCAAGCTTATTGACGAAAACCAATTCTTAAAAAACAGTTTGAAATTTTAGTTTACTGGTAAATTGGATGATAAAGATATAACTATATCTGATGAAATGCCCAAGCCATAGCCATAGTTCTCCTATAGTTCATCCGCAAAGAAAGTTTTAAAATATTCGATGGGTGTTTTTACCGCATTGCTGCATAATTAACTTTTCCAAGTGGTGTCGCTTTCCATAAACTCTCCATTCCTCCACTTCAAACTCTTCAAATCAAATTTTTCCATCACCTCCTGTACAACGTGATTATTTTCACTCCAATTTTCATCATTTTCGCTTGCAATAAATTGGTCAATCAAAGCAACTTCCAAATTGTCTGCTCTGTTATCCAAATTTTGCAAAGTTTCTTCTATAATCTCGTACATATTTCGATCTTATTCTTCTTCATCAGCCGAATCATCCCAATCAAAGTTGGCAAATTTTTAAATCTCAGCTTCAGTCAGACCTTTTGGGCGCACCACAATGGACCAATGTTGCATATACGCAACACAACATTTACAAAAATATTACAAACAAACTAAATAATATTTTCACGCGGGGTTTTGTTTTAAATACTCACTTACCTTTCTTTAAATAGTTGCTAAACTTGGTATTAGGATGAAGTAATTATTTTAATGTTTATTTAACACTTTTCATAAACCACTTTTTTTGCACAATGAATTTGTCAACCACACTCTCGGGAAAATAGCTACAAACTGAACGCGTTTGGAGCTGACTACCGAACAAATATGTATAATCTCTCTCAACACATGCAGCTATTTTTAGCCGAAAGAATCAAAACAAAAAGAATTAAAATAATGGTAGATATAGGCTCATCAATACAATGTTGCGTATATGCAACTGCGGGCATGAGATATATGGCCGTCACCATTCATTTCATCGACAAGGAATCAACAACCGCAAATTCGTTTATGTTAGCTTGCCGAGAATTCCCAATCAGGTACACTTCTGAAAATCTGTGGCGATTTTTTCAGACCATTATTTCAGAATGGAATATTTAAAACAAAGTAGCGGCAATAACTTCAGACAATGCAGCGAACATTGTTAAAGCCATTCAACTAGGCAAGTGGCGACATATTGGGTGCTTTGCTCATATCTTAAATCTAATCTGTCAGCGATTCTCAAGCAGAAGTTGAACTTCAAAGTTAAATCACATTGCTGAACGCATATCTACGATATCAATGATGACCATTTGATTTTATTTGGAAAATGGGGATTCGATGGTAGCACTGGTCATGCTCAATATAAACAGACGGTGATGGATAGCGACTTAGCAGACAGCAATATGTTTGTTACATCCACGGTTGCCAGATTTGGCTCTCGAGCAAAAATTTTGAAATAAAAAATGAATTTATTTTTTATTAATGCATATATTTTTCAATTCTAGTTATTAATGTCCGAAATTTAAAAGTGTCAGATCGAAAAACTTAATACATTTGGTCTCAGAATGACTGAAATTACCAAGTAAGCCTTAGCTGTTAGCTGTTTCATTGAAGAAAAATGTTTTTGTATATGTTTTTATATTACTTTCTTATGATAAAAGTAAAAAAAAATCAAAATAAATAAAAACAAAAATTTGGCTCCTTTTTATTCAAATTGGCTCATTTTTAATATTTTTTTGGCTCATTAAAAATTTTTGAAGTAGCAACCGTGGTTACATCATATGTGCCCCTTAGAATGGTTACAAAATCCGACTATTTCAAGATTATTTGGAAGAATCTAAGGCCATTATCGAATCGATATTGCAGACCAATCCGGTTCCAATTTAAAAAGGAGACGACTTAGCTTTGCCTAGATGAAGAAGCGTATTTCGAATAGAATAATTGATAAACTTAAAACTAGCAAAGTTTATATACAAGATCGAAAAACAAATATCGATCATTCCTTGCAACTTACCATGGTTGATGGTAAAGTTTGTAATGTATTAAGTGAAACAACATCCACATTATGCTACATATGTAATGCCAAGCCAACAGAAATGAACAACCTAGAAGTTAAAAAAAGAAGTCCAAGTCCATCAACCGAAATCGCTTTCAAGAAATAAAGAGATATTTACATTTCAATGATAATAGTAATATGGATTAGCGGATAAGCATCGAAACGCGCTAATACTGAGTCTGTTGCACGTTCTGGAGTTGAAAATAAACACTTTCCAAAACGTATTTCAAATCGGTTGCGCTGTCGCATATGCCATAATAGAGTACGATGGGTTTGTGACCTTTGCAACGTGGCTCTTTGTGTAGAGAAAAATTGCTACAAAATTTACCATACTCGTTTCCACTAAACAAAATTAATATTTTTATGTATAACAAATAATTTCCTCTTTGCACATAAACATTTTCATATCAATTTCAACTTTAGACTTGCACCTGCAATGGGTACAATGGGCACACATTATACCCGCTTGGGTAAAGCCTTGAAAAAGCCTTTCCTGAAATTTTTTTTTTTAATTACATACTATTTAGACGTATCCATAAACAAAAAACAGCATTTCCAAATTTTAAAAGGGGTTGGGATCTAATGGGTTAATATATATCCCTGGTTTTATCTCCCCCCATCGGTTAATAAAGTTTTACTTCATGCTCCTGATATTATAAACCATTCTTTATTATCGATTTATTATCGATTATTATCGATTAAAAAATTTCGCGAGTCGGCTCAAATACAGATTTATTTAACAGATTTCTTTTAAGCTCTGACCACTTTATTAGTGGGCAAAGAAAAATTAATTATATCCAAAAATCACCACTACTAGAGACAACCAGTTCTTTACTATATGAAACAATTTAACAATTATGTATATGATTTTGTAATATTGTTAATTTTCTACTTAAATATTTTATTTTTTTATCATAACTTTTTTGAGGAGGTTGGCGTGGGAGTGGAGTTGAGCAATCACTCCAAATTACAGTAGAAATATAAGCCTGATCTGACCATTAGGAGTGCTTTTATGACTGCTCTATCATGAAAGCGCCACCACTGATGCAATCGTTCCTATGGAAGCTATAATATATAATATATATATCATATATTTATAACACTTCTAGATTTGTGGTGAAAGTTTCTTGCAAACCACACAATAAATTTGTGCGAGAACCCGACCTGCTGAGCAAAATCTGCACGGTCATTGAGGGAGTCCTCTCACTGGCGCCCAACGTGATTTTGCAACCCACAAGCAGTGTAACAGCGAGGAGGTGAGCCAAGACGGCCAAAATGGCGGAGCAGGACCCCGGTCCTACAACTCTTAGCGTCCCCGCTGGTCTTGCCGCGCAGCAGCTCGAGCGAGGAGCGCTCGTCGCACTACGAGGACCACGAGGAGAGGGAAGGCAGCACCATCAGCGAGACGTGAATGGATACGAAGAGCGGCGGAGGAGCGACGTCGCTCTCGTCGGACGGCGGCAAGGGGGACGGGCAGCCCGACCTGTATCCGGAGAGCGAGGGAGAGGTAATATCGCTCTCGTCGGACAGTGAGGAATGGGACAGGCTATCCGACCCAACGCCCCACGTCTCCGCGGACGACGAGGCGCCAGCGGCAGCGGAACAATGGTGGTGGACGCACCGGCCGGAGCAGCCGCCACTGCCGGGCAGTGGTGTCATTTCCGCTTTTTTCCCGTCAGATCTTGATTTTTTTGATTGGGGGAAAAATTTGAAAACGGCCAGAATTCTGGATTTTTTTTTAAATTTGAGCAGCTTTTTTTTATTTTGACCTTTACTCAACTTTGTAGTTGTTTTAATTGTGGGTTGACGGTTATACGACAATTCTCTAAAAATAAAAAAGAACAGCACTCCAATCCTAGAGTATTTTGGTACACCGAACATTGACAAAATTGAGCGGCAATATAACGAAATTACGCTGGTGCAATGGGAAAATACCGAAAACACTGAACAATTTTGGAATAAGGTGCTAAAGTACTGGGATTCTGGCAGAAACTGCCGATTTCATGAATTTGCGTTAGTTTCCCTACAGATGCTTTCGCTGCCTTGCACTATGGTCCCAGTGCGGCATAAAATCGAAAAAATTATGAAACTATTTTTTGAATATCAACAAAATTTTGATTAATAGACATCCCAAATAAATATAAATATGCATTTTTTGAGCTTTATTGCAACCCTGTTAATTTAGCGCGGTCTTTTAATCAGCTGATTTATTGCAACCCTGAAACTTGCAAATTGGCGGCAACTGTAAGGCAACTTTTAATTGTGTTACAATTGGCTTAAATTGAGTCAAAATACCAGATTAAATATGGAAAACAAAGATCAAGGTATGAAAAATCAATAATAAATCTATTTCTTGTTATCATTATATTTGTGTCTGTGTTGTCAAATGTTTTGTAAGTGTCTATTTAGCAGGAATGTGTAACAAAAGTAGTTGTGTTTTGTGGAGTGTTACTTTTTCAGCGCATATCGGCGCAAGCAACTAACCAGGTGAAGTTACTTATGAATATATAGGAATTCAAATTTAATTGGTCTCCTTTGCTCGTTTTTGCTCGTTTTCGAAAAAACGGCACTTTTCAGTGTCATATGAATTTATGCGATCTGAGCTTCTGGAAATATGGTCCAACAACAATCGATGTAATGCTGCAGTAAACGATTTTATTTTAGAAAAATTGGACAATAATGCTACACGATTAAAGGAAAAAGTTATTAATGCGGTTAAACAGTTTAAACAGCTTCAGAATCGCGCAACAAATCATACAAGAAAGATCGCCTATCCCATTCCAGGAAAGACAGTAGAATTCATCGCATAACAGATGTATTTAACAGAACTTTGGACTCATCGGATCCTTTGTTATCCAGCCTTTGCATTGCTGACCGAAAGCGATCTCAAAAAGTTAAGATCTTACCTAGAGAAGCATTAAGCCTACTAGAAGAGCCGAAATTAATGGACGCATCAAACACGTACAGCGACACAGATACTGACGAAGATAGCAAATAAAATTAGTATAGTATATCTATGTATATACCTACATAATAATAATATATAACATATACACATGTATATATAGATATTTAAGTCATTCCTGAAGTAAGTGTAAATCTATTGTTTGAATTCAGCGTCATACGTAATTTCTACCAATAATAGTACGAATTGGTTTGTATGGGAGGCAATAGAATGCGTGGTCGCACAGACTCCAAATTTTTTTTACATACTTATCTTTCTAAAAAAACACAATGTGCAAAGTTTGAGATCTGTAACTCTATTTTTAGAATTAATGCCAAAAAATCGACCTCTGGGACAATAGTGCCTTGGTCAAATGCCGACGTCGAGCGTGTTTTTAGTCAAGTAAATATAATTAAAACAAAACTTCGAAATAGCATGAAAGTTGAAACATTAAATGCTATTTTAAGTATAAGGTACATATATATTTCTTCATTTTTAAATGAAATAATTATTTACTATAAACTTTAGGTATGGCCTACGCAGACACAAGTGCTGCTTTAATTACAAAATACCACCGAGCTGCCTAGCAACCATAGAGAATATTATCCGAGCGATATTTCAGAAAATATTGAACTATTAAATATACTTTAATTCATGTAAATATAACTAAATAAGTGAATGTTATGTGTTAAATATTAATATATGCTTTTGTTAATGAAAAACCAACCACTAAAAATGTTAATAAAAACAGGTTATTCCGCTTTTTTTTTTTTTGGTTGATCCAGCTTTTTTTGCTCAGGAAAAATGGCAGCACTGATTCCATACCCCCCCATGCCCCACACACAAATTCAAACACTTCTATCTGAAGCAACTGAAAATATTTCCACTCACCATGCGAACATCAGAAAAATACAAGCTGTATTAAACTTCCCTTTTGATTCTGGGACAGTAAGTCATTTGAGCATTTTTGAAAATTTTCTTAATCACGATCAAGTGAGCCTCAGTTACGAGAACTATTTGCTTGCTCTTAGGTCTTGTTTGAAAAAACCACATAGGTTTATATCAGGTATTGAGATCTCAGCTCAGGAAGCCGTTTAATGTTGTCTAGGTATGCGATTATCTGAGACAAGTAATGCAGAGATATACGTTAATACTTCGTTACCAGAGCACAGAGTTCGAATGCTCAAGCCTAGACAACAACTACAAAATATGGACCACGACTCAATTGACATTTTGTAGTAGGTCTTCTGGACCATTATACGCAACGCCCAGATAGTCTTGAGCGTTTGTGTTTAGCAGATTTTGCTGCATTGTACACGTACACCAAAATCTGCAGAACAACGCGCCAATATACCCATAACAGCGATGACGAAGAAAATGAGGTCCTAGGAAGTTCAGTTTTTCCTCTTCACGATGGTAGCGGTTTTTTAGGGATCGGACCAAACCATGTATAATAAGATTTAGGAAGTTCAATGTCAACACCGATAGACAGAACTACTTTAGGGAACTTGTGATGCTATTTGTTCCGTGGAGAGATGAAATTGTGAGGAGTTTTATATAGAAAATGAAGAATCTATTAGGCTTTTATATAAAAAGTATTATGTCTTGGAAGACTTAGAAGGACGCGCTTAGAAGGACCACAGAAATGGACGAAGTAACAGAGGATCCTACAGATAATCAGGTAGATTTTGATCATGAGTTTAGGTTTGGGTTTTCCTGAAATTAGTTCTCAAATAAATGTTTTAAACATAAACGCAAATGAAAGTGACAATGCAGAGTCGGATAATAATATCCGAGTTGTGAAGCTTCCGCCCATTATTTCTGCCGAAAATATAGCAATCATGGTTAGGTCTTTGAATTTAAAACAAAAAACATTTTTAACACATGTTTTGCATTATGCAAAACACAATTTAGTTTTTCATGAGTTTGTTGGTGGCGGATCAGGTGTAGGTAAGAGTAGGCTTATTGCAGCGATATTCCAGAGCCTCTCTAGGGAGTTTAATAGTAGAACTTCTGTGCGCTTCTACAAAAAAAGCAGCTTTTGGAATCGGAGGTTCCACCCTTCATTCCATGTCTTCATTTAAAGATTTAGAAGCAGACCTTTTAAAAACAATTCGTTTAAAATTTATAGACCTGAAACTTTTAATTATTGACGAGATTTCCATGGTCGGTGCCAAAATGTTTTCCCACTTGGATTCTCGCCTGAAACAGATTTTTAACAACAAAGATACACCATTTGGTGGAATTTCTGTTTTAGTTTTCGGAGATCTCCCACAGCTACGCCCTGTAGGAGATCGATGGATATTTCAATCCACTTCTTCGTCGCACGACCCATATAGTGCTATCTATGGTTCTTCTCTGTGGGACAGTTTTAAGTTTTTTGAACTCACAGAGATAGTGCGCGGCAGCGAGAGGACCAAGATTTTGCAATAGCATTAAATAACATGGCATCCGGTCAAATGTCGGCAGAAAATGGAAGTTTGCTCCGATCTAGAATTTCCGAGTCGAATAATGTACGAGATGATGCCATTCATCTGTTTCTTAGGAATGAGGACACAAATATGTTTAATGCGGCAAAAGTTACGTCAATACCAACCGAACCAACACATTTGCGTGGCTCTTGATTTAATAAAAGCCGCCCATCTGAATCCAGAAAATAGGAGAAAGTGCTTAGAGTCAGTGGCAAGTTTAAAAACTTCTTAAACTCAGGGCTTACTAACAACCCTGATTTTGGAAACGTCTGCCAAGTATATGATGACGGTTAATGTAGATACGGCAGACAGTCTAGTCAATGGAGCAACGGGAGTTTTAATGGAAATAAGTTTTACAGCGCAGTCCGCTCAAATTCTTTGGATGCAATTTTTAGATAATAGTGTAGGAGTAAATGCTCGTGCTAAATGCCTCCATCGTAGTGAACCTTTTTGGACCCCAATTCTAAAAACGAGTAAAAGTTTTCAGTTTCATTCAAACGAGCAGATTACAATTGACCGAAAGCAGTTCCCAGTTATACCTGCGGAAGGTATAACTATACATAAAAGTCAGGGAGCTACATATAACAAAGTGGTGGTCCACACAACTCCCGGAATGCAACGAGAAGCATTATATGTAGCTTGTAGTAGAGCCACAAGTGTAGCAGGATTATTTATTGTTGGGCCATTCAGCCCCCTAAGGCTGATCGGGGGTCAGATATAGAAAAGGAACTGCAAAGTCTTCGCACCTCAAAGCTTCTCCACTCCCATTATGCTAATCTTATTGATAATTGTAAATTCAACATTATTTTCTATAATACGAATTTAATATTGCTTCAGATCAGCTAATGCTTAGAGCATCTATTTTATGTTTCGTTGAGGCATCCACGTACTCCAACGAATTTTATAAAATACCTGGATTCACAAATGCAGTGCGTCTAGATTGTCCGGCTGTAGGTAGTGGAGCACGACCAAAGAGAGGTATTCTAATATTCATTAGGAGTGATATTTTTGAAGGTATTAGTTTTTGTTCTAGTGGTCGTTTTTATGCAAATGCAGAAAATTTAACTTCTGCGAGTTTGCCGTATTTAAATATAAGTCCGTAGGATTGTTAGTTATTTATAAAACTCCGTCCTATCCTTTGCGTAAATTTAAAGCTGAATTTGAGGATTTGTTTCAGAGGTTTGATTTTCTGAATAATAATAGTTTAAGGCGATTTTAATGTGTGTTTGCAGACTCTTACAGAGTGTGGTAGGAACATTTTTGATAATTTAGTTAATAATAGATTTCATTCTTTGTTAGATTTAAATATGCCCACAAGTAACTGTGATACCAGCATTGACTGGGCATTTTGAAATGTTTTAGATAGCAGGGCCACTGCGCTCACATATGAAACAGTATATAGTTACCACAGTAGTATTGTTGTTAGCGTTGAAGACAGCTCAGGTCAATCAAAGTGTTCAGGTCAATCAAAGTTCTTAATATTTTAATATGTATACTAATTACCTGTATTATGTATTATAAATTAGGTATATTTGTATATAATTTATATATTATTAATATTATTGAATTACGAATATACAAATTATTATGTATTATATATAAATTCCTTTCACTAATTATTATTATTTATGTATTATTATGACATATTAGGTATTTTATTTATTATTTAGGTATATTAGGTATACACAAAACTAGGTATTTTGGGGAACAATCGAGATACTTTAAGTAACTCAAGTCGACTCGTAGGTCTCCAATACGTTTATGTTGTATGGAAGACCCCATTGCAATTGTAATGGCCTTCTCGTGGCGTTCCCTGGGTTCCGATATAAATAAAATCGGAAGCAAATTCGAGCGGCAACATCAACACAAACCAAACCTGAATGAACTTTGTTCGTATTACTAACACAAAAATGTGCGATCTTAATATTGCACAACGAAAACTGGTACATGGTTTATCGTTGTCGAGAAATCTCGACTACAACGTTCCTACTTGTTTTTGCTAATATGAACGAGTTATTTGACTTTTTAAACGTCAGTCTTTTACTAAACACAATAAGTGCAGTAGTAAACTAGAAGAGTTCGTTGAATACCTAAACGGAATTCAAATGCTCACGATTAATAAATCCAGCAAATCCAGCTTGCAAAAATTTATTATAAAAAGAAAATACGAAATATGTGTTCCTCAGCCGGTTTAATCAAGATCCACTTGAAAATCAATTTGGCATTATAAGCCGATTTGGTTGCTCATCAAATCCCACTGTAGCTCACGTGAAAAATTATAGCGATGAGAAAATATTTTTGACAAACCAAAGTGATGGCATGTGTTTACACCAGCAGAAACTGTTTTCGTTTCCCGGGTCTTCTCTACAAGACGCCCGCTCCATCCGCAGAATTCAAGGGAATTTAGAAAAGATTAGATATCCTTATGGGAAGACGTCACCTTTGCAGATGAATCAAAACCAGATACAAAAAAAATTAAAAACCATCATGCAAAAGCCTTGGATCAAGACTGATACCGTACTTAATATTAAAAAAAAAAAAAATGAACTAGAC
>JAJJHQ010012325.1:0-217440 GCA_021223825.1 Drosophila ironensis
TTTTCACTAATTTTTTGCCATATCTCGGCCAATTTTTATCCGAATTCAAAGATCCACATCTTAAAATCATAGTGGGGAGTCCAATTATCTATCCCTATCCCTATTTTTTCAATTCGCTGCCAGATATTTTAGTTATGAGCTGGCAAAGTTGGCCAAAAGATACGAACATTTTTCCTTTTGCGTTTTGCTGTATTGCTCAGCGAATACATCTCCGATCCTAAATTGTTGTATATCCACGGATTCGTCAGGAAATTAGCTTTCCAGGTATTCCCCGTGGTTCTGCGATTTTTTTTGCAAAAGTTATGAGCTGGCAAAGTTGAGAAAAATTACCGATTTTCGATTTTTCCCATACTTTTGGGATGATCACGAATAAAACCCCTTTAAACACCTTGTTTTTAGTGTTTAAAGTTGTTGCTATAGTTTTTTGGAAATGGAAGTATCAATCCGATTTAGGAGTTTAGGCCCTGGACGCCTAAATGAACTGATTGTTGTTTAAGACATATTGCAGGTCGAATTATGAAGCCGCATATTATTAAAATGTATATTATGTATATTATGACCATGATTTGTATATTTTTTCAATATGTCGAGAAATATGAATGCTTAATTCTATTCCTGGCATACCGAGGACTTGGTTGAATTTACGAAAAGCTCTACTTTCTGCAACAATCATGTAGTTTTTTTTGTGGTTGGAAGCCAGGAAAATTTTTCAAAGTGCCCTTTCAACAAAGCTTTTTGGCTTTCGACATAGACTGTAAAAATATAATATTGTTTACATACTTAATTTATTCCACAGGTTTACATATTAACTCAATCAAATTAAGACTAAATCCAATTTTTTAAGACTAAATCCACATTAAAAGTAACCCAAATTTGGCATCAAATCATTTTAAGTAATACCAGGAGGTCTGATAAAGTGCTTAGCGGATAGCGGGCTATCTTAGCAGCGTTGATAAGATAGATTTATGTGTACACAAATCCTTAGACCCCCGTAAATAGAAATTATTGTAACTTTAAATGAGATAACCAGTTTTTGTAATGTCGAGGGAAGGAACATATTTTTGTCTTTCCTTCTTTGATCCCAACATGGTTGGACTTCAGTTAGCATTTTAACTTCAACATTGTAAGATGGGTAGCTCAAGCATATTGAATTTGAATGACGATTGCTTTCTCTATATATTCCAATATCTTGGAATAAGAGATCAGATTAATGTTGCGGATACCTGTCTAAGATTTCAACAAATTTTTTTACACTCGACATCCGCAATTTATTCCGTGTCCCATCCAAATGATCCCATTAAAAGCAAGCCTGTGCTATATTATTCAAGTGCGGCCTTTAGACTTTTCAAGAATGTTAAAAATAATGTGGCAACACTGGGAATCATTCAAGGACATGGATACGATAAGGAGGAGCTGGGAAATGCCGTAAAAGATTTTCAGGTCTTGAGAATAAGCAAAAACAAAATCCATAAGCACCAACTCCTGGAAAACTTTACTCGCTCTGAGGATCTCTTTCGATTTTCTAAATCTGGTAAGTTATTTTTTAATAAAATAAAACATAACAATAGACTATGAAATTGATTGCAAATTCTATAGGTCCAAACTACTTGAGTATCAATGTTCCGTCTTGTATATGCTATCTTGAGGAATTCTTTAAAACAATCCCGGACTTGAAGGAATTACGAGTTGCCGGCTATGCCAAATGTTCTGAGAGTGTGAAAATAATCCTAAAATGCTTCCCGAACTTAAGCGATCTCTCAATTCGCGGTGGATGCCTTCGCGAGAGATCTGATTTCGCGTTAATTTCCCAAATGAAAAGGATCGAGAAACTTTCTTTGAATGTTGGAGGCCCGAATTGCTTGGACCCACTCTCGGAAATGAGTGAACTGCGCTCGATCTACCTAGAGAGTATTTTCAGCTACATTTCACCTGAAGACATTATTCGAATTATTCAGAACTGCAAAAAACTGGAGTTCCTGTATTGCTACTACATTAATCACGGCGATCATCCGCAAGAATCCATTGGAAATCTCTTCAGAATGATTAAGTCCAGCCGTGATCCTAGCAAGCAAAAGCCGCTGCAATTGCTAACATATCTGGATCCTCCGATTTCCCAAGAAAATGTATGTATACCAACCACAACCTTTATACTACCACTTGTATAGCAAAAGTTTCTTTGGTTTCAGATAATGCTTATCGATGCAGCCTATTTTGAATATCGTCCCCAACCTTAAAATTCCCTTGAATGAAAATGCCTTTTGAAATGTTATTCAATGATTTTATATTTCCATGACCTTTCGCTCATATAGATTTAAATACGCTTTAATAAATTTGTATGCTTGTCAACGATTTTTTGTATTCAATTTTGCTGATTTACAATCGTCGTCGCCGTCAGACTACATTAAAATGTATGTATCGTTAGGTAAATAATTTAAGTATTAATAACATTTTGCATTTGTGTGTTTTGCTTATTTTTTCGTTCGTTTTTTTTTTGTTTTTAGTTTGTTTAGTTTCAAGTTCAATTCGTTTGCAGCTGGCATAAATGAATTCAAAAAATAATAGAACCGAAACACACATCTTAGCTGGACTTCTGGTACAAAATATATCGTACAAGTATTTATGAAAACAATATTTACAAAAGTTACCATTAAAATTATGGAGTGGCGGAATGTAGCCGGTGCTCACCAAAAAACTTGTGTAGATAATCCTAAATGAATTGCTTACAAAATTTTTTGATGCACTAAGCATTTTGTTAATACGTACACATATTTCTAAAAATTGTTTAACTATATTATTTAGAGCTCTTAATTATCGAATAATGTGGCTTTGCTGTTGTTTAGGTTTGTATTTTTTTTCAATGCTTTTATTTTTATCAATTTGAAAAGCGGACGATGAGACATTTTACTAAAGTCTCGTAATAAAATTATTTTTGACTGTGTTTTTTTTACAGTGTAAAAATGTGTGAGTGTGTGTATGTGTATCTATGTGAGTGTCCTGTTGAGTGCGTGAGTGTTTGTATCTCCATTTGCTGATATGTTTCTAAGAGGCTAACTCGCATCCTGGCAATTGGCTGAGCTTAGGCAACTTAACAGGATAATCGGGATGCAGGATGTTGGCAGGATGCCCCAAAGAGGTTACTAATACACCTAATTCAATCCACACACACAAACACATGCGCACACTCATACACAAATATAATGGAATGTGGACAAACAACTTCTGGGTTGCAATAATTGACTAAAAACACTCTTCCACCTATTTTATTGCTTACGTATTCGGAAAACGGGAAACTAAACTAAGGAACTAAACATCAACTTCAACTAACTAACTCAACTAACTAACTTGTATCCACAAACACGCTCAATAACTAACAAACAATATTGAATCCAGATCAGTGTCTCTCGCAAATATGGTCCAAGCAATTGTGTTACCACAACAATTTTCTCGACGATAAGAAAAAGTCAAAACATTTTTATCTATATTGATACGAGTATCATAGGAATACGTAATGACTTATTCGCTTTAAATTGATTATATCTGAGATCTTCGCTCAGGAAAACGGAACTGAATGGATCTTCTCGACTCTTGATGTTGATCAAAAATATTCATGGGGTTGCAAACGATTTGAATGTATATTTTTCATCGAAACTGGTTTTACCCTTTGAGATTTGATATTTTTCTATATCTCAGCTGAGAAACTTTCTTTAAAGGTAAGCAAGCTCATATTTTCGGGATACATTGAACTGAAGACATAATAATCAACAACATCTACTTTCATTTTTCCCAACTTAGAACTCTATTAAATTGCCTAGAGTCTGCAACTCCTGTCAATAATTCAATACAAAATGTTGAATATTTCAAGTTCTGATTTTTGGGAGAGAATAAGCCAAGCCAAGCTCTATCGATAAGCCCTACAACTCACACGCACATGTACTTATAGATATAGAAACGAACTGGTTTCCCAACGATTTTCAACTACTTTTTTCCACCCTATGAATCTTATCTTTTGTTTTATCTTGTAACGATACGCGAACGAACGATTTTACATTCAGATACATACAACATGCTATGCGGCTGGCTATGCGGTTTTAATCTATATACTCGTATATGCATATGCCTGTGTCCCTTTTGTTTCGACCATAACCTTCTGATCTGTGTTTAGCGTGTGTTTTTGAAAAATAGTTTGAGCTATATATATATATGAATACATATCGTATGCATCCTATAGAGATTGTATATATATATTTAATGTGTAAATATGAGAGTTGCAATTGCGATGCGTGTATATTCCATATAATTTGTGTATATATTTATAAGTGGCTTTCAAAATATGAATATTTCTTTGTTGCTATGTAGGCTTTTGTGGTGATTTCATTTCGTCTATATATTTTATTTCTGTTAGCTGTGTCCTGAAGGCTGTAAATAAAGGTTGCTCTGTACACGAGAGGATAGGGCTCTGCTATTTACACATTTTGCCAATTTAGCACATATAGGTATAGAGTTCTCGTATTATTATTAGCGTAGTTAAATTATAAGCTGGCTCCCATAATTTCATACGATTTGAATCTATTTATGTTGAATTTCTTTCTTTGTACGACCCCGCGCTCGCATTCTGATTTTAGGGTTGACCTCGTCCTTTTTTGTAAAAATATGCAGATCAAGTCGTCTGCAAAGGGCACCGTCCCCAAAATCATTTCTCTCTTTAGACTAGGATACTGTTCATTGCTTTTAAATAATTCACATTCCATGTTTGCTAACTTTGCTATCACTTTGAGTTTTCCCTTTTGTATATTTGTTGTGTGTTTGTTTGGATTCCCTTGGGTTGGGACCACTATCTTTACATTTATTTATATATTTTAACTACTTGGCGCTGTGTGTTGTTCTAATTGCTACGTGGCCTCTGTACCCGCACTGCCCTTTCCCTTTCCGTCGCCCCCCGTTCCGGTGCCCTTTCCCTCGCCTTTCTCGAGCAGGGCTCTCTGCTCGTCGTTTGCCTCGGCTTCACCCTCGCCCTCCTCGTCCTGGCGGTCGTGGTCCTGGTCCTGGTCCTGGCCCGCTTGCCTAGTGGCTCCTGCGTGGGCATCGTCCACTCCTCGACTGCTTACGGGCGATGTGAAGGTCGTCTCCGAGTCTGTGGCGAAAAATAGATTAATTAGCAAGGATTTGGCACACTAAAGAGCGGTCACAACAATTACACAGGATGAGGGAACAATCCTTAACCCGTTTCATTTGCGATTGTTGGATAACATTAAGATCACCAAATTCCCAAACTAAAATCGCATACACTAATCATGTAATTATCTAAGGTTGTGAAGCCTATTAACATCAATCTTAAAATTAAACCAAATTTTTTTATTTTTTCAATCCAAAGAAATTTGATACTAAAATAATTAGGATAAATACTTATGGCTTATATGTGGAATTATGTCAAATAATTATGTATATATATGTATAAAGCATGGCTTGGGATCTACAAATATCCAACAATCACCAAATGGGTTAAGTCTCTTTGAATGTGCTCTACAGAAAGCGGCATGTGTGTTTACGTTTTAGGTGTAAAGGAATGACTGTGTGTATGTGTAATATCAAATTCTAAAGCTTTAAAAAGGAGCGATCGCTTGGATAAACCCAGCGGAGTGCCAAACTAAATTGGTGAGCAATAATATGAAGAGCCCGAAGCTCCTGGACAAACAAACGAGTGAGTTTGGTGCCATGTACAAACACGCATGGAAGCGAACGTTTTCGAACGCTATCGGTTATCGACAATCGTTAATCGACCGGATACTAACAAATCGTTCGTCTTGCAATCGCCGTTCTCCACTTGGTGTCAGTGTGTCTGTGTCAGTATCTGTGTTTTAATAATTATTTGTTTGTTGTTGTTCAATTTTGTGTTGTTTTTGGGATCGGTTTCAATTTCAGTTCAAGATTCAGATTTCGGATTCGGATTTTGTTTCAGAAGGCGGCATCAAAGACGGTGACTGGGGCGAACCAGTAAGCGGGAGAGAGATAGATAGACGGGGAAGAGAGAAAGAAACAGTTGTAGATGATTTCTCGGCTTCTTAGCAAATCTAAAGAAACCCCAAGGTCGACGCACTTACAGGATGAGACAGAGGAAGAATAATATACGGGAAGATAGAGCATTCAATGAAACAAGCTGACAGAGATGGCTTAAATCATTTAACAAGTATAAATAACAGATTTACTAAACGAATTTTTATCACTTATATTTTCATATATGTACGAGTATATTTTGTAGATGATCGTATATTTACGAGAGGTTTGTGAACTGGAAAACTAAGTACTGCCCATCTCTGTCAGCCGATTACCCACGCACAAGTCACCTACCCAGACTACTGTCCCTGGTTTGTTGGCCGGCATCCGCGGAGCCCGCGGATCCGGATGTGGACGTGGTCGGAGCTCCGCGAGCGAGCAGGGGCTTCACCTGACGCAATGCCTGCTCCTCGGGATAGCGCGGTGTTTGAAACTTTGTGGGCTTCGATTGCAAGGTCGCTGGTCCTGAGCGCTGGTGCATTAGGGTGCGGTGCCTGAGGGGTGGTGGGGATATAGACTTAGCTAAAACTGAATGAGGTAATTTATTCGGTGAGTAATCGCTGCCGGATTCGCCCTGAAAATGGGAGTAGTTAAAAAGAAGCTTCAAGTGGCTGCATGTGCTCTGTGATAATTACCATTACGGTGCCATTGTCGGAAACGCCGGATCCGGACATATTGTCCGCCAGCAGGCGCTCGCTTTCCGGATCGGATAGGACGCGCGAGACATCAGACTTGTTTTTCAGTATCGACTTGGAGCGCCGGTGATGCTCCAGGTTGGGCGAGGCATCAATCGAGTCTATCGATGAGGAATGCTTGCTCTCGAATTTGGCTGAAAGTAATGCATTTTATATAAAAGAATGTACACAAAATACTCGTAGAAAAATAGACTGCTTTATTTAATTGTATTAATTACTCACCTTTGGCGCCTACATTTTGAATGCCAAACAAATGCTGGTTGATCAGTTTGGTGGCAGTGGCTAAGCTCTTGCCCGGCATGAACACCGAACGTTTCTTCTTAGACCCGGAAGCGGAGGCGGAACCGCTGGCAGCCAAACTGCCGCCGAGAGCCTCCAGCCGCCCGAGGGCCTCGTCATCCAGTTTGGTGTCCTCGAAACGGGCCCGAGGCCGCAGGCCGACGGAGGCTCCGGGGCGCAGGACCTGGGTGAAGCTCTGCTGGAAACGCGTCTTGCGGTGCTTTGGCACTGAGTTCTCGTTCAGGCTGACCCGGCTACCCCGCTCCTGGACATCGAAGCTCTGGTAAACATCGTCCAACGGACTAGTAGCGCCTGCCCCAACCCCGCACACGCCGCCTCCGCCGGCGGCCAGATTCCGGAGAGCCGTGTCCCCCGAGGCGCTCTTCTTTACCTGCGTCCGAACTGCAGTCGTGGACTGTGTGCTACCGGGCAGCCCCACAATGAAGCCCGTTGAGCTGCTAATGCCTTGATGATGCTCCCGCTCCAGCGGATTGATGTACAGGTTGTCCATGTCGATGTCCAGGGCACAAGCCTCGTCATTGAAGTCCGCCGTGAGATCGCCCTGTGACAGGAACGGGTGCGTCTGGCAGCTGGCATAAGTGTCCGAGCTGTCCACGCTGGCCAGGTCGGCATTGTTGTTGTTGTTGCCGTTGCCATTGCCACCAAAGTTGCCACCGAAGCTTCCGCCAAAAAGGAGCAGTCCACCGTTGCCGCCGCCCACCGTGGTGGTGTTGAAGTTATTATTGAAGTTGTGATTGAAGTTGGACGAACTGCAGATGGCGGCCCCGTATCTCATGGATGCCACGTCCAGGGGCAAGGCAATGGTTGTGGAGGTGGTTGTGCCATACGACGAGGATGTGGACGAGGACTGTGAAATGGCAGGCAAGAGTACAGCCCCGCCAGTAAGCTGTGGACCTGATGGTGGCGGAGGCGGCGGCAAGGCCAGCAGTGGTCCTTGCAGCGCCGCCACTGGACCCGGCGGAGGGGGAGCCAAGAGGCCAAAGGCACCGGCCTGACGATTGGCGGCCGCCAGTCGCATCTCCAGACAGATGGGCTTGTGGAAGTCGGATGTTGGAAGCGAGATCACGCCCTCCGCATCGGTGTACTCCTTGAAGTCCTGCAACGAGCGATTCGAAAGGATTGTTATATTTCCGTTTCAGGATGCGGAAAGGACATCAAAGATGCATCAAATCTAAAGCCGATTGGATGGATGGCAAAACGAGGTACAAATTTGGTTGCTTATTTGATTTTGTCTATTTAATTGTTCTCAACAAAGAAAATAGAATAGTAATTTGTCGTGGTAGAAATTCTGAAATTCGCAAGAAAACATCCACCCTTTCGGCTAATTTGATTTCTTACAAGCAAAACACATTTTGTGTACAATTTTATTTATATAATATTAAGTATTCCTGAGTGTTAGAACATTATTTTGGCTGCTTGCTGGTTGCTGGTTGGACATATTTGTGTACCTGCAGTCTGATATTAGATTTGTGGTGCGAATGGATTTAGTTCGTTTAGTTTGTCGCTTGTTGAATGTAAATTAACATGCAACTATGAGGCGCCAAGTAAAAGTCAAACGTGCAGCGCTAATTACCGTAATTACTCAGAAGTTAGTCAAATAATTAGTACATTTAGGCAGAAGCAGTGCGAGTGCTCAACTGTGATGCAACTATGTACTTGCGTTGTATTCGAAGAGCAGATTGCACTCCCGAGTTGAGCAGACGCACGGAAAGTTTTCTTTCGAGAACAGAGAACTGCGTACTTACCAACGAAGCAGCCTTTGAAGAGTTTCCATTACTCGAACGTTAAATATAACTAGCTAACAAAAAATAGAACAGCCTCTAATCGAAACCAAAATAGAAACATTCTAGGCGAGCAATACGGAAACAATCGGTAGAAAGTAGTGAAGTGCCAAAAGAGTCGAGTGCGAATAGGTAAAGTTGACCAACGAAAAATAGATACATTTGTTTATTATTTTTGTTTTTTATTGCAAGATTTGTTCAATCGATGTGTTTGTGGTTTCTGTTTTTCCTTGCCTTGTTTTGTTTTGTGTTGTGTAGTTTTTTTGTGGTTTTCGGTTGAGTGATAACAGGAAATAAACAACAAATAATCAAGAGAGAGCAGCAACATTTGTTGTTCGAGTAACTAAACAATAGCGTATATTTGTTTTCAAGTTTTAATTGTGGTTTTCGTTGTTTTTGCTTCTACGTATATATATGTATATTTCGTTTTTTTAAAGGCTTTTGCCATTTTGCTAGGGTACACAGAGATATAAATATTAAGCTAGTTGTAATTACGTGCTTAGTGTAAATAAAAATAATCGATTTAAACTTTCGTCAAGCCCTCACGAATCCGGTCACTTGGTATACATTAAATTAAATAATAACACATGCTGCTTTGGGTTCCGTTTTCTGTTTCCTGGTTGCGTTTTTAGATTTTAGAGATTAGCCTGTAAGTTAATTAAATTCTTAGAATTTTCTATGTCTTTCTTTAGCTTTCACGTTCACGTTTACGTCACGCCAGGCCAGTAGTCGTCGTAATTATAGTAATAATAATCATAAACATACTCTTAGCAGCTATACATAACATTAAATCGTATTTTGTTGGGTAGCATGTTCTTAGTTTGTTTAGTTTTTCGCGCATTCGATGCGCTTGCGATCGAAATCTAGAGATTTATCCAATTTCTAAACGCTATTCGCGCGCAATGGAATACACTCGCCATCCCGGCATCCCGGCAAACCCTTTAAGAAAAAGAAACGAAAAAAGAAACAAGGTCAACATAAAATTTCCACATCCAATTGAATACCATTTCCAATTTCAATCTCACAGGAAGCCAACAAATCAAAAAAATTGGATAAAAGAAAATATTGAAAATAGACGGGGGACGAGGACGAGTTCGACACTGGACGTGTTTGTTTGCGTTTACCAGCTCACATTTGGTAGGCTCAAAATAATGTATATTGCAGTTATAGATAGTATATGTCGATGGTGCCCTGCTCGAGCATCCGCTTGAGGGCCAGATAGTTCTTGGGCGAGGGTGGTGGACGGGCCAGCCGTTTGATGCTGTACTCCTTGTCGTGGAACACGCAAATGCGATCCTGCAACAAGGACATCGCTATCGGTACCAGTTATCGTTATCGCTACCTTTTATCGCTGCTCTACCAATCCAACTACTTCGGGTTCGAGTACAGGGTGCGGGGGTCGCCTATATCTTCATATTTATTTTGTTTTTGGAAGGACCTATGCAAGAAGCTCAAGTCTCTACGAAATTAAAATCGAGGGTCTGGTGGAAAATATTTAGTACATTAAATTCCTTGCACATCTTGATTACATTGACTTACTACATATTTTACAAATATCTAAAGGCAAGGAAACATGTAAATTTGAATGAATAAATTATATACTTTACAATTAAATGTTAAAAATTAAAACATTTGATTATCTTTAAATCCCATAAGCTAAGATTCTTTTAACTCCTATTAACTTATTCTCTTAAATTATTGTATATGGTACAAAAAGTATCTAAAACAATTTAAAACCCAAAAAATTTAATGAAATAAAATTAATTTTTAAGTAAAGCAAGAAAGATTTCCTTCAAACCCTCAAATTCACAAATCGAGCCTGAAGTTGGACTTAAAATGTTGGGGGATTAACAATTTTACAGTCTGCCAATGGCGGCTAAGCAGCGGTTAGTATGTACAGATTGAGCATGAGAGTTTTACTTCGTTTTTAGTTACAATTAGTCGGAAAATATAATTGTAAATTGAAAGAAGATAAGAGTGATTGTTTTAAGAAAAGGATACAGGACATGCGGCTTAAACAGTACAGAGCACAGTACACGGAAAAGCATTGCAGAACATTGATTGCAAACGGGGTTACATTTAAGAGGAGTGCTTGTGTGTGGCTACTAACTGGACGCTATTATTTGTAATCCAGATGCGGATCCGGTTACGGATCGGTCGCAATGTTACCTTGGTCGTGCAGAAGCAGCACTCGAATTCCACGGGCACATCCTGCTCCAGGTTGTCCATCCGCTGGTTCTGTAGATTCTCCAGCGCCACCTGGCGGCGCAGCTCGGCCACTTCCTATAAATATTGGGTGGTTGGGAGTGTTGCATCACGTAAGTGGTTTTCTTTGCATCAAATACGTTTAATCGGATATAAATATTTATATATGTACATATATTGTAAATACTAGAAAGATAGATATGTACAGTCTACCAGATGCAATCTGCATGCAGCATTCAAAAGATTCGTTCGAGATTAGAAGAAGTTAGGATCGTTAAAAGAGAATAACTTTAAAAGTCCTTCGTATCATGCGACTCAAGCTGTGTGATTTATGATTCTGTGCGAAACTAATCATACCTTCTAGCTGAGAAAATACTATACCAAATTAATAGTGTAAGGGACTTCATGTATTCTGCTTTTCCTTTTCCAAATGTGTCAACCTAGCAACTCAAAGGCTATTAATCACATTTGCCTCAATTTGGTGCTACGAAAAATACTAAATACCCGATCACAGTGATACGTCCAGGTTCTCCCTCTCAGCCTAATGGTTGCTGCCACAGAAAGTCACTCCAGCAATTCTAAATGTTCTCTAAATGCGCCTAAGCAATATCGTCTGGATCGGTGAGTCAGTTTTCAATGTTCACATAATTACTCGCCATAAAAATTCGCCATTGGTTGCAGTTCAACTATTGGTTATTGTCTGCGCAATCGGCATCCTTGGACAGCCCATGAGCGGCGGAAAGAACGAAAAACTGGCCGATGGACATCGACCGAAAGCGGCAGTGGAGACAAGAATGGAGAGATCGGACAGAGAGGCGGCGCAGTATGTCAACTCAATGGGTAAGGATTTTCCAAGACATTTTGTGCGTAGGTGATACAAAAGCAATCTGTTTTCAGTAGCCCAAGTGGCCATGCAGCCGGGAGCTGGACAAAGTAATTTTAACGGCGCTCCAGTATTAGCCGGTCCCTTGCAGGATACTATGGCAGCTCCATATGGGTCCTATCAAGGCTCGTCCGGGCAGCAGCAGCCGCAGCAACTGCAGTCACAGGTTATGGGTTATGGGCCAGGTTTGCGAAGCAGGTTACCAGATATAAGCACTGAAATGGCCGAGGTGGACGAGGACGAGCAGCGGCACCGCGATCTGCGCACTCTGGTGCAGCACTTGTACGTCGCCCAGGCTCGCGTCCAACTGGAGGCCTCCGAGATCAAGAAGGCGCAGGCGGTGGCCACCTCGACGCAGACCCAGCTAGAGGATGCGGCCAACCATGTGCGGATCATCACAGCGTCCCTGCATACCGCTCAGCAGGAGGTGGCCGCCTCGGCGATCCGGGCCCAGATCGCCCAGCTGCAGTTGGCTGCCCACGATCAGCTGCTCTTCGCCGCCCGCCAGGATGTGGACGCTTTGTCCTCGCAGATGGTTGGCCTCCAGGCCGCCGAGGGCATTATCACGCCAAAGGTGACCGTGGATCTGCGTGCGCTCCTAGACAAACTGCGCCAGCCGCTGCAGCATGTGGATCGTCCCACGCCAGTGCCGGACATTTTGGCCGGCAATCAGCGCATCGAAATGGAAAATCAGCGGATGCAAGCACAGAATCAGCTGCAGCACCAGTTGCAATTACCACAGATGCCACAAAAGCCGCAGCAGCAGCAGCCTCAGCCACAGCAGTTCGGGCAGCAACGATTGCCGGAAGCTCAGGACACGGGCTATGGAACGGGAGGCAGTCCCAGTGACTTTATCCGCCCGCCGAGGAAGGAACGCCTTTCCGAGTTGGTTTAAAACTGGAAGCGTTTTGAGAATTTGTGCCTGGATTCATATATATTTTGTACGAGTTTCTTGTTCGCTAAAATTCTATACTTCCTAAAATAATTATTTAGTTGTATGCAAATAAAGCTACAGAAACTATTGTTTATACGTTCTAAAATACTGCAGAACTTTCTGAGACATGTCTTCAAATTTTTCATTTTCATCACCAAAAGAACGCAGCTTTCACAAATCTTAATAATTATTTACCTGGTGTTTGTGTCTGTGAATGTCGTTAAGTGTAAGTATGAGTGTATTGTATAGTTATCTAAAATTTCGAAACTCAACAAGGAGCAACTCTCCATTTTCGCTTGTATGTTTATTATTTAAATAAAAATAGGCAGCATATGAATGTAAGCAGAGCTTAAATTGTTGATGCAGACTGATAAAATTGTAAACTCAATTACGCTTAAACTAAATTCTAAACAAGACCTTCATATCTACAATTTCCATATAAAGAAATTGTCGCCAAGGCAGCTGCACTCAATATTTAAAGGTAACAATGAGCTTTTTCAAAATAAAAATATACAATCGGATCCAGAAATATTAAAGGATTCAATGGGGACTTAAAAAGAAGAAATGAGAGAAAACTGTATGCCGTTTTGAGTGAGCATTCATAATATAGTACATTTGGCAACTCTGGAATTGCAATTCCCAAAATGCAGCTGTACGTTTTCCCAGGAAAAAACTGGATACAAGTAAATTTAGCAATCGCTCAGCCACTGGAAAAGAAGATAATCAATCTGCAAGTTCATTCAAAATAAATGCTGGTAAAATCGAATGCATATTAAGGATAAAGGTATATAGCTTTGCACAAATGCATTCGAGTTGAGCAGAGTATAGTATAGTAGTATAGTAGTTTGAGTTCTTTGTGTATACTTTTTGAATGTACCTCCTTACTGCGTCCCCGTAAAATCTAAAAGTTGAAATGTGTGGTTGTTGTTATCGAACTTTACTTTGTACTTAGAGAGGGCTTAGGTTTATTTGGTTTCTATTCGCTCGACCAATTGTTGTGGTGAAATCAATAAGCTTAAAACCAGACTAAAACAGACTAATGACTACCAAAAAAGGCCGCCAATACAACACAAAAGTTACTTAACCAAGGATACTTGAAGTCGGTGGAATATAATATATTACAAAAACCATCAAACTGAAGAGACAAAAGATTTTCCCAGCAAATTAGGAGTTGTGAGAAATCAGGTTATAAGTAGAATTATTATTTGGAATATATATGTATATTTCGATCCAGTTTTTAACGGCTTCACATTTACTAATACAATAATATACGGATTACGATTTAGGAACTTTGAGAACATTAAGATATTCAAGTAATACGATTGCGAGTATGATCATGAGTAGGCATCTCTTCCAGCTTCGCTCACTTACCCCGGGCGTAATCATCATTTGGATGGGCAGGCCCTTCGGCTGCTGGGACATGGCATCCTCATCGACCAAGCCATCGCCCTCGGCAGCACCTCCCTCGGCGCCTGCCTGGGCTCCTTGGGCGGAATTGCTGCTGCTGGCAGTGGCCACGGCTGTGGCTGCACTGGAGGCCGCCACCATGGCCAGGTTGTTGGCCACTCCGCTGGCAGTGCCACTCCCGGTGGCAGTTCCATTGCTTGGCTTTTGTGACATCTGTTGCATTTGAAGCATCTGCTGCTGTTGCTGTTGCTGTTGCTGCAGGAGCAGGGCTTGCTGCTCCCGGCGATAGCTCTCCATGGCCATCATTGAGGTCTGGCGGGCATTGGGATTGTCGAAGCTGTAGGGCGGCACAGCATCCTGTTCGGAGCTGGAACCGCGTCGCTGGCCAAACGAAAGAAAAATCGGCTTAGTATATTACTTGACCAAATTTTGAACACAACAAAACGGTTTAATGCTTTGGAATTTTTTCTCTGTTTTGAATTTGTGGAGAGTACTTACAATACACGATGGCAATATTTTGGAATAATGGTAACAAACATGTTCATTATTTGAATTGTTTCCAAAGATATGAGTATGATCTTGACCTAATCAAGAGTTTCTAGTTTCTACAGATCAAATGAACAAAGGCAAGTTTGAAGGATAGATAGTTTTTACCAGAAAGCATGATCATAACCCTTGATTTTTTAATAATTATGTAGCAAACATCAATAAACAAACAGCAAAGAAAACAACTACAGATTCAAATTACAATAGAATTTCCTTAGTCTTGTTAGTCTTAAAATAAACTATATTTTAATGATGTTTATTTGCATACGTTTTTAGAAAACACTTTGATTTTGAAGAATATGATTATTAGGTATGAATATTTAAGAACTGATAAATTCTTGACTGTTAAGGTTTGGATAAAACAATCAGCAAAAAAAATATATTTAGATGCCAATAAATGGATACAATGGATATTTAATTAAAGCTGGATAATTATAGTTTTCCACGTCTACTACCCAATTTCTAAAATATAGTACATTATTCTAATGGATTAAGTGTTTTTTAAACCCTCAATGGAACTATAGCCCAAGCTGCAAATTATAAATTGAGGGTACTCAAAATTTATCCAAAAAAATATAACCCGATGTGCAAATGACAGCACTTTCGCAATCTTCACTTTAATGCGATTGAGTTTGAGGAGCCCTCTTCTTCCGCAAGTGACTTACGTGATGCAGGTTAGAGTTGCGCAGGTTGGCTACGTGGTCGTAATTCTTGTAACATCCGGTTCCGGTGGTCGCCGGATTCCGTCCGCTGGTGGACTCGCCTTCGGTGCTGTTGCCGTCCGTTTGCGAGAGATTGTGGCCTGTGGGCGATCGGCGGAGCGCGTGTGTTAAACGGTGCCAATTTTTCAGTGATCGTGTGTGACTCTCGCGCTTTTCTGCTTTGGCATTTTGTGTGTGTCATTGGTTTTAGGTTGTTTGGGTGTCAGGTGTTGTGTGTTTTGGGAGCGAGTGTTATTGGGTTACACAATCGGTTGCGATTGTTGGTGGTTTTCGGTTTGGTTTTTGATTGGTTTTTGGGATTCGCGCAAAGAAGCCATGAATGCATTTTGTCGCCATTATCGTTTCGCATTTGTTTAGCCGACAGACGCCATGGATGGTATATACACAAAGATATATATTTCACAAATACATTTGTTATTTGGTTCGATAATGAGTTAGAGCGGGATATTGTTTGTGAGTTTTTTTTTATATTTTTATTTTATATTTTCATTCGGAGCGCAAATGAAGGTGTTTTTGTATTTGTTTAAATCAAAAGAGGGAAAAAAAACAGAAAGAATATGAGTTTCATGAATGCTTTATATTCGTTAGCATTTAAGTTTGGTTTGGTTAATAACTGTTACGACGACGATGACGACGGCGACCACAAAAACGTTGAGGGGGCTAAGTTTTAAGTTCAGATTAGTGGGAAAACAGTGAGAACAACATAGAAGTACGACGTCTAAAACTTAGGGCTATCGTTTAGAACCAACTCTGGATTGTGATTAGGAATAAGAACAACACTTAGTTAAACTGGTGACAACTATGAGAACTATTGGCTAGTTAGTTATAGTTATAGTCATAGAGTTAGTAGTAAATATTTGTTAAAAATAGACGAAAATATAAAAAATAACTGCTTGATATTTTTGATTATTTTGACGTTAACTATTTTTCCCGGCTATAAAAGATGTACCAGAGATATTGCCGAATACTAAGAAATTTTATAGAATATATTCATAAGATTTATGGAGTTTTAAGAGTTTTCACAAAATACTTCAAATGAAGGCGGCAAAACAAATGTGCGAAACATGTTCCTTATGTTCTTTCAACATTTTTCTGTTAGACAAAATTCCAATTCATGGTGATTCACGCCCTTTATGTGCAGGTGTGAGATTCTGAAATCATGTATCATTAGCACCAGAAACAACTCAAAAGTGAATGAGTGAAATGGCAAAAAGATAACTTCTCCGGATGGATCAGAATGAATTCAAATACGAGTAGATAGATTTCACTTAGCAGCGACAATATGTACCTGTCCACAGCATTCAAGGCTTGAAATCAAAATCTGATCAAGCTTTAAACACCAAGTACATACATACGATCAATATATATGGGATGTCGGATAAAGCTGGTTAGAATTTTACATTGAAATAAATACAGCGCAGTTGGGTTTTGGTTTTATTGCTAATTTCACAGACACACATAGTTGTTTACGGCTTTAACAGTAGTACACAAAATTATTGGTACAGACAGTAGAGTACACAGTTATTCATTTTGGGTTAGTACGAATACGAATACAGATACAAGCACAAGGTGTACAAGTGAGTATTCCATGTTCACTAGTTTATGTTCGTTTTAGTTTATAGTATAGGTTTTAATTTATTTTTCATACATGGCTTGAGCATAAAGAGAGCGTACACAGTTTTCTATAGATTAATTTATAGGATTAGAGCATGCAGCGCGATAGATTGGTTTTAGTTTTGGAACGAAATCAATAAAACTGTGAAAACAGAAGAGCGAGGGACACACACACGTATATTGAATATAAGTCCAAAAATCCATAAGAAACGGAAACGAAGAATGGAAAAATATTGAGTAAAAGGCACGTAAAGGCTTTTTTGGATTGACAGGATCACAGGACCATGTCATTTTTGTTGCTTCTTTGTATTTTTTGTAATATCCTTTTTTGGGGTTTTTGTCTTTGAGCTCAATGATAGAAATGTTTGAACTATGCAGAACTGAATGCAAATAATGCAATAATAAGTAAACGTCGGTTTGAATATCACACACAAAAATACAGGATTAAAAAATTTAGCTACACATGGTATAAAAAATATCGTATATATAATTTCGATCGATCGAACTGCTCGGCTCGCTTATATATGTATATGAGATCTCTCGGGCTTACAATGTAACAAAAATTTCAGCTTCAATAGTGTGGCCTGTTCTATATCTTAAGTATATGGCTGCAAACTAGGAGCAATTTGCTTTAAATAAGGCAATTTCTTCTGTTTTATTTTCTTTTGTTTTTTTTCTGCGGCATTTTAGGAACGTTACGCCATCGCAATCTAATTTCTTTGCTTGTTTGTTTGTCTACAAATGGAACGAGAGTATATTTTGTTTGGCATACCTAATACACGCTATTTTTTGCCGCGGCGCTGTCTAAATTATAAACTAAGCTTACCCTCTCACAGCTACTAAAAACTAATTTCATAAATAAGGCTGTTTCTTTATATACGAGTTTTTGGTTTGGGCAATCGATTTCTTTTTGGGCTTCCATGGCAATCACTTGAAGCGATCTCAGGCGTCCATGGAGGGAATTCATTTTGGTTATCCTTTTCATTGATTTTACTTTTTGACTAATGCGCTCGATAAATGCCTTGTCTTGGAGTGTACATTGTGGTTAGGCCTAGTTAAACGCTAAGATTTAGACTAAATCAAAAATTGTGCTTACGCGGATTGTATTCAGAGTTCAGCTCTCGAATGGCGTGTTGTGTGTTAGCTTTTTCGATTTTTAGGGAGGGTCTTAGGGATATATCTGGAAGATCTCACACTCACAGGCACACATGCTGCAACCCACTCATAAAATATTTCATTTTTTTGTTTAAGGAATACTTGAAAGTTTTGCTTGATACTTGATTTTGTTTTTGGGGACGACCAAATGATAGCATAGATCTGAGCAACAAATGGCACAATCGATTATCAATAAAAAATCACAACAAACTTAGGCAAACGTCAGCCAATTATCATTTCGGGGGATCACATTTTTTGTTCGGGTTTTTGTTAGGTTCATTTTCAAGTGCTGATGGACAATAGCAAAACTTTCAATAAACTATTTGAGTAACGATTGAGGGAACGCTATGAATCATACGCCCTGTTGCACTCAGGCAACGGTGCGTATGCGGAATATACGGACAAAAAGCAGCAGCGTGTGTGGCGTGTGTATGATAATGAGATTGGGTGACGCCTAAAAGCGATTACATATAATCACAACATTCAACTTTGGGTACTATGGAAACCGAAAAAAAACTGGAAGTACACAATATCGCATATATTTTGATTGATTGGAAGCTTGAAGCAAGCCTAACTGCTAACCAAATGCTGGAAGTACTTTCGCTTAAGTCTAAGACTTGTATGATCTGTGTGTGTTTGGGTGTGAGTTTGTAACAAATTGCATTTGTCTCTTCTAATATACATTTACAATAACAATCGCATTTCATTCTCTTAGCTAAGGTTCTAGCTTAGTGTATAGATTTGTAGGCTTCGATTTAGTCGGGATTTTTTCGATTTAGTTTTTCAGTTTTCAGTTTTTGTTTTTCTTGGGTTGGGTTGTTGTTGCTGTGGTTGCAGCTCTCCTAGCGGCTGTCTTCATTGTCGCTGGAGCTGTTCTGCTGCTGGGCATCCCGCTCCTCTAGCAGACTGCGATTCAGCTCCTGGATTCGGGCGGAGAGCGCTCGACGGCGGGGCGTGCCAAAAGATGGCAGCGGCGGCGCCTCGATCAGTGTGTTTTTCTCGCCTATGTCGCATCGAAATTTGGTTAGGTGTATTCATTTTTTAGGGACTCAAAGGCATAGTGTACGTGTATCGTATGTGGGTTTGTTTTTGTTCGAAAATGTTCAGGGAATTATAATATGGATTAGAGTGTTTGGTGGGAGGTTGGGTGTTGGGTGGTTAGGTGGTTAGGTGGTTGGCAGAAAGTAGAAAAAGAAGAGCAGAGAAAAGAACACATTGTAGGTAGGTATCTTTGGGTTTATTTCGGGTATCCCTACCCAAAACACACAGCTAAAATGATTTCGATTTGGCTAAATTACAACTACATTTGGCTAAGAGAATGGGCATATACATCATGTTTTGTGTTCTTTGTAATCAGCACTTGAAAATTTTCTAAATTATTGTATTTATAGTAATTTGTTTTGGTTTTTTGTTGACATTTTTAAAAAGTTTGAAATGGCAACTCTATTATTGAGCATTCAAATTGGCTATGGTTGGGTGGGCGGTATCAAACAAGTATCAAGCAATGAGTAAGAAATTTCATCATAATTCACACAATTTTGTTGTTTATGGGCAAATTTCCAACTGAAGTCAGCAATTAGGCAAACTCAATGAAACTGAAGGGCAAAACTAAAACCGAAGAATGCAACAAATTGCAACAGCAATTGCCTGGCTCTAATTACCAAACCCTAAGCTATATGTACAGGTCGTCTTTGGTCGAGAATTTCGGCTTATCCTTAAATTCATGCAGCTGTGCCGAGGCAGAAGGTCGTTTGTTTGGTCATGTTGACAGAATATACAATTAAAGGGAATAATTTTGAAACACTACTACCCAAAGGGTGAAATAAATTTTTAACAGGCAAGGCATCCTTCCCTCGATGCCTTGAAAGCTTTAATTTTATAGCAATGATAGGCACTGCTACCCGGCACAGCTGCGATTTATTGGCTCTTTTACTTAGCACAAGCCAAAGCCTTGTCGATTCTCTTCTCCCTGCACTAAACTTTACATATTATGAAGCATCAACATATTACTACTACTAGATATAGAGGAAAAACTCCCCAGAGAAATACAGGGAGAGTGTGCGAATATACAGAAGTGTGTGGAGTGTGTTTTTGAGTTTGTATCTTTGGGTGTATCATTGGGATATTGAAAGCGTTTGTCAAAGGCTACGGCATTTATAGAATACTGCTGACAGAGTGGCAAAGAGTGGGTTATATATCGGATATAGGCATATGGGCTATGGGCTACGTATACGCAATGTAGTCACCTGGAGCGCTTTGCACATCAAGGGTCTGCCTGCCTATATTGGGGGTGCTTTGTCTTTTACCCTTCGGATGCACGACATTTGTTTGCTTGCCTAAAATAAAACATAGGTCGAAGGGTTTGAGGGCGTTTTTTTTTTTGTTTTTTTTCGGTTTCAATCGGCGCGAAGCTTAAAACGGCTTTAAAGGGTGTAGAAAGATTCCATTGTCCAGCATTACTCTGGTATTTCTTGTTTTTACAGCAAAAGGTGTGTTTTTGGGGCAGAGGAAGACGGGCCTGGGTGCTTTGTACAAGTGAAAATCCCCACTAATTTCGCGTTTTAAGCGTTAAGTACAAAGCATTTGCCTAATTGTTTGTGTTTTTTGTGTCTGCGTGTGGTTTCGTACTTTTTGCTCTCGATTATTGTTGTTGTTTTGTTGAGGGTGGGTCTAGGGCTACGGAAACTTAAAAGTAATCGAAAATCGCTTAACTAGTTAAGATTTGATCAACCGAACGTAAGTCTAAGCTCGAGATAATCAAAGGTTCAACGATTTCTATCATCTTACGGCTCATCAGTTGTCGGGGCCCGACTTCTGTGAAAAATGCTATTTACACGCCTCTTGGCTGGTCTTTACACAGCCAATAAAAGTATAATATATTCCTTTAAAGAAAAACCAATTTCAACTTAAAAGTGAGAAGAAGCGAAGAAAGAAAAGTGCATGCTCAGAAACCATTGGACAGCTAATCTACAAGGCTACGCAAGAGTGGAAAACAAATAAATGAGATTGTAAAAATGTACGGAAAATCATGTGATTCAAGCTCGGTATGATTTATGCTTTCAAATAACAATTTTAGAAAAACGTAAGGGCAGTAAGCTGTAGTTAATATTAAAATTAAAATTCTGTGTAGGCATTTAGTACGGTTTACAGATAGACAGGTTATTAAGCGTAGCATGAGGCGACAGATCGGGGACTATATACATATAGTACACCTAACCGATCCGGTTAGTGGATACTTTAGCAAGGCAAATACATAGAGTAAGTACAGACATCTTGGTTAGGAGGGAGTGGCGCCCGATGGGCAACCAAATCTTACCTGTGTCGACAATCACATCGATGAGATCCATGGACTTGGCGAAGGCGTCTTTCAGATTGATATGATGGAAGGAGACAATGCTGCCCTCGCGTTTGGCACGATCGAGAGCCTCGCGCCGCTTTAGGGCTTTTTCGCGTCGCATCTGATTCTTATAAAATTCAGCAAAATTGTTAACGATGATGGGAATAGGCAAAGCGATTACCAGAACACCGCATATGCAACACACAGTACCAATAACCTTTCCCAGTGCAGTTGTGGGATAGATGTCCCCGTAGCCAACAGTTGTCATTGTAATACCCGCCCACCAAAATGTTTCCGGTATTGAAACGAATTTTGTATCCTTTTCATCCTTTTCGGCAAAATATGCCAGCGAAGAAAATATGAGAACGCCCATGGCCAGGAACAGCATTAGTAGACCGAGTTCCTTATATGAGTTACGCAGCGTAAAGCCTAGCGACTGCAGGCCCGTTGAGTGACGGGCCAGCTTAAGGATTCGCAGGATGCGCATGATGCGAAAGACCTGCACCACCCGACGCACATCCTGGAACTGGTCCGTTGCATTCTTATTCGTTTCCAATAGAAATAACGAAACAAAGTATGGGAGTATTGCCAATAGATCGATTATGTTAAGGCCGCCCTTAAAGAACTTCCACTTGTCCGGCGAGGCGCTAAACCTAAGTATGTACTCTAGAGTGAACCACGTGATACACACGGCCTCAACCATTGCCAATTGCGGATTATCCTGTGGTGTACCGTTGTCAATGTGTTGTAGTTGTGGTAGGGTGTTCAACGTCAGGGCTATGGTAGACAGGACTATGAATAGTATGGATATCACTGCGATAACCTGCGAACGGTAAAGAACAATCGAGACTTTGACGAGACCATGATTCAAGCAACGATTCAGCAAAACAATGTTTCAATTTGTCAATCATATCATACGATCATATCACAACGATAATAATTATTTTGTATTGTTGGGTATTTTTTTTTGTTTTTCTTTTTTTAACATAACACGATACACGTTCCATAAATATGTTACGATTAACTCTGTCTTTTATACATAGCTAATAAATTAATTTGGGTTGGGGACACAAAAAAAAACACGGTTACAACAATTAGCTAAGTTCGGCGAGTTATCCTTATTAGAGTTCACTTTGATTCTGTTTTTTTCTGGTTTTTGGTAAAGCAAACATTCAGTTAGCTTTTGGTCTGGGGCTTGGTTAGTTGGCTTTTCGAATCAGCTTTGCTTTTATCACCCTACAACTCGTTTCATTTTCATGGGAGCTTGGGGCATTTGGTTGGCTTTCCTGATAGGTACTTTTCAAAGGCTGCTGTACTATATGTGAAGTATATATATTCATTTGTCGTGAATCCTTCTTCATCATCATCAACAAACAACAGTAAAGAAAACCAAAATGAGTGAAATCAAATATTGGCAACAAACAAAAACACACAAACGAAAACATGGGTTGGGTTTCCCTAATTATTCAACTTTTATTTTTCATTTTCTTTTATTTTATATATATATATTTTTTTTTTGTTTTTCCTTGGTCTCGTAGCTCAGTGGGTCTCTAGTCTAGATCAACTCTTTTTTTTTAGGGGGTTGTGAGAGTGGTTCTGTGGTTAGAGTTAGTGGTGTCGTGGTTAGTGGTGTCGTGGTTCGTGGATTTGTGGTTTCGTGGCTTTGTGGCTGGGTGGTGTGTGGGTGGTGGGTGTGTGGTTTGTGGTTTGTGGGGACAGATCACATGACGCAACACAATTGTCTAATTGGATCTATATTATGGTATGAGGGTGAACCAGGGGGGGCACTCCTTAGTCAAATAAGAGACGCTACCCTTGGGGACTGCAGTCGACTTTCCACATCATGTATACATTCGCTATTATCTATTTCAAAAAAAACGATTACCGGAAATTTGTTTGTACTAAAGATAATAATTTCCGATGGTTTTATTTTCCTGCTCATCCGCTGTTAGTGTATTTGGGAGTTTTGAAATGTTTTCTCTTGGACAAATGATGAATATTTACTGTTTAACTGATAGTAACTCAACCAAAACATATTTGTAGTCATACTGTATGGTTATCTATGAGAGGTAGTACTAGCATATGACGAAAGAAAGTTCAAAATTCTAAGTCAAATCCAAATGCATAAACTTTCGTACCAAACGAGCTAGGAATTACGATTACGAGAAAAAACGAAACGATAAATGAATAAGAAATCAGCCAATCAGGCCTCGAAATAATTGCATCTGTCACACAGCAATTGGCTGCGACTCATTATGCATTTATTTCTCTAGCCTGATAAATTGATTACTTTCGATTTAAATATACAAACACACATAAACAATTTTAATTGGTACGCTCTAAATAATTGAGGTAATTTACCAAAAACTGCCAATTGCAGAACGGAGGGGGAGATGGGTCTGGGACCTGTCAAATATGCAAATTTCAATTGCAATTTCAATGCCAGTTTTTGGGGGAAAAGTGAGTGAGTGAATGAGTGGGGGTCCAAATACGAGTGGGGTATCCCCTTTTGGAAAAATGGAGGGCTTAGCCGCAGTCGTCTGATTGCCACATTAGGTCACAAATTGTTCTGATTCGGTATTAGAATCGGTTTGAATGTTTGAATTCGAATTTGTAGGGGTCGAGTGTGTGGTTTCTGTGAAGCTGAGTGAGTGGGAATGTTTCATGTATTTCAGGTGTGTCTGGTGTGACTGACATTCGACTATGCTGAGCTGATAGAAGGGCTCCAGAGATAGACAGACGGGGCTATTGGAACATCTTCGACATGCCACGCCCCCCATTCGAGTGTCCATGGCATGAATATATCAATATACATATTTATATAGGTATATATTAAATCGGTGAGTGTCCAGATCTACCATAGTAGGCCACTGTACGCAACCACGCAGTTCTGGTTTCGGAAGCGGAAACGGAAACGTAACTGGATCTGGATCTGGATCTGGATTTGGGTAAGGAATATGGAGTATGGGGGGAGAACAGGAG
This sequence comes from Drosophila ironensis, assembly GCA_021223825.1. Lineage (NCBI taxonomy): Eukaryota > Metazoa > Arthropoda > Insecta > Diptera > Drosophilidae > Drosophila > Drosophila ironensis. Next base: position 24,613 of record JAJJHQ010012325.1, read on the forward strand.
GGCTGAATTGTTTCATTTCGGGCATCGAAGTTGGATGAGCTGACATCTCTACTTATGGCTTATGGCATTCTACGTATACATAAGTAGATCAAAAGTTAAAGATACAGAGATTATGCAGTTCATTAGACAAAAGATACATAGTCAAGAGAGGAGTCATTACGTAAGGATAAACAAAACGCACTAAAGGATACACAAACTCACAAAACGAAACCGAAATAAAAAACATAAATTTAAGTAAATTATTTGGATGGTGCTTTAGTTTGATTGACTTTGCTAGGGCAGCTTCATACGATGAGAGATATAGTAAGAGTCAAAAGTTCAGAGTGCGGGGGGTCACGCGGGAGAGAGACAGAGAAATAGAGTCAGAAAAAGACACAGAAAGATACAGAAACAGAGAGGGAGATATGGGAGAGAGAAAGAAAGGGAAAATGTACTTGCACTAACTAGTTTACAGATTGCAATTGAAGTGGTCGTTTTTCTTTTCCCTTTCGGTCTTGAACTGTCAAACTTCGGGAAAGTTAATTAAATTTCTATAGACAACACTTTCGGTTTACTTTTTTTTGGGTGGGGATTTGGATTCGGGGTTTTTGGTGGATAGAGCGGGGATACAACAATCTACTTGAGATGGAGATGAATCTTTACTTTACAAAACTAATTTATACTCTCGATTTCTAGCTTTTCGTTTTTGCTTTTGAACAGAATGCATTGGAGGGATGTTACGTAAACAAAAAAGTTTGGTGTGTGCGAATTATTCACTTTGGCATACTTGGTTTTGGATTTTGGAACTGCTACCATTGCTGCTCAGTCATGAAGGTGGTTTTTCGGGAGGCTTTCGAGGGCGGGGGCTTGGGATTGGGGGGTTGTTCGCTGGGTTGAAAGTAAAACATGATTTCGCAATACTCCAGCTGGCTTACTTTACGATTTACGACTGTCTGGGTTCGGTAAAACAAAACTGAGGAGGTAACTCAAAAAAATGCACAAAACTCACGAACAGGCTACAAAGTTCAAAGCGGAGCAGCACTAGGTCGCAACAAGCGGTTTCCGGGTGATTTGAGGCCTGCAAAAATCAAAATCTATATCTATGAAGCCGCTGGCAACAGAGCCACACAACTCGAAGCGAGAAAATAAGCCTAACTTCGGGGCGTCCGAAATTTAGGATACTCTTGCAGAGTTTTAAGTTCTCTAAATTAAAGGTATTTACAAATTGTGGCAAACTAAAACGTTCTAACATCGCTGATCGGACAACATCTAAATTTGTATCTCTTCTAGGTATATAATTCCTTATTTGCAAGTGCATTGTAATTGGGAAACAAATTTAAATTAACTTCCCTGAACCTGGCTGAAATCCACTTGAATTACAAGTAATGAAAAGTCGATGGATAACAGGACAAGATCCAAGGGCAAGGTGGAAGCAAAGTGAATATAGTAGAGTATTTTAGGGTAGTTAAAGGTGAAAGGGGGCTAAGTGAAGTGGGCTGAGTGTCCTGAGTTGGGACAAAACAAGGTAAAAATCAGTCAAAAAACAATTCATGCGGCAGTATAATTGGGAGACAAAATAGAATCATCTTAGTGATAAATTCGAGTATTTTATATATTGGAATAATAATATAGATACAAAATTTACAGATGCCACTTTAGTCGCAATCACTGTACATACAAAACTAAGTCTAGATTAAAACGGGGATGGATACCAAAACTGAAAAAAAACATTCAACTTTATTACGGAAAAAAAGAGGAAAAGTGCAAGACTGGAAATTGATTTTGCTCAGTGTAATTGTGTGTAGTGTGTTGTTGGGTCAATTTGCACTGGAGAACACCAGGAGGTTTCTGCTAAAATATTTGATCAGGCTTGCATTGGAGTTCACGTGGAGTGTTTTTTACAGGTTGTTCGTTTTGTGGTTTCGGTTTTCGTTTTTAGTGGGTTTTTCTCTTTTTTTTTTTGGTTTTTGTCGGAGACTGGAGGGGCGGTGGGTGGAAAAGAGTGGGTGGTTGTTTGTTGGGTGCATGAGTTGGTTCGCATACTTTGTTCGACTCACTAAAAAACAAACAAAATTCGATACAAACGGCTATAGAATTCAGTACGAATCGACTACGAAATTCTATACTAGTGGCATTCAAATGCAGCAAATTTGGTGGGTTAATATTTCAAGTTGGAGATTTTGTTCGATCGATATCTATTATTTTATTCGTTTATTTTGGTTACGGGTCTCTTTTACCGAAATCATAAGACTAAGACTAATTGAAAATGATAAAGATACGATGAGTCTTGGTTTTGATTTTCTAGTTTTTAGTAGTTTTTAGCCGGGTTAAGATGGAGCAGATTGAGTTGTCTGATTCGGATGCTGATTCATAAAAAAGAACAGGGAGACTAAGACATCGAAGACACCGTAGACGTTTTTCGTTTAGTGTATATTTTGTGTTTGTGTTTTTGTGTGTCTGTGTAGGAGGTAATCAATTGACCAGATAGTATACGACAATAAAGGAGTCAAAGGAAGTTGGTTAAAACACAATAACATCAAGAGAGATATATATTTAGAAAGATAAATAAATTTCTTCCATATGCATTACACACGAGTTTACAACATCATGACATCAAATATCGAAAAATATAAAAGGGGTTTATATACGACATATAGATTTTATGTACATATGTCATAGCCAATCGAACGGAAACGGAAACGGTACGGAAATGGTCAACACAAAAACGAAGGGCAAAAACAACTGAACAACATTTTGGATTTCGTAAGTTTCCACTTCTGTTATTGTTGCTTTTGTAGTGTGTAAAACAAACAAAATAGGTAAACATTATTTTCGAGTATTTTTGGGTAGTTGAGTAGTTGGTTGATTTGTTTGTCTTGTGAGCGCGCTTTGGTTTCTTGCTAAGTTGTTTTTTCGCTTTCAACGAGGCGAATATTTCAGCTGAGTTGTTCTGAGAGTCGGATTGCAAACTATGTTATTTAAAGCTAGATTTGTTGGTTCTCATATTTATCATTTCGTTGAAAAAAGGATGTGTTTAGGCGGAGTATTAAAAAGAACTAAAAATTTACAGAAATAAAAAATCTTTGTTAGTTTCTTCCTTCTATCTGACTGCAAATCGAGTAAGTTAGTTTGTTGAAGAAAAAACATAAATGAAAATACGATAAAAGTACAACTGGCAAAGAGCTCTGGAAATTTTTCATTACCTTTAAAATGTAAACAAAAAAGTAAATAAAAATGGTAAAGTTTGTAATTGATAATACATGTGGTATAGATTTCTTTCTGAAGAAATACGTCCACAAACCCTTTTTTTTTTTGGTTGTAATTAAACAAAAAGAAAATAAAAAGTCAAAACCCTAAGAGAGTTTGAAAATAATAAGTACATAAGTAAACTAAAAATGAAACTGAAAATCGAATGAAAAATTATAGGAGATGCACCCAAATATGTTGTAATTATTTCCATTCTCCCACCATACATTTTCCGGTATGGTAAAGCCAAAGCTAATGCAAGTAATCGGGGCAATATAATACAAGCTTCCGTGTGATTGAATGTGTCTTTGTGTGATCGATGGGTTTATTTATAGATGTGTATAAATGGGTACTATAAAGCTATAGCTAGAGACTTTATATCGTATCTTTGTTCAGGCGGAATCGGCACTTGGCCGGAAACTCTCCGCTCTGGTTGAACAGATCCCTATGATTTTCCCCACCTAGCGCTTGGAAAATGGAAATGTATTACAACACAGATTTGGCCGCTTCTCCCCAGAGGCCTTTTTCGTTACAATATTTTCGAGGATTTCTACAGCACACCTGCCGCCTGGTCATATCGCTTATTGCCCATTCCCAAACATCGTTACAGTGGGGTGTTTGGGGATTTGGGGGGGTTTTTGTTTATCGGTTTTGGGGGAATATTAGAGATAAACAGAGAGAGATTACTTCACCATCATCATCAACAATTAAGAGATATACAATATTAATTATATAAAGAGTAGATATAAAGGTTTATATAAGTTGTCGTTGTTGTATATATTGGTTTTGTATAACACAGGGCTTGTCAATTTCGCAAATACTGTGTGTGATGTAAAAAAGACTGGATTAGAGAAACGATTAGTAAACAATTTTGTCAGTTTCGATTGCTCGATCAGTTCTAAATTGATCTTTTTTCGGCAGTTTGGAACTCTTCCGGTGTCGTCGCGCGTTTCTTGATTTTTAATCTTTTAAAATACACTAAGACTTGAACTGAACTAAAAACTCAAACCAAAAACATTGAATGCATCTTAGCCTAGAAATAAAAGAGGGGCGGTGTTGTGGGGGGTTCTTGACTTTGGAAGTGGTTAGGCGGTAGCAGAGAAAATTATGGGGTGAACGTAACAAAACTCAAACGAAAAGTGCCGAGAACTCTTTATCTTCTGTTCGTATCAAATGTTACTCTGTGGATTTGCTCAGTGATCTAAAGAGAACTTCCGGTTCCGGTTGGTGGAAAAAAGACTGTCCTGTGCGTCCAGTTCCGATTTTGTACGAGACATGGCACACAAGCTGGAAGCACTTTCGAAATGGTTTATTCACATGAGTATTGCCATATATACAGACGCTGATGTGGGTAGGCTCGGCACGCTAAGCAGCGGATTATATAGATTTTATTGTAGAATCACGTATATAAGTTAACTGGCCGACATTCGTAACGTGTAGCGAGTAACCAGCAACCAGTAACGAGTAACGAATAGCGATCAACGAGTAACGAGTAAAGATCAGAGTGCAAGCAGTTTGGATTTTAGTCGCAAAAGCAAAAGTGATGAAATTTTATGGCTTTTTGTACAGCATTGAGTGGGTTTATCATATTAAAAATATAATATTACACAGAGAGAGATAGATTGAGGTAAGTAGATTGCTGTTATTCTTACACTATACTCTGATCTGCTCGACGCTTGGGTTAAATATATGATTGTATTTATTTTACAGAGTGCACATCTTGGCGATAGTGTAAAAATAATAACGACTTTGCACAGAACCAAAGTTCGACTACAAAAGAGTAACTCAAAGGGTAAATAGAACTAAACGTATTTATAATTGAAGTTGGATAGAGGAGGGAGTGTTTGGATATTGTTTGGATTTTCTAGGGTTTCTGGATATTATTAAAACTAAAGATGGTTTCTTACGCTTGACATTGACACGGTTCACAGTTTAACGGTTAGAAACACAATACGAACACATCTATGAAAAATCGTTGGGGATTTGGATTTCACCTTTTTCAAGGGTCTTGGAAGGGCACAGAGGAAAAAGTATAAGCAACATATTTATCAGATATATGTTTAGAGCTTTTAAAGAAACATCATAGTTTTGAAGAAATATTAACATCGTACTTTTTCCTCTGTGACCCATGGGATTCGGGGTATCGGGGTTGAAAGGATCAGGAATTCTAAATGATACCTTAATGTCAGTGCAACCGACTGGACTTACCCGGGCGGCGAAGCTGGTGTTGGGCTTCTCGAGCAGCTCCCAGAGATACTTCTGGTACTCGGCGCATTTACCTTCGCCGAACTCCTCCTCGTCCCGCTGCCGCAAGGACTCGGCCTCCTTGCGCATCTCCTCGTGAACGTTCTCCTTGCGCTGATGGTACTTGTGCTGGCAGCAGGACTCCAGGTACAGTTCGTCGACGCCCCAGTACTCCAGGTCATCACTAAACGCCAGCACGCACATCTCGTCCACGATGTGCAGCTTGCCGGTGCGGTAGAAGTTAAGGATCGAGCTGAAGCTCTTTGGGTGGCGGTCGAAGAAGTACTCGTTGTCCGCCAGCGAATAGTCGTCGCATAGCTCTACGATCGCCTCATGGGTGGTGCACTCCCTCAACCGCCCGAGCCGCGTGTGTGGCAGCCGCTCGAGGGTGCGCCACAGGACCTCGTGCCTCACACCGCCCACGTTGATGCTGACGCGGCTGTTCAGCTGCTTCGACTGGGCTATCATGAACGGCTCGGGCGGCGGTATGGAGGACATGGATCTGGAATGTGTCCGCTGCAGGGCGCCGGTGGTGTTGCTGTGTGCAATGCCACCGCCCAGCGATTGGGTGCTCGCACCACCGACGCCCACTCCCCCACCGACACCGCCACCACCGCTGCTGCTACCACCGCCGCCTCCACCGCCGGGCAGAGTCTGCTGGGAAGTTGTGGGATTCGGATTCGAGTGCGTTGGTGATGCGACTGGGAATGGAGCGTAGCGAACTTCCTTGCCCGGCTGTGCAGGTCCTGTTAATAAATAAATATAAATAATGTAATATTAATAGCCTGTCGGATTGCAATTATCGCCATTTTTGTGTACCTCCTGATCCTCCTCCAACTCCTGCTCCTGCTCCGCCTGATCCTGATCCGCCGGAGCCGCCAGCAGATCCGGGAGGAATGCCTTGAGCAACTGCTCCCAGGACTCCCTCGGCGGATGGGCCAGCAAGGTGGCCGCCATCAGGATAATCCATGTGGCGAGCGGCACCAGCAGGTCCAACGTGATAACTAGCGCCGCCACCTGCTGCGACAGTTCCGATCCCGAGGCCACCATATGCACCAGCTCCACCGGCTCCCATCGCCCTCTCCCAATCGACATTGCCGCTTGTATCGTAGTAGGGCTGATTATCGCCGAGGTCGGCAGGTGTTGCAGCCTGCAGTCCCCGGGCAATTGCAATTGCCTCGTGATGTTGCTGATAGAGGAGATCCTGTTGCTGCAGTTGCTGCTTTGAGTGTTGCAATTGCTGCTGCTGATGCTGCTGTTGCTGCTGCTGCTGCTTTGAGTGTTGCAGTTGCTGTTGTTGCTGAGTCGATTGTTGCTGTTGCTGCTGCTGTTGTTGGCCAGCAGCCTGTCCACCATGCAATTGCCCGACCATTTGTAATACTCCATTATTGGTTTGAAGCGGTGTTGATTCACCCGTTGCCCAGCGTACCGCCTCACGGTCCCTGTCGCGTTCGCCGACCATAAGTCTGCTGCAAAATTGGGGATCCGAAATTGCGCTTTTAATTGATATTTACTGCTTGGCCATGTTGCCCATGCACTTCACAAAACAGGCTGGCTTTCCCAGAATTTTTAAAAATGTACTGGACAGATATTGTAACATTCATAAATTTTTTATTGTATGAAAAAAATATAATGAAAACTCGAAACTCTAATTGATATAGAGCAGAGATAAGATAACTTTAGCACGATTAGATTAGAATCAATTTAGTTCAGGTGATAATATTATAAGGTTTATGGCTTATTTAATTGCAACACAATATTAAAATTAAGTATAATAAATGAAAAGCTGTTTGAAACTTTGTATTGCCAAGTTGTAAACTATTTTGTGCAGTTCATTCAACCGTTTCAACTCACCGCTACATCGCGTCAATTGTCGTCATTACAGCCTCCTTTGGTTTGTGTGCTGCTCCGTAGTTTTCGCTGCTGCTGATGCCCGCTTCAGTTGCTGTCACTGCTGCTGTTGCCCTTGCTGCTCTGCCGATTGCTATCGCCCGGGCAATTGATTTTGATTATCCGGCCCGGGAGTGTCCTGCGGATTTATAAATCGCTCAGTTGCGGTCTGGCAGGCTGCTGCTCCTCCGCCTGGCTTCCCTCATCTTCTGGCTCTTGTATGTGCGGCTTTTATAGGTTCTGGCTTCGGTTTCCACTGTGGCTAGCCTCGGTTGCTATGTCTATGATCACAGTTGTGTTCTGGCCTTTTTTTTTCGTTTCGTGTGGTTTTGCGGCTCAGGTTCGAAGGTTGAGGCTCAGGCGTGGTTTGGCAGCATTTTGTGTGTTTTTTCCTAGGGGCAATGGCTGCAATGAAAACAGAGAACGGCAATCAGGCAAAGTCGTTTATTGGAAAGCAATTATATCAGCGGGCACATTGATATGCGGCTGATAAGCCGCCCTAATGCCAAGCACCTTAATTATGCATGCCGTGTAATCATACGGTAGACAGTGGGGCAGAAGTAGTCATACATTTTTTATGAAAATATAAAATTTAACCACCGAAATCGTTGAACATACAAATGGGCAAGAGTGAACCCACTAACCGTGACCACAAGCGATGAAAAGTTAAGTTAGTGGCCGTATCCCATGAATCACTTTCCTAGAACCCCCTTCGTTGATAGAATAACCCCCATTTACCACTGCCACGCCCACTGTAGCGAGTAGTTCCCATAAATCAATAGTTGCGGACAACTGATAAGATATGGGCCAACTAATCGTTGGGTTTTCCCCCGCTTTTCCACTGCCCGCATTCCATAGCATACTTTTTGGGGCCAGCAAACTGATGGACAATTATACGATAATTGCATAAATGCACAAGCGTTGCACTGAAATTGCTTGCATACGCAAGGCCACACCTCTTTGTCGTTCGCTTATTTATTAGCGTTAATCTACAAATTCCGAAGGCTGGGCACAAAATTCAGCCTTTGCATTTAAATGCCACCAAATCAACCGCAGTCCCCTATTTTCTGTTTTTTTTTTCCGCCAATGCGTCTGGTCTATTTTTGGGGTCAGCACACACAAATGCCTTTGGCCATTTGGCCTTTGCCTAGATTGCCGCTTTGTGATTCAGTTTCTGCCGCATTGCAATCAAATTTGAATTTTTACGCCCCACAGGAAATGGCAAGTAATATGCCTCGGGGCATTTTTCTAATGGATTGCCCATGCGTATGGGCCACCGAAACTGGTTAACTACCATGGGATCCACTCGCTGTCTTAATTTCCCATTCACTTGGCATTCGTAATCGGATTTGTATTCAAAAACTGCACATTCACATGTCCATTCGCATGCAGATTTGTGCGCCACTTGTCACTCTGGTTGCCCTTTCACCTCGCATGCAAGGGTCCCTGCTTTTCAGACTTATGGCTGCGACTCAAATTATATAGTTTTGTTGCATTTTAGCTGGACTAAATTGTTGTTTATTAGCTAGGCAGCGTGGCGGGCTCTTGCAGTTATATAATAACCGAATGGCGCACACTAGCACTCGCATTTTTGACAGCATTTCTGGCGCGTTTCGGTTAAACTTTCAACTTTAAATGACATTTTTGTGCGCTTAAGGTATGCTAGACGAGTGAAAACTAAAATGTTTGCTTAGATAAAATTTATTTTAATGTATCAAATGTATTACCCGCCAAAATAATGTTTATGCCTTTGATCAAATGATTTTGTCATTAGTTATACAAAACATTTTTTGTTCATGGCAAACAGTAGTTCAATTTGCATTTAAATTTTCTGATACACATTCAAGGGGATTACGCCTTGTCAGCTTGCTTATTTAAACAAAGTGGTAAAATAAAAATGTTAATGCTTATTTAAAATAATACCCGGTATTTACGGGCTTACCCCGACCAGACTTCCCCAAACGAAAGCTTTTATTTTCGCTGCTTGAATTCTCGCGTGCAGTCAAAGCGAATAAAGTTTTTCCCCCACAAATTTTTCTTCTTGTTTAATTTTTTTGATTGCAATTATTTCTGGCGCAAAATGAAACTAAACTGCATGCAAACTCGCAGCTCCTGGCTTGGTAATTTCTGTTGCGGCATGCAACATGTTAGCCCGCAGCTCGACAATTAATTCTTTTTATATGCTATATGGTATATAAGTATAGTGAATGTGTGAAGTGGCCAACTTCACCTTGGAACCTGTTGAATTGCCTTGAGGCAACCACAACGACATGGCAGAATGCAATTAATTTCCCATTTTAATGAGGTGAGACCTTTTCGTTGTTCAAACTTGGTCAAAAGACGAGGACGCAAAAAGCGGAACTGCTTCTGGCCTTGTCATAAAAACTCTGTCAGATAATGGCTGCTAAAATTTATGACACGCCCACACACACTGGGCCTGCGTTTAGTACGGTGCCCATAAATCTGCAAACATAATTTGCTAACACGTATGCAGAACATTACAAAATGGCAACTTAATTGCCCTCAAATTGCTGGACATTGTCCATCGCCGGCCAGCCTTGACTTTGTCCAGACAATTTTCCTAAACGAGAGCATACTCGGGTTACTTGATGGGAAAAACAAAATAAGTGAAACAATGGCCAAGCACGGGACCTTATAAAGTGACTGCCTGGCTGGCAGAATTTGATGACAAAGCTAAAAGCAGCCCAGGCAGCGGCATGTGTGATTAATGGTTTCTTTACTTTGTTGACGCTAATTGAAAAATGTTGGGCAAACATCAGCGAAAATAATTAGCAACGGAGAAAATTACGAGGAGACCCCGGCACTGATTGAAGTCTGCGGAGAAGTCAAGGCATTTTAAATCTTTACAGAGGCAATCAATCATGAATTTTATTAAATTTACTAAACTGAAGATTGGAGAAAGCATTTTAAATCAAATTCAATTAGAAGCCATTGCTTTGATAGCATAAAACATTGCTGGTAAAGTTCAAATTTAAACTCTATATTCCAATTGTAGCAAAGCAATTTGTAAGGACACATCTTGGACGTGTTGTTAAGTAACCACTGAAATTGTAGCCAATTCACTCTACACTGCTTGTTTAAAGTGCAATCTGAGAATGAATATGCAAAGTTTCAGACGAAAAGAATCGTGACTTCACTGCTTTTCCGAAAATAAAAAGAACCCCCTGGAAGCAAGATACATTGCATCAAATGCCAAAAATCCACTTAAGTGCTAAAAGCAGTGCACCCCTGGCTTTTCCCATTTGCATATTGCAGGGCGGAATGTTTCCTGTTTCGACCCCGAAACAAGATCCAGGAGGGGGTAAGAAAAATCGCTAGGACTAAAACTAAAGCCGTGGGGCAACAAAAAGCACACTAAAAGTACACAAATATGTACGAAAAGCGTGTCAATGTTGCCTCTCTTGCTATGCCAATTGTTTGCAACAATTTGCATTGTTGTTGCAACTACTGTGTTGCAATGCCGAGTGGCAAACATTTATTGCCGACTCTCGAGCGTCGCCATTGCCATTGTCTAAATTTATGGGCGCCATTTTGTTGTGTTTGGTGCAAGCATTTTGCAAGTCAAGTGCATTTATTTTTAAATGCTCGACAAAGGACCGGCGCAGGGCGTCTTTCCAGATTGGCAGAGTGCGTCAGCGGCAACCTCAACACTCGGTGCCCGTGGCGGTGTCCGTGCGAGGGGTTTCCTTTCGCTGTCGGGTCTTCCCCAATTCGACGCCATCCACTTCCGGCCACATCCACATCCGCCAGCAGCTGACCCCTGCCAGCACTTTAAAAAAAATGCGTCTGAATGGCAAAAAGCAAACTTTCCATTCCAAACAGGAAATAAAACTTGGGTTTTATGGTGTTTTTAGCAAATATACACCTTTGTATTGTACCTTGCACTTATAACAAAGCCAAATTGCCAAAGGACACAAAACAAACTTTCAATGGCAGGAAATAAAGCTCAAGTTTTATGGTTTAGTTGTTTTGTATGCCTCTAAGTGATGTCGTCAATTGCCGTAGCCATAAACTATTCAGTTTTAATGTACAGCTTCTTATACAACATACCACTTGTTTTTTTTCTTAATGGCTTAAGTCTGAGTTTGAGTTCGGTATCTTTATTTCCAGTGCACTGCTCCAATTCAGTTTGACCAAAAAGATTGTGAACAAGGAGCGCTCAAGCAAACTTAGTGAAACTCTAACACTCACGTCCCGGCCGAGCACACTTTCCATTTTTGTAAATTTAAGCGAGTTACTCTAATTGTGTTCGCTGCTTTCCCTAGTTTTTCCTTTTGTTCTTGTTTTTCTTACTTTTTGGGGTTTTGCGTGCCACAGCGACTTATTGGCCATTGGCATGCAAGCTGCTTCTTTCTCTTGACCAACTTGACTTGGCCTTGGCTAACACACACACATAGCACACATAACTGTGGGCGCTTGTTTCCACTTTCGCTCAATTGTTGCACTTCGTGTATTAACTTAATTGTTTTTATTGGGTATTACGCGGGCTTTATGGCCCCGAGGTCCTGCAACCTGACATGGCGTCATCTGACGAATCCTGGATCTCTGGGTACGCAGGTCGCCCCCAAAATCGATGGCAACCTGGGTGTGCCAGGCACTCTGCACCGCAAGGCGATCCAAAATAAAACGCCAGATAAGTGTCATTAACCCGCCAGCACAAATTGCTGTCTGCCATATAAGCCACGGTTAATATTCAGCCAGTCAGTCAGCCAGTTAGCCAAGTTATTCCATTGTTTTATTACAGCCCTGTTGCTGCTGTCGGCCATGTCAACTGCTGCGCAGTTCGATGAATCGCATGAAATATTCATAATGAACTTTGGGCCATTGGCCGTTAACGGTTTACCTGTCCAGCCGACCATATTTCTCATATGTGCCACGCAGCGCACCTATTGATTTTCGATTATGGACGCTGCACACCCCATCGACGTCTGCACACAAAGAAACTTGAATGTTTATGCTGAGTGCATCAATTTTTTGCTTGGTTATTAAAACTCTAGCTTAATCTTTTCTGGAAGCTGGGATTTCCGAATATATTTTGATGAGAAATGAACAATAAATTTTATGTCTTATTAATAATTATCCCTGAAATATTTATTTTAGTGTACAACCTGTTAGCGGTGCGTGTTTGGCCTAATAAGTCATAGACGGTCGTTCTGAATAATACATACATTACGACTTCAAATCGAGTATTGATAGTGCCGATTGGCTTACATGGCAGACGGTTTTCCAGAAGTTTTTCACTCACGAAAAAATGTGGAAATTCCAACGTGTTGTACTAGATATCGAATTATTAAATATTAAATTATTAAATAATTAAATAAGCATGGAACTCTTTAATTTCTTAAACAGTTTTGAGCTTATTGGGAAACTTTTACGTTAATTTTTTCTGGAATTTTCATTCGAATTATTTTCGGCAAATGACTTATAATTTAATTCTCATATTTAATTGTAAGGGGTTATACAAAAGATTTCTTTTGCGGGCCCCAGTTTTTATTTATTCCGCAGCCGCTCGGTTTCGTACATTTATCAAGTTTGTGGCACTAACCAGCTCATGAATGTTTTAAATGTGCGATGTCCTCTGATAATGATAAATGGCCTCTGATTCGGTGCAGCCCACCTCGTGGCCACTAACCCGTTGTAAGTTCATTGCTGGCCAAGTTCTTGTTTTGGAATATATTTTTAGCGAGATTTATTGTTTCTCTTGGCGATCTTCAACGCTTCGGGTATGTAAGAAAAATAAATAATGACTAGCAAATCGCTTAAAATTCCACACCACCCCGCGCGCACTGAATTTTCCGCCCAAAGATTAATTGGCCATCCGAAAATAGTTTGCCGGAACCCGCAGAGACCGAGATTGGGTGCCTCGTGTGTAGGCGGAGTCGGAGCCAAGCAAAAAAAAAATCTCAGTCCAATTCGCGTGCCTTTTTGCAATTAAAGTCCAAGTCAAATGTTTGGCCACAGCACGTGTTTGGCTTTTGACCCCAAAAACTAAGGCATTCCATCTCTGGGACCCAGCTTTGAGGCCGCAAATTAACTCTTAGATTTGATGGTAGAGTGAATGCTTTAATTGCAAATAAATTGGCTAGGGTTTCAAAGGGATGGAAAACCATACGCGTATCAGTGAATATTTACAAAAATTTCAGGAAAAAATAATGGTTTTCCCGGCGCTCTGTTACACTAAATATTTGAATTTAATTTGTTATTCTTTTGTGCATTTCCCTGGCGAGCAATAACATTTTCCTCTCGGCTCTTTGGCTGCCACGTTCGACAAATGACGCCATTAATATTTTTGTTTTGGCTCTTTTGTTTTCGCATCGGTTTCGGCCTTTTGTTTTTATTTTCCTCACCCGCCAATTCCCTGGCATGTAAAAGTGCACTGGATTGGATTTTCGGTACAGATTTCGGTGCAGATTCCGTGTGGATGTGTTTTGGAATGCGGCAGTACGGCGGCCACAGCTACGGGTACGGGTAAATCTTTGAACTCATAAAAATCGATGAGCGCACGCAGACCATTTGTTTATCCGTCAGATGCACAACAGATACCACGGAACCGGCTCTGTTCTGTTTGGATTTCGTTGAAGACGAAGACGTCTTCGATTTGCCGCCCCGGGTGACGTCACCGAATGTTGATCGCCGCCGCCAATGTTTACAAAATATTAGTGTGAAATTAATGGAAATTGTGGCTGGTGGCGCATCTTTCGGGCACTTTTGACTTTGCCACTCAATTTCGAATGCGAAACGCTTGGCCCCTGGCATTTGGCCAAGCAAATTGCCTTCCGTGGCCGTGGACACTGGGGACTTCTTTCACTCATCCTGCCACATCCTGGCACTCGGAGCATTTTGTTGCTGCCTCTGTCGCCGCAATTATGCCATGGCAAAATATTGCTTAAGTTGCGGGCACTGATCTGGAAAAACCAGAACACGCAACACACTCGTGGAGCGACAAAAAAGAAATACTCGTACATATAAATACAAAAAGAGGAGAGAAAATCTTTCCGCCGCCGGGGGAAATTGCAACAAAATATATAAAAGAAATGGTGGGAAAAAAGCGAAGCTAAACGGGAATACATAAAAGCAAGTACAAATTGTATATAATGCCAAGGACACTGAGCTTGGGTCAGAGTTTCAACGTTTTTTTCTTTTTCTCCCCTTGATTCCTGTTTTATCTGCATCTCTTAAAGGCAAACACTTTATTTTTGGGCCAAAGGAAATATTAATTCACGAAAAATGAAATGTACCTCTTGCAGATTAGTTGCGCGGGCTCATGGCTTTCCGGAGGGGCTTAGTGCATGAGGAGGAGCAACAGGAAATTGAAAAACCCAGAAATCGGAAGAGCTGGTATTGCTTGAAACACACATCACGTATACGCAGCGTATACAAGGACGTGCGCAAGTGGCGCGAAAGTGTTGCGCATATTTTGGCTCTTTAATATCGTGCAACGTCCTTGAGACAACAGAAATTGAAATTCATAACAATAAAATAATAACAGGCAACCGAAATGGATTGAAAAAGACCAAGCCCGGAGCTAAGGTCAGTTCACGGAGGTAAAATGCGATTTAAAAGCATCAACATTTCATTTGCATATTTATTTGCTCTCAGGTTGTGCTGTATATATCCGGTATTTTGCTTGTTCATTCATAAAAACCTTAAGGTGTGGAAATATATATTTATGTATTGATTTTTTATAAGAGATGAATTGAGATGAATTAAAAAGTCTCATTGCTTCCGATTGATTTTAATTACAAACAAGTAAGAACAATAATAGTCGTGTGGCTCGACTACAAATTTTTAGAACATTATAATAGCGTTGAATTTTGGCCGCAACATATTTTCGTCATTTGTGTTTGTAGTTGTATGAGAATTTGCATATTTCTAGGGAGAAACTTGTGTTCGGAATACATATTCTTCATTTGCGCGAACCTGCTAATTTTCGCAACACATATAGATGTAGGCACTAATGTAATATTTTAATTTAAAACCTCTAAAGCTGAAATTGTGGACGCCACAAAATTCCGCAGTTTGCGGGGATGCGAGGGAAGGTATACAATTTTTATAATAAATTTATGCTGAACTGGTATCACACGATTCTGAATATGCAATTATTTTTTCTCTATACATAATAGTATCCAAAATCTAAGCGTTAATACGAACAGACGGCTGCTTTCCTTAAATAAATGCCATTACTTCTGATTGATTTCAATTACAAATAATATATATGAATTTCATATTTGAATAAGCATTTCTCCAACAAAAAACCGATAAATTCCAATTAGTTCCAGTTGAACGGATTATCAATTGATCCAGGGAATAGTTAAGCAGCACTAACAGCTGCCAACGATATGTTGATTATCTATTTTGCCGAAGCATCGAAGCGTTGGGCCGTGACACAGCCACACATCTGCGGGTCAAAGGCAAACAATACAAATCGGAATTGCCATGGTTATGGATGGCACGGATTTGGTCCTGGATGGGATTCGGGCTCGCTTATTTGCATGCAAATCAGCTACGAGCCCATTTAAATTCGGAATTCGGAAGGTGATGGAAATGTGCGCGGATTTGTCTTTGCTTAATACGAAATTAAAATTAAATCCATTTGCCAGCAGAGTGAAATTCAAATGGGATTAGTGAAGATTTTGTCATCTGCCTCTGGCACGCACACACAGTTTTCCAGGAGTGTCCTGGCAGATTTGTGCTCCTGCAAAAAATTATATTCAAAAAGAGGAACAAAAAAGCGGAAAACCTGTGAATATCTCAAAAATGTGTGTGGCAGGAGGGGGGCGGGCAAATGGAACGAAGCCCCAGCTGAAACGCAATAAAAGCAAGTAAAATGTAATAATAATTCCAATGTCTCAGTTGCCGCTACGCATGTTACCCTTTCCGCCCCGCAGCCTTCCCGACTTTTGGGTGGCCCACCTCCCCTTTTCCGCCTTTCCGGTTGCTTTGGCTACTTTTCCTACTGTTTACGGCTTGTTGTTGTTTTCTTTTTTTTTTTTTGTTGTTTGGGTTTCCAGCGAATATAAAGCCGACGACTCCGTTCAACTCTCCCGCTCTTTTCCACACTGCGCAGGTCCTTTCCAGGCAACTGAATTTGCTCCATTCACTGGCCAAACTTTGGCCGCCTCGGATCCTTTGATCCGCCCTTCGTATGAATTAATTGTTAAAAGTAATAGTTAATATAAATTTGTTGTTGCATTTTTCGGTAGAAAATAACTATATATTCGGGGGCCTAGTATTAACGAAATGTTATCGGAGAACAGGTGTTTTGTTCGGGGCTTAACCTTTGGCCTTTCACTTCATTCAGCCTCAGTGCGCAGCCTTTGGAGGCGAACGAGCGGACCAAGGCGCACGGTCCAACCAATGACGTCATCAGTTGGCGAAGGAAAACTCGTAATAAGGTTAGGTGAAGTTTTTCTTTCTTCCTCCCCTTCACTGTGTGTTGTGGGGGTCCTTGTTCGTCCTGTTCGCTTTTGTGCCTGCCTTCGCTCCATCGCAAGGACAGACGCTACGACCTACTTTGCTGGTTTGGGTGGCCAGCAGGCTGCAGCGGGGGGAGGGGGGAATGAGGTGGGCGGCCGGCGGGTGGCAGTCGGTGGGCAGGGCGGGGGTGCGCCCCGAAGTGTGCGTGGAATAAGGATACTGAATGAAAACTGGAAACAGGATACAACTCGGCTCTTGGCGAGCGGTGTGGCTGCTGTTTTCGCAGTTGCCACACTGAGAGCTATTTCATTATTATTAACTAATTAAAATTTTGGAAAAAATAAATTGCAAATTCTAGAAAGAAAGATGTCCTTACTTTAATTTATTATTAAGTTGTAACCTTTTAAAAATCTAAAGCATTGCCAGCTTTTTATTGTTCAGAAGAACTCCCCGAAACTTCTTCTAATTTAACTTTCCTTTATTTGATAGTTTTTTCTAAATTTTCCCTAGTTTTTTCGAGTGACTTCTTGCTGCTTTTATTTGCAGCTTTTCTTGTTTTGCGGTTGCCTTTGACGCTGCCGCTGCTGCTGCTGCTACTGCTGCTGTGTCCAATGCCACGAAACTTTGTTAGTTGGCAATCTCAGAGCCCTGCTTTTCACATTTTCCCCGCTGAGTGCGCGTGCACCCAGGTTCGTTTTCGTTTTCTCGCCTTTGTGACAGGTGAAGGTGCACTGACGACGGCGAGGTCACCATCTCCATCACCTCAGAGCCACCCGAGCCAAGCCAACCAGCAGAACCTTCCTTCTGCCACCTTCGAGTTGAAAGTTGCTGCTACGAGTATATCTGCTCTGCCTGTGGCCGAGTGAGTTCGAGTGTCTGATTCTGATTCAAGGACACCCAGCAAGGAACCCCACTCAACCGCATTGAAGGCTTAAGCTCGTTTCGTATCCTGCCACCTAGGTGCCCTGTCATTTATACACTTTCCTGGTCCTGGTCGGTTAAATGAGCTGAAGTTGTTCGGGGTCACGGAGGATATTTCTCTGGCTCCTCTTTCCAGAAAGCAATTTATTTTGTTGCGGATTATTTGCAAGCTTTTAGCTATTGCTAAATAAGTCTCGCAGGTAAAAGTGTTCCATTTTATAAAACTTTTTACGGCAAAGAGTTTTATGGTTATTTATGGGTTTATTATTTGCTAGTCAAATGCATTTGGTTGACGGGAAGAGTAACCTCAGTTTCGTGTTGGCTCCCCCCGGTCGAGATGGAAATTTCTCGCAGGGCCTCGGCCAAACTTATTTGGTGGCTGGTTACATCAGACCGCACATAACTTCAAATTACCACCCCTGATACCCGCTGACCAGTTCACCAACAAAATGTGCACACAATTTCACACGAGAGGCACACAATTTCCCTGCTGCCGTTGGCCAAAATTTGTTACAGACAACAGCAAAACAGGACGGAACAAAAATCACGGCACTCTGTTGGGGAGTTAATTAAAGCGGGGGATGGATTTCGGGTCCCCAAGCCCGGCCCCTTATAATCCACTTGTCTCCTCGTTATTTGTGCCTTTTTATTTCGCTCATTGTGTTTGCCTTATGCTTCATTTTCATTTTCATTTGTATTATGTTGATGCATGTGTGTGCTACGGCTTTTCCTCTTTGTGCTTCCGCTTTTCCACCCATTGTTATCTATTATTAATTTGCAACAACAATGGTCCCTGCAGAATGATACTATTGAATGATTTTTATTGTATCCAATTCTCATTTCCTGCCTGTTTTTGCGGCTTTGGGTGGCCCAAACAAAAAAGAAAACCCAAGACCAAAACAAAGCAAACAAAAATTAATATGGCTCTGCTATTTTTGGCACGGGCCTGGACTGACTGGAGCCGCCTATGGATCAGCAAAAACTACCAAATATAAGTGATGGGTGGTCAGAGGTGGTTCAAGAGGGATTCAAGTTCGTCATTGCTTGTTGACAGAAATGAAAAGAATTTTCGGCATTTTAATGGGGCAAGAAACCAATCAAATTTATGGCAGAGCACTACTTCAATGGAGAAATGAAGAATATTTGCGGGTGTATTAAATAAAATTGAAATATACAAATATGAAATGCATATTTCAGTTGTTCCCACCACTCAAGCCCCACTTCCTTCATTAGGTTTCGTTCGCTCGTCTATTTGGGTTAATTTAACACCCTGCTTTTTTATTGAAATTTCCATCAAATTGATTCCCATTCCTATTGGCCTTTTTCCCATTTTTCTTCCACTTTTTTCAGACATTTGACGGGTTTCGGTTTTTGGCTTGGGCTTTTAGCCAAATTAAATAGAGCGAGCCGAAGCAATTTGTTGGCAATTCGCGAACAGCAAAGATTTGTTAGATTAAGCCAAATACGAAAACGTTCGACAGCAACACAAATATTCATCGTTCCCAGAAATGTGTCAATTATTTTTCCAGACAAGCCTTCCCTCACTAAGCAATCATTCGTTTTCCACGATTTGTCTATGTTTTGGACAACATTCCTAATTGCGAATGACACACCGAATTGTTAGCAAGATGATCTAAAATCCAGGCCCTTGGCTTGTCGCATTTCACCAAGAACAAAACTGGGCCAAGTGCCAAGGAGGTTGAGGATGAGAAACCCCGAAACAAAAGACCTCACAATAAATATTATATTTTGAGTTTGAGAATTGTTTTTAATGCGCTTGTGTTTGCGTTTGCGACATGTCCGCCACTGACAACATAAATGCGCCAAACATTTAAGTTTCGCAGTCGCCTCGACATTGCCAGCACAACTGCCTTTTCGGCTTTTGAAGTCCCGTCAAAACTGATGATATATATTCGGGTAGCATATGTGTAAACACATAAGCATCGGCATTTGTGGCACTGATGACGTAGCGGTCACATGCCCGGGCGGGAAACTTTTCCGCAACTTTTTGCCAACCGGCCAGATGCGAAAACTCAGAGCGCACTCAAACGGCTGGGGTGGAAAAAAAGAACTCAAATAATGATTCATGCGTCCGTCGTTCGAGCGAAAATTTGTTTCTAATCAATCACATTTTGTGGCACACACTCGACCAAACGGCAGCCAAACGAATTCCAATGAAATATATATTTTTCAGTCGATTCTAAGGACTGCTCATGGAATTATTTGAACAAAGAGAAATTTGGCGAAATTATTAAACATTCAGCCTTGCGGCAAATTAAACAAATTGGCCATTAAAATGCATGAGTGCTTTTGGCGAAAATATAAAAAAGATTTGCGGCTGTCTTGGGGGCTAATAATCAAATCTAATCCAAACAGAAAAATAAGTTTTTCCAAGGAACCAAAAGATTTTACTTGAATTATTGTATAAATGGAAGTGCTTATTTACTTAATTTGTAGGTATTGTTGGTGTAAACAAGCCCTAACAAATGGTAACCGAATACAGTTTGTTTGGAAAACTAGACAGATAGCTGTCATTTAATTGAGATGGAAGGCTCTTCAAGGGCAGCACGCAATTTGTGCTTACGTGTAAAATGGGCAGCGAGAGCATAAGAAACGGCTTGTTATGCGCCGGCAAATGGAATCGGAAAATTTCCCATTAGTAATAAGTGCAAATCACTCCGAGTTCCGCAGGCCTTCGCAGCACCCTTCAATAGTTCTCTGGCCCGAGTTCAAGCAGCAACGTCAAGGTGGCCGCCGCCCCCTTCACGCCCACCCCCCAATTTCAGTAATGAACCAATTTCAGTGTTATTTTCGTTTCGTTTCGTCTCGTCTTGTATTTTCCTTGCTTTTCCTTTTTTTTTGCATATCTTGCCGTCGTCGCATTGCTTTTACAGCATTAATGGTCGCGTAGGCAGGCCAAAATACTTTATGGACCAGCTGACGAGGCTCGATGCTACGCCAGCTATTTGTGGTGTTGTCGCTCTGTAAGTCCGCCCTCTCCCCCCGGGTTTCCCTCTATTTTCCACCGAGCTCCACCCCCTTTTGGCACTCCCGAAGTGGTCGCGCATTTCGACGCACGATTTTAATTGGTTTTTCCTTTCGTTTCGATTGTTTATGTAGAATCGATGGGGCAACAGCTGATGCGCGCAATGGATGAATGAATTGCATGAATAACGCATACGCAGCGTGGGCCCAACAGGAAATCCGCTGGGGAAAAAGAGTGGCTTGAAAGATGCTTTTATCTGGCGAAACAAGACCGGTAAGTAATACGGTCCATAACCTTGCAAAGTTTATTCCGAGTTATTTAATTATCAGTACTAGCCGGCGAACTTTCGTTCATAAAACTATCCACCTGACGCAACTGAAAACTTTGCACACTCTTGTTTTTCTTTCATTTACAATCAAAAAAGCTCTACCCAAGGTTGTTTGCCAAAAAGAAGTTTTAATTAAACTCATTAACCCCCTTAAATGTGCACGTTGAATAAACATTTCAATTTATGAGCTGTTAAAATATTACTGAACACTGCCCACTGGCGGGCTAATTAAAATTAAAAATGCATTTTAATAATTACGAATTATAGTTTGGCGGCCTGGCGGCGGGCACCAGCAACTATTATATTTGTTTTTCATTATTCAATGGGGGAAATTCAAGATTAATGCCAAATTTTATTGGCGACAGTGAAATTCCTTTGATTTGCATATAGTTTGAGATTTTCCATACATGCAATCCCACGGATAGGTGCATATATCTGTCGGTTAGTTTACGATCTTGTTTCTGGGCTCTTGAAACTGCCAGGGACGTGCAATTTATCATGGGCATGCGTTTTTGTTGTCATTGCATTTTCATTTTTAATTTTAATTTAATGTAATGCACTTGGCAGTTTTAATTGCGCATTACGCGAGCAAAAACAGGGCCATAAATTCGTGTAGTTGGATGCCGTAAATGCCATTTTACAGCTACTTTTTATTGGCCTGCACATCCCTTAAACCCCATCCCCCATACCCCATCCCCTCCCGTTTTGCTCCGCCNCAATGGGGGGAAATTCAAGATTAATGCCAAATTTTATTGGCGACAGTGAAATTCCTTTGATTTGCATATAGTTTGAGATTTTCCATACATGCAATCCCACGGATAGGTGCATATATCTGTCGGTTAGTTTACGATCTTGTTTCTGGGCTCTTGAAACTGCCAGGGACGTGCAATTTATCATGGGCATGCGTTTTTGTTGTCATTGCATTTTCATTTTCATTTTCATTTTTAATTTTAATTTAATGTAATGCACTTGGCAGTTTTAATTGCGCATTACGCGAGCAAAAACAGGGCCATAAATTCGTGTAGTTGGATGCCGTAAATGCCATTTTACAGCTACTTTTTATTGGCCTGCACATCCCTTAAACCCCATCCCCCATACCCCATCCCCTCCCGTTTTGCTCCGCCCCTATTATTTACATTCATGTCCTCGCTCGCTTTTTGTTTTCACTTTATTTTGTTTGTTTTTGTGTTTGCGGTCGTTCGCCGTTTTCCATTCGCCAGTCGCCAATCTCCCGGCCCAGGCCTGGATTTTCCACATCTGCAATATCTTATGAGGGGCAACGCGACGGGAAAATGGGAAAATGGGAAAAGGGGGGACGTCAATGTATGCACAAACATGAAACGCCCGTGGCCGCAATGTTGAACACTGCGTTAACGAGCCGGCAACAATTTTTGACACATAATTAAGTTTTTATGTTTAAACGCGCTTTTGGCCAGCGTCCGCTTCATTTGGACGCAATGGTGGAGGGCTGCGGAAGATGAAGGAGTTCAGGTGTGTCCCTCAAACGCAGAATATCTTCAAGGTGAACCATCTCGAAATGGAGAGTCTCTTCTGGGTTTTATAAGCAACTAGTATTAATAAAAAGTAGCCAAAATATGTACGTTTATATTCCTACAAAATGGGGATTGTTTATTACTGCAAAACCCATAAACGTGGCTAAATGTTTTCCCCTGTTTGCCGCACAAAACCTGTCACAATTTGTTCAGCAATAAGCCAATCATTTCACTTATTTTTCAATTACTTATGCCAACCACTGATGACGCCATTAGTGGCACAAGCTCGCATAAATCAATAAAGCCCCATCGGTGCATTGGAGAGGTGACAACCGGCCAGATGGCTGCTGGCAGGTGTCATTAACAAGAAATTCCATAAGCTTCAGCCCCCGTTACCATCATTCTTGACATTTGCAGAATGCATAAGCCCCCACCAGAAGCCCGGGTTGGATGACGCGGCGCATACGCAACGCACCCACTCGTGTGCAAACATTGCGTATACGCGGCGTGAGCCAAAATTACCCAAATGACACAATCTAAACGGAAATAAATTCGCAGGCGTCTGCGGTGAAAAGTGCAATTTTCACAAATTTTTGCCAGCGGAGGTGACTGCGTGTGGGTGTGTGGTGGCTGCCTGCAAAAATAAACTGCAAGCGGCGACAAAACACAATGACCTTCCCCCCGGGAAAAATTAATGGAAAATGCACGAGCGCTCTCATTTCCTACACCGCTGACTGCTCTTATCAGAGTGCATTTTTAAATTGATGACGCCACCGAAAGGAAAGGCAAGGAAAACCAAACCAGACCAGAACCAGCCGCACGGCCAGCCTGCATTTGCGATTGTGAAAATGACTTTTCCTAGTTGGCAAACGAAAATGCGAATCTTTTCGGGGTTTCAGCAAACTTTTGACTTGCCAAATTGAAGCAACAAAATAATGCAATAAACAATTTGGAAGGGGCCAGAAACAATAAACGCGAATGGATATATATCGGAAGAGCTGATTTAACTGAGTAGCATATGTTATCCATAAACAGTTTTCATTGCGATATGGAAAATTATCTGACCATCCCCCCGCCAGCGCTTGCGTGGCTGGACTTCGATTTGTTTGTACATAAACAAACTCGGCGAATTGTTTATACTCAAAATCGTAGAGCGTGAATGGGCCGGAGGAATAACAATAACAATCGCGGCACCAGAAGCTATGCAAATGAAAACAAAGAGCAAGTGCACTTTTTGGCGTATTGCGCATACGCAGCGTTGACAACCGTGACACATGGTATATGCAAAATTAAAATCGCTGACAAAACGTATTCGAATACATGTTTGTCTTGTAAATAATTAAAAAGACAACAAGCACGGAGCACGGAGCAGCAAGCACCCGAAGGCGACATGAGTAAGAGTTTATTTTGGTGGTCAGCGTTTTGTTCAATTTTGCTAAATCAAAAATAAATCCCACACGGAGAAAGAGACCGACCACGAGAGGCGTCTGCATTGCCGGCTATATCTATTTTTGTTGGCCCACATAGCCCCGACGGATGGAAAGAGAACGCCAGCGGAATCGGAATCGGCATCGGAATCAGAATCGGAATCTCATTGAAAACAATGGCTATTTATAGGCCTTTGGGAAACCACCTGATAAATGAAAACGCTCTGCCAGACGCCCCGAAAGCCACACGCAGCATAGCCAACTACTACGTAGTACTCTCGCTCCCAGAATGTTTGTTTAAGTTCCAAGTACTTAGCTCCTCTTGATCTTATTTATTTTTCCTCGGACTTTCGGGGATTTTCTAAATTTCTTACCCTCAAATCTTAGGTCTTAACTTCAGGTTCCTTGGAATGTTATCAACAATTTTTGGCATCAATAATTAGGAAATAAGTGATTTTGACAAGCTTGTATTACTTGTTTTCTGTAAATCGGATATTTAAACTTAAGTTTTTAATACAAATTTAAAAATACATTTTTTAGTGCATCTCTATTTTTAATCATTTTCAAAGAAAAACCACCAGCACTTTCCGACTTAATCAAGCAAGGGAAACCAACTTCAAATGGGCCACAACAAATTTTCCTAAAAACCAAAGAGGAATGGAAACAATTTCAGTTTGTTTACAAAAGCCCGAAGAATTTTCAATTTGATGCAACCCATTTCCCCACTCATCTCCGTGCTTTCATTTGGAAGTTTTCCCTATTTTTTCACAGTTGCTCTTGTGTGCTGGATTTTGAGTTTACTTTGGAGTGCATCTGTCATCTGGCGACTGCACAATTAAATGCCAGTTTGTGTGCCTGCCGTGGCAACTGCTGAGAGCGTCAAAACGAGATACTGGTACAATAGAGTCAGCCTGGCATGCGAATATCAAGATGTTGCTCAGATCCCCAGGATGCAACTTGTCGCTGCGTTCCCTTGGCCAAATAACAATGCATAAAGTCATACTGTTGCCGGGGCTGCACAGAAAGATATAACACAAATGTGTGACTTACTTCCCCTTAAAAAACAGTTCAAGTTTTGTACTTCTATTCTTTGAGTGCAAGCGGCGGCACACACATGTGCCGGGGAGCTGCAATTGTTTTTGCCTTTTGCCTGGCTGCCTCCTTTGACAACTTTCTGGCCCAACGAGATAATCTACTGCATTTTCCGAGCTGCAGTCGGGAAATCTGGAGGCTGGGGACCAAGTTACGCCTCTTCTTCGAGCGCACAAGTTTTTTGCTGCAAATTACACAAATTTGCGACAATCCTCGAGGGCCAAACCAAGCTGCATAGAATACGGAATAAAGGCTAGCGCACAGGAAAACAAGGCTGTTTGCGGAGTACAATAATAAAAATAAAAATAAACATATTCCCAAAACAGGAAGCCAAGTTGCAGATATAACAATGTACAAAATTCTTAACAAAGAAACCAAATATTTTGATAGGAATCTAAAGATCCCCCTACATATTCTTTGGCACAGGAAATTAATTTAAAATCCTATAATTCCAACACAATTCTGCATCAAAAGCGGCCAAGATGGTAAGTGAAAAATGTCATTCGCAAGTAGTTTGATTTTCTATGTCAACAGCTTGGAAATTTTCAATGGCTTTCGTTCCGGGCAATTCAATTAAACTTTAGAAGAGGACCCAGGACTCCTTACAAGAGTTTAAAGTGGGAGCTGGATTTGCAACCCCCCCTCAAAATGTATTCAGGGCGGGTAGTTGTCAGGTCGCCTCTCAGCGCCGTGTCCGAGCTGTGTTTGTGGCACGTCCTGCATCCTGCCGTGGCCTAATCGATACAGGGCTCCACGGGTGGCCGCCTGTTTTGCAAATGTGCCACAAAATGCGGCAATTGTCAATCAATCTCATGGAAATTATGTCCAAGGGGGAGTGTGCACACCCCGAGAGCAAAAGCGATGAAGGGCGTCTGTCAGTGGCAAAACACAAGCAGAAAAAAAGTGTCAGGACATGTGGCTGAAATCCGGAGGCAGCAAAAAATAGAGGAAAAAGCGCCACCACTGCCAACTGGCAGCACTCGGCACTCGAGTTCCGGAGACGAGTAAACAGTTTTTGATAATCTTTCACTCGAGTGCCAAACACTCGTCCCAGACCAAATGAAAACACATGAAAATAAAAAAATCTCAAAAAAAAGAAGTGAAATTTTAAGGAAAATAGACGAGAAGAGTCACGAATGACGGCAATGATGAGTACGTCAATGTTGTCGATGACTGTGTCGAGTGCGATTATACAGCTGAAGCTTCAGGCATGAAGGGCTCTCGGGCGGTGCACACGCAGTAGGATCAACATAATCGCAAATACACAAACTCAGGCACTCGCCCAACACTTGCCAAGACTTTTTAAGCGAAAAAATATGGGAGCTAGGCATTAATATAAGTGCGTTTATGCGGAGAGTGCTGATCATGAAGTTGTAAACCATAATTATGGTTTTATAAGTTTTTTACTATTTTTTGACCTCTTAAATAAAATCAGGGTTTTACAAAATATTTTGTCATTTTGTTATAAGGAATGTGTATGAAATGCAAAGTACTCGTACAATACTACCAAAGAGTTGACCACAAAATAGCATAATAATTTTAAAGGGATTAGGAATGTTGTCAGAAATTAATATATGAAAATACCAATTTAAAAGACAATTAAAGGAAAATATTAATGTTTTTTTATTAATAGAAACCCTAATTTTTCTAACAAACTAGCCACCAAATTGCAATTACAATTCACTCCGCATAAACCTTAAAAAACTCAATTTCTCACAACACGCAGCAAACAGTTTTTTGCCACACTCTGCTCAAGTGCTCGACTTAGCCATTTCAATTGGGTTTGCAGTAGTGGGCCTATTAGGCTTAATGCCATTTGTGGATTTGGCTTAAAGTCGCTTGTTTTGCGGCTAATCCAACTTAGGAGTATGTCTGTGGGAGGCAATTTTCCATTTGACCGCCGAGTCATGGCACTCATTTAAGTGCGTATTGTCAAAGAAGACCCAAACAAACAGTTTTAAATGATGATGAAAACGTAAATAAATATGCAGATGGAGCACAGAGATCTAGCCGAACCAATTTATGGCCAATTTATCGTGCTTTATGTATCTTAGTTTTAATATTTATTTTTTTCCTTGGCTTTGAGCCCCCATGGCGCCCATCGCGCAGATCAAACAAACAAATCAGCGGAGAATTTTAGAGCGGAAGTTTTTCATCACTAAAAATCAATCGGGCGCCTAGGAATTCCATTATGTGGATGCTTTTTGCCCCTTTTTGACCTGGCCATAAACATAATTTTATAATTTTTACGATATGATTGGCCGTATAGGGAAATTCGAGCAGAGGGCGCTCGCTCGTAAAAATTGATTTGTATATTTATAAATCAAATAAACTTTTCAATTTTATTGATTTGTTTTGCGATCGCCAGCAAGTGCTTATGCGGAAGGTTTTTTATTTGCCAGGAAATGTATGTGATGCGATTGGAATCGATATAATGCCTCCCATAAGGCAGATGGCTGGCTGGCTGGGTGGCTGGCCGAAATGACAAAGAGGCCAAAAGGCGAGCTCTTAGCGAAATTAATTCGAAAACTTTCAAAACAAAAAGGATTCCCGTCAGTCTGTGGCACTTATTTATAGCATACGGCCGTAAATGCACCCAAAAGGTAAATTTAGAAAATTACAATGGCCAGGAGGCGGGGGCAGATCAGAGGGCCAGGGTGATGGAAGAGCATGGCATCGTAAAACAGCAACCACGAGCCAAGTTTTCCACTCAAGGCGCCTGAAAATAGGCAAAGGTCCTTTCCTTTTCACCTCGCTGCTCTACTCCCCGCATCTTGGGCTCGTCCTTGTTCCTCTTTGGCTCCGACAGTGACTGGCAGAATCCGCTGGATGCGAATAATATCCACGCCCACAGAAACTGCGGCTGAGTGCTCATTAAATAGTAAAGGCCGCCGCACACATGGCCAGGTGGAAGGCGTGCGGGAAAAGCGCTCGTGAAAAGCTCCAGTTACCGTTGCAGGCAGCCAACTGGAATCGTTAGCACACATTGACCGGGCCCAGACACTATTAATTATTCGTGGGCCACGTTGTCTCTGCTGCCTGTCGCTGTATCCTGTATCCAACTGGCCATAACAGCAACAGGAAGCATCCGCATCCGTGTCGGAGCCAAAGCCGGAGACGGAGTCCATGGTGCCGCACCTTGAGTGCAAATATAGCCAGGTAGCAGATACAATATACAAGATACACGATACAGATGTCACTTCTTGGCGCTGCAGCAGAGCCACCAGCAGGTGTGCGTCTATTTGCATTTGTGCATCGCTGCCTGCGGTGTTTTTCCCTTTTAGCACTTCAAGTAGAACCATATATTCCACTGTAACCGACTTGCAGCACTCTCAATATGTATGCAAAGTGACTGCTGGCACAGGCAAACTTGGCTATGGAAAACAACTGAAGAAGATTTAGTTTTTGAGTGGTATAGAAAGATTTAAAGATTACTTTCACTGCTTTTCCTTAAAGCATTTCCTAGAAGAAAAACAGCACAAAGAACCTTTCCTTTTTTTTAGAAAATAATAACTAAACATCATTATAATGATATGCAACTTAGAAAAATTAGTAGCCTTTAATATATACCTATCTTTATTTCCCAACAAAACTCGATTATTCTTCATTGAATAAATGAATGATTTTGGAAATATCAACACAAGAGGTGGTTACAATTTCAGCTTGAAATTAAAATAACTTGTTTCGAAAGCATATCCTTTTGCTGGCATTTACTGTGCCATCCCCGGATCACATCCGCTGGGTGCAGCAGCAGCTGTGCCATAAATAAACCAGGACCGTTGCTACACAACCCGTGCAGGACTACGGCATAGACATTTCCATCGGGTTTTCCATGCAACTTCACAGCGGGAGATATGAAGAAAAAACAGAAAAACACGCCAACAATGGAGGCAAAGTAGCAGCGACACAAGGACCGCGTGACCATTATCCCACAACCCCCAAGACCCCAAGGGGAGGGACAACCAGAAGGGAAGGATTCTCCAGGACTTCTTTTCGCTGTTTTAACACGAAATTTAAGCCACGTTTCAGCCTCACAGATTTTTGGGCCTCTTTTTGTTGGCATCCTTGTGTTTTTCTTATTGCTGGCGAAGTGCAAAATTTTTATTTTTCAATTTCCTTGCGAGGCTTTGATCTGGCGCAGGCCAGAATGTCGCCAGCAAAAACGGCGCAAACTTTGCGCAAGTCCTCCCCTGCTGTTGGCTCCTTCGTCCCCAATCGTTTTTCTCCGTGCACGCCTGTGTGTGCAGATGACAGTAACAAGTTGGAACAAAAAGCGCCAGCGCTTTTAACTTTATTAAGATATCACAAACATACGCACGCCTCACCCACAGCCCCCCACTGCCTTTTTAATTTGCAGCAATGACAAGAGAAAGGGTTTCACTTAATTGAATCTCAACGCCATTAAAAAAAAATTATGCCAGCATGCGAGTTGAGCTGGGAATGTTTAGGTGCTTATTATCACTAGAAACATGAACATTATGAAGTTTCTTCATCGTTCCCCTAATGCTTATGACGCTAATGGTGGCCTCCTTGGCATCCTGCGTCTTGAATATTCCATTCCCTCCCTCCAACTGTTTGCAATTACCGCCAAGAGATCGGGGTGGATGAGCGGAAAAGCATCGTTTTTTACTTGCAAGGAAACTTGGGATGGCAGCTGCGGCGGATGCAGCCGGCAGAAGATATCAAGAGTCACACTCCATGAAAACGCTCTTCAGTTTAATTTCGCAGACAAAAGTGGCTTGGAGCTTGCGGTGATTGATTATCACGATAATTACTTTCTTGGCCTTTAATTATTTAACTTGGTTTGTGGGCGAAAAGTTTTCCAGAAATTGCTCTGGCCCCGAGGGGTTGCTATGTGTTTCTTTCGAATAAACTTAAATCTGGGTTATCTTAGTCTCGGTTTTTAGTGCACTTTCTACCTCCAACCCACAACACTTTCCTGGTATGTCCTATCTCATTTTATAGATTTTGCTGCAAAACCCAGCCATTTATTTGCCATTTCTCTGCCATTATAGGTGGACCACACACCGCACATCAAGGCAGGACCGCAAAAGCAATTGCATTGCAGCGTTCTGCCACACATTCCTCGTGTAATGTGTGGTGTATTTAAGTGCAGTTTTCCATGAACAATTACCGACCTCGGGACACAATATACAGCATACAGAATGGTGGGCGGGACCGTAGAGGTTTTCCTCCAGATCCACCCACATGACGGCAAAGTCAAGAGGCAATTAGTTTCAAGTTGTTGCCACAGACAATTCTTTGCTGGCCATTTAGCATAAATGCGTTGCCACTTAGGCCAAAACGAGGGACTTGGCAAAAAAAAGTACAGAGGCAACTGGCAGGAAAACGAAAAAGGAGATGAACACGACCCACGATTAATCTTGCACGGTTTTTGCTGTTTTGCTGTTGGGCCCAAGCATTACCAGCAACACTCCCATGCTAATGAGGCCCGTTTTCAGGAGCGAAGATTAATCGCATTGCGTATACGCCGCGTTGCGCACCAAATCGAAGCTGAATCCCTGAGGCGTGAGAGCAATTGGCACTCTATTTCACCGCCTAAATGCAATCCACTCGAAGTACATAAATAAATAAGCCAGGCAGTCTCACAGCCGAGATCGAGACGGCACAGGCTCCAGAAGTCTGTGACAGCTTGTGGAGCCGAATATTTACACTCAGGGAAAGCTTGAGCATATACATATTGTGTTCATATTCATACCGCAACGACTTTAAAAACCTTTAAAAAACATATTTTTCCATCTCTTAGTTAAGTTTATTTTGAGGTATCACATTCAAGCAAATCTATTTCATCCCTTTCCCATTCTGCAACCCCAAAATGTCCTATTGAAAGATAATCCTGTCGTATGTTTTCTTGAAATTTTTCCAAGTGCTCTTTGATTTTCCTCCTGCCGCTTCAGTTGTCCAATTGAAAGGGAAAATTTGTGGCGCGCTGCCGTTTTCTTGGCAGCCCTGCCTTGACAAACAAGGCCCAAACAGCAAATACGGGACACAGTCGAAAAGTTTCCGACTACTCGTATTGCCTTTCCTTTCCCTGCCGATTTTCCTCGAATTTCCGCGCCTTTTCCCTGCACCTTTGCCGCTGCTGCTGTCAGCTTTCTGTAAATCCAATTGTGTTGTCGTCTGAGCGCCGGGTACAAAAAACACGCCCACGATAGAATCTTGCACTTGCACCTGCAGAATGCAGCAGCGGTTGCAGCTCAAAATGCAGAAAGCCGACAGCAGCGACGACTTTTGAACTCCCACGCTCCGGGGACAAGGAGGTGGGGCCATTGCATGTGTGCCAAAAACTACGGCGGAGCCATAATATCCGTAGAGCTCCGGAGACCCGCTGGCTGTCGCGCTGCCATTGATTTTTATCGCCTCTGGGCCAGTTTGCAAAAAGCTGATGTGCCATAAACAAATCCGAATTAGGCAAGGTGGTACTCGTTTCCAAATTCAAATACCCTTATTATAAAAAGAATATTTAAGAAATCTTGTTCTTGTTCAAATTTTTGCCTTTCTGTGTCTTTAAATGATCAACAAATTTGTTATCCCCAGCCTGTAATATTGATTTAAATTCGTGAATAGAATATCTACCAGCAAAGCTTAACAAATTGCTAGTCTAGTGACATTCTAAACGCTTTAGCTATTTGCCTCCATATTTTCTCGACTGTGCAAACACAAAGGAACCGAACGAATTTGATTTATGCAAAAGGGTAGCGCGCGCGGCAAAAACAAAATCCGTTTTTGTAAATCATCAAAAGCCCACTCAGGCGGGCTGATGCACTTTGCTGATGGGGAATGGCGAAGGGTTCCGCTTCCCCCCCGGTTTTGATACTTTTTCCAAGTTGGGCCCGTAGTTCCCGGGCCTGTCGCTGTTTGTCATATGCGATTCGGCTGCTTGCCAAATATTGATTATGTGCCCTCAAACATGAATGGAAGCGCGCTTCGCTGACTCCGCTCAAGTGGTAAAAACTCTGGGAGCGCCGGAGGACTCCGGGGGATCCCGGGGGCCAGATAAGCATGCACGTCATCAGGTCCCCCCAAGAAGCCAAAATAAAAAAGAAGAATGAAAAGCACATCCGGGATAACTAATGTGCAAGCACAAAAACCTCATCTATAGCAAACTTGTCCCGGGAGCGGATGGGAGGTGGATCCTGTGGCGGCGTCAAATCCAGTTAACAACTTTAATGGGCCAAATAAACGATTCGATTCTGGGCCTCTCTAATGAAGGCAAAACTTGGCCGCTTAATGGGCCATGAACATTAACAAATACTAGCGACAAGAAATTGTTTTCAACTTTCTTTGGGTCAAACGTGGAGCTGTTGGCTTATTTTTCCGTCAAACAAACAAGGAATGGCAGGAGATTCAATGAGTTGACAAATAATTTACAATAAATCGCAACAGCTTCCCCGACCTTGCGGAATTTTCATTCAGAATTTCGCTCTTTGCATCGATCTCTATCGCGGAAATAATCTTTTTGACTGCAATAAAAATGTCAGACTGCAATGGACTGGTATTTATTTTGACAGCCAACACAATTCATGGCTTTTAACTGGCAACTGTGTAAAAGATAAATAAGTACCAACGCGAAGACCGTTACCAAATTTATGGACAACCTTCAGGACCAACTTTTGGTGCCGAACGGCCCGGGGATGTCTGTCATCTGGGAAATGCCACAAGGGGGGTATGGTACGAGTATGGTGCGACTGTAGATGCTTTTCTGGGGTAGTAAACTTTCTCTCTTTGTACGGAAACTAAACAATAAAATATTTGCGAAAAGAGTCAGTTGGGTGTTGTATATATTTGAATTTTTATGAGCCGCCTTTTTAGTTTGTTGCGGAATTTAATTGTGTGGAACTAGGTTGAATTTAAAATGGGGAATTTGTTCAGGAATGTTTTGTGGCAGATTGGCAATAGAGAAGGGATGTGTTTTATTTGATTCTAAAAAATTTCGAAAGATACATTTTATTGATGATTATTTATAATTCTCTTAGCAATGTTCGCAGAATAGTTTATCGGTAACTCTTTCGTTGAAAATAGATCAATCCTATGCCTAATCTTTTGTTATTGAAAACAACTAAAAATCTTTCATAAGGGTTTTGAGTGCCTCGAACTTTTGTCAGTACTAGTTTCTTGATAATTTCTTCCTCAAAAATATCTGTAAGTACATAAATCCGCCAAGATACGTTTAAAACATTCAAGTTAATCATTTCAACTAGCTCTCGCAAGTTTTGAGAGCTCGTTTGGAGTGCCTCAAAGTGTCGCATGCACTTAAGGCCATTGAAAAAGACCTAACAGGCTTTCGCTCAGGCCCCGGCTAACCCATCGAACCCGTCAATCCCTTCGGATGGCATTCACTTTGGCGAAAATTGCTGTGGATGGCAGGCGGCCACGCCTTTTGCGAAAACACGAAACCAAAATTGGCAACCCATTAAGCGGCGTGCATTGTTGTTGTTTACACATCTAAAGCAATTTTATCACCTGCGAGCAATGTTTGGACTAAGTATATTTTATGGCCCCGCCTCCGACAATATTGTCGGAGCCCATAAATTTCCAAACTTTCCCCCTGGCCGAGGGAAGGGGAGCGGCGAAGTGTGTGCCTAGGTGGATGCCGCCTTATCACAATATTTGCGGCACATCACTTGATTATTGGCTTGTCTGTCAACTAGCATGAGCATTATATTATTTTCATTCCTTATCACCGTGTGGGGGCGTGGCAGGAGAGGAAAATGTGGGATTCGTATGTGCCATTAAGGCCGTTTGACAACTTTGGAAATGTGTTTGCTCAGCTCCGGGTAATTGTTGCCGATAAAAAGGCCACCACAACAAGCGGGCGGGGCGGGAGCAAAAAAAGAGTTTTCCAGCCTTTCTTATGGCGCGTAAGTAGCATGTCGCATTAGAAACGCTAATTGACTCGTAAAGTTGCCAAAAGTGCCGCACGAGCAGAAATATCGATTTCATTAACATAATTTCATATTTCACTTACCAACTCAAAAGCAGAAGCGGGGTTTCTCCAGTTTTACAGAGTTTAAGCGTTAAGTATGCTTGTTTTTATATATGTATATTTTTGATTTTCTGTTTATTATAGTTAGTTATAGTAGGAATAGTTAGGTTTGAATTTTACATTTTCTTTTGTGTTGTTATGGGTAATTTTGTATTAAACTTCACAGACACACGCGCTGAAAAAAACAAGAGAGTACGAAAACTTTTCCTTAGAGATATGAACGAAATTATAAGCCAAAATCGGTATTTGAAAGGGAACAAAAGATGGAGCCAAGGCGAAAACTTTTTGGGCAATGGGCATTATGGTAATGCGAGTCCTAGTGCGGATTTTTCTCCTTTATTTTTGGTGCACGTTTGTCTGTCTGCCTCTCGGGCATTTTCCTTTTCTCCACTGTTGTGTTTGTGTTTGCTTTTGCGCCGTATTTGTTGTATTTTTGTTGGTGGTACACGCCTTACTTTACGGCGGAAAACACTCGCGATGGCACACGGAACTCTCGCAACTCTCGAAACTCTTTCCCGTTTTCCGTTTTTTACGCTTTACAGAGCCCTGCCGCCCCCACACAATTCAAATGAACTTCAATTTACGTATTATGTGCTCGCTTGTTTTGTTTGGCGTTCCATTGTTTCGATTTTATTGCACACTTTTCTGGTGGAAAATGTGTGCCCCGTGATGCCCAGGGGGGGGGAGGGTGTCAGGAGGGCTTTTGGGGAGTATGCTTTTCTGGGGACACTCCGTTTTACCGCTGCTCACGCACTCTGAAGTCTCCAAGCACAGCACGCTCCAAAGTCTAGCCACGAACTGAAAAGCATTGTCGGGGGAAACTCCAAACTCGAGCGAGCAGCGGAAAAACGAAATGAAAACCCAAAACCCGAATTCGAAACCGAAACCGAAGCGAACCGAGAAGCTTCCAATGTCAAGCCTGCAATCCTTTGTACGCGCGAGTATCCTTACGAACAAAATGTGTTATTTTGGAAGGTCCAAGCCGCCGCCTGGAAAACTCTGCTCTTGCTCTTTCTCTCACACGCACTCTCTCTCTCGCTGACGAGAGATTTTCCTTTTGGATTTCCCTCTCCGCTCGCTGCGGTTTGTTTTCCCTGTGCGTGCCTTTTGACAACTACATTCGCAAAAAAAAAAGGAAACCGAGCCCTAGCCCGAGTTTTGAAGTTTTCAAAGAAGATTTTCACTTGCAAAGTCTAATTAATATGAATGTCTCGGCCCGGCCCGGCCTACATGCATATATGCTCGCTCTCTGTTTTCTTTTTCATGTTTTCTCGGTTGATTTTCTGGGGAAAATTTATTGGCCGTGCGGGCGTGCTTTTTTGTTAAAAATAGAAAATAGCCTCGCGATGCGTCGGCTGCCTCAGCGACAGCATCAAGTTCAAATGGGATCCGTATTTCTTCTGTTTTATTTTTTGTTGTCTTATTTTTTTTTTTGTCAGGGGACTATTTCTTTTGGAGAGAGAGACAACTTTTGACCTTAGTCAAGTGAAAAACGTGACAATGTGTGTGGCGGCGGCACATCCACCTGACTGCTTGTGGTTTTTTGTGTAGCTTTTTGTAAACGGTTTATGCGCCTAATTGGCCAAGTTGCGTTGCGGCTTTTCCAGACTAAAGCCTGTGAAATTATTCATGCAACTGCAACTGCCGGGCTAATTACATCCCCTGAATAAATAATCAGCCCAATGGGCGGGTCGGGGGGCCTGACATCCTTGGCATAAAGGAGCCCAATCGCTGACACATGAATTTATGATTTCTTGTGCTCGGTGTTATTGCTTTTATGATTATTGCGACGCCGCGTCTGTTGTCTGGGCCGAGTTTTTCCCCAAGACTTTCCCGCCTGACGCCAAACTATGCGTGGTAGCAACCCCTGTGGTTAGACACCCATCCACCCCCTCCAATGCCCATTGTCAATCATATGACCCTGTTTTTGGGGCTTCGTTTAGGTCTGTGATCTGGTTTTTGGATAGCCCCTGCCAGTTTGGCAATTTGTTTTCGTTGCCTATCTCTGCGAGTAGTATTTGTTTGTTGTTTATCTGAGTTTCAGCAATTTGTAAGCGGCTCCCGCTTCCGTTTCCGCATTATTAATGAAGGCTGCTGTGTAGTTTGCAGTTTTGGAGCCGGAGGAACAAACTAGAGTCAAGAAAAATCAATTGATTGCCTCTGATGGCCACATTTTCTGCACTTTTGAACGCGCGTCACAAGAAATTTGGATTTCGGATTAGACGTTTCGGTATTTCGTGTTTGCGGTGACTTTGCTTTCGCGTCACAGTTGATTTATTTTGCTCGTTTAGCTTAAAATTTTAATTTTTCCTCATTGGCTTTTTGGCATTTTTTCACGAATTTTCCACACACACATTTCTCTGCACTTTCACGCACCGTCAATCAGGGTGTCATTGTGTTTTGCTGCCTTGTCTGATTGTTTTTTCAAGGCGTCCCTATCTTTGTAACCCGAAGGAGTTGTTATAATCGAATGAACGACCGACCGATGGACTAACTATAGGACTGTCCATCGGATTGCGACTTTCCGCCTGACACTTTCAACATTTTCCGCCCTTTATCTAGCCCCACAATTACCCGTACACGTCCGTTCTCTGCTGTGGCCCAGCGCATTTGACTACCACGGCGCCACGAGAGTTTTCCGCCGTAGCCGCTGCTTTCGCCGGATCCGTCGCTTTCGCTGCTTTCGTGGTGAGTTTGCGGCCAGCTGACGGCCGACGGGAATCCGACTCGGAATCACACCTTTTCGAATGCCAGCAGAGGCGGAAGGCAGGCCACTTTAAGGGGGTGGTTATAATGCTTTCTAGTAAAAACCTGATCCAAAATATATGATAATCTCAAAGATTTTGGAGGGATGAAGCTCAGATGATAATACAGAAACCTTAAATGTGTGATAAAACAAATATGGTATGACAAAAAACTTCAAAACAGACACGAAAGAGATTTAAACGTTACATTTAACGAATTGATATCAAGACAATGAATCCAAACTGTTAAAAATGGATAGAAAAAATAATCCACACAAATTTAAAGTGAGCTATAAGTCAGATATAATTTTAATGGCTATTACACTCGTATCATTGTTTGCAACAAATTCACTTGGATTGTCTGGAAACCATTCATCCGAAGCTTATTAAGATCTCATAATTTATGGTCATTTAACTTACATGACAGCAGACGGCAAACAAAACAAAAGAAACCATACATTCGAGCCTCATAAACATATCCTTATGCCCCTGAAATCTATGGATTTTGTTTTCCCTTGCAATCGAACGGTTATTTATCTGAAGGACGTGTGGGAAGTTTTCGCCACACTTTTGGTTTGGACATCCTTGCGCCTGGCTGCCTCTGTCCATTCATGAATATAAATTATGTGCCAAGTGACAGGATGAGGACATTATGGCTAAGCAATCATAAAGAACACCCGGCACGAATTATTTGCAGATCTTTTTATGGTAAGGTGGCGAAGAAATATGGGTCTCTTTTTCGGGCATATTTTACCATTGATATTCATGATTTTCAGCATTGTTTTTAGATAAATCGAATTTTATATTTACATTACTAAAAAAAAATGTTGTGATATTACATTGTTGCGATTTTATCGTATTAAAACGCGTTTTTTTATTTAAAAAAGTTTTCGAATCCAATGCTGCGTGTCATACACTCTAGCTTCTGTCAGCCTCCGATCGCGTTCCGCAACCACGCGTTTTCAGTGCGTTTCGCGAGCGGTTTTCTAGCGACTTTAGACGAGGTGGCCCGAAAATAGCTTAAAACCAAAGACGCTTGGGCCTAAAACCGCTTTTACGTCACAGGCAACAGGTGGCCGGGGCACAATTATATGGCAAAGGCATCAATTGGCCCCCAGACGGCGGAGATTTGATGGTTTCATTGGCCAAACCGCGATGGCCAAGCCTCTAATTAACAATTTCGCCATTGCAACAACGCCAAGCTAAGCCCTAAAAAAACCCGAGGGAGGGGTTGAGAGGGGGTGTGGCCCTTACGAACAATACGCGGCGACCGTCCGTCCGTGTGTGTTATAAAATTGGGTTTTAATTTTCTGCCTCTTTTTTTCTGCCTTTTGGTCCCGATACCTTGAGTGTGATTAATGAGCGGCTTAAGTGAATCTCAAACCGAATCTGAGCCTGCCCTCAGTGGGCCAGCCAGACTGATGAGGCACTAATTTGACTTAAAAACGCATTAAAAACCATTTTCGATAAGAGCACCCAAAATCGTGATTTCGAGGCGCGAGGGTTTTCCCGTACTTTCCTACTCGGCCAAAAAAAAAAACAAAAAAACCGCCGTCTGTTGGTCTAGGTCGTCAATTTTGTGAAAGTTGTGCAAAAAAAAAAAACAAAATAAGCCAATACCGAATCCGAAAAAACCAAAATTAAACGAAGAAACCCAGCAACGAGGAGATAAAATTCCAAAAACGCAAAAAGATGTGAGGGTGCAAAGCTCTTGCTTTATGGGACACTGCCTATTGGCAATCAGCTGTGAACATAAATAATGATTGATATTCGGCGAAAAGAAACATTTGATACCCTTTAGGTAAAAATAAAATATATAAGATTTTATTTTATATTAATTTCCGGAAGCTGAAGTTGGAATTTGGGGGCTTGAATCTCGAGAAACTAAATTCAAATGTTGAATTTCAGGGCCTTAATTTAGCTGAGTCACTAAATAATTAATAGGAATAGGTTCTCTACTTGTAATTCACTAAAAAAAAAATGTAAGCCTTATATTTTTTGTAAATATAAAATAACAAAAGGTTGCTTAGACTTTATATAAAATTAACCGCAAATAAAAAGAGCTAATAAAAGTATCACAGTTACAAGACAAATAAATAATTAATATATTAAAAAATACCCTAATCCGGGCCTTAGTTTTTTTTATTTTCAAGAACCTTTTATATTGAAATGATGAAACTTTCCAGCAATACCTGTATACCTGTTAGCTACCCTTGGCGGACAACAAAAATTGATTTAAATGCCTTTGGCGGGAAACAAAGGCGGCTGAGGTAACTCCTACAATTGTGCGTGGTCTTGGCCATTAAAAGCCTTTTCTTGCCAATTTGTGTGGCCATATGTGTGCTGTTTTTTGTTGTATGCATATGGAGACTATATCTTTATATCCTCAATGGCCAAGCCAAAAGGCAACGGCAACGGCAACGACAACGGCAGCGCAGTCACAAATCTGAGACAGATAAAAGCTGTTAAATGACCTTCATTGGCCATAAAAATCCAAAATCATCGCCCCGAACAATGAATCGTTTCTATGGGACAAAAAACCAGCGGCAACGCCACAACACCAACAACAACAATTGGCATGGCAAAAAATTAACAATTTAAATAAATTCACTTTATTGCACTTCGCATATTGGCGACAATGTAAAACAAACAATAAAAGTTGTCAATAAATAAAGCCCGGCTCATTGTCTCCGTGTCGCGTCATGAATGGCCCGCGATCCGTTGGACTTCCGGTCTTGATTCGGACCAAAAAAAAAAAAACCTCACATATCCGACGGGAAAATGAATCACTCACAGGCCGCAGCCACCAAAAAAGGCCAGTTAAGTTCAAAGTTGAGCGGGGGCCCAAATTGAGAGATTAGCGCCGAAGCCGGAGACATCAGTTTTGTGATGTGATTGCCCGGTATTACGCTCCGCACAGCTCCCTCAACTGCTTTGTTTCTTTTTTCTCGGCTATGACTGGGTTTTTGTTTTTATTTTTGTTTTTTTTTTTCGATTTTTTCTGGGCCCTGGGCCGCTGTTAACCTGGCTTAGAGCGCTCAGTTGGCTACGAGCTGCTGCCGTGAGCATTGGCTAACGCGCGATACGGAAAGCAAAACAAAAATCGAAACCGAAACTGAAACCGAAAAACCGAAAATTAAAATTGAAATCTCCGCCGCTTCTTCGGTACGTGTTAAGTTTATTAATTAGTAGAATTTCCAAGTGAATTTGTGGCAAAGCTAAGATATATCAAAAAGTACAAACAAAAAGAGAAAATAATTCACAAAATTAAAAAGCAATTTCAAGCAGCAAGAAGTGCAGTGAAACACAGTGTTAAATTTAAATTCCTAATTAACAGGCGCTGTCATTACTTCATTAGGTAAGTAGTTATCCATTCGCTTTATCTAGCCCACAATAAATTAATAAATTTAATTAATCTGTCGCCCATCGCTGATTTATTATAACATTTTATTGTTTTCATTTGTGTATATATGTTTTATTCGCTCGGTTGAACGGCGACGAGGTAAAAATGAAGAAATACCACAAATTAAATCAAAGCGCTCACAAAACCAAATCCACAAAATGCAGACAACATTTTGGGCAAATAAAAACAAAAACAAAAAAATACAATAAAAATGGGGAGAAAAAACCTGGCCATGGCCTTCAAAAGTCGTGGTTAATTTCTCAGCTAAATGCAGGCATAAAATATATGTTTAAAAAATTATAATCAAGCCTGGTCTAATCATCGGCATTTCAACTATTTGCCATTTGTCTTGCTGCAACAATTGGCCACAACTGTGAGAAACTTAATTATTACCTAATAAATCTTGGCTTAATTTTACTGCACCTATTTGGTAAATATAAATCATTAAGTGCACGTTTTAATTAAGCCTCCATATAATTAATTAACAGTCTTTCAAGTTCATTCAGCTCTTCTGCTTTTCAATGCCCGCTAATATTCCAATTAGACCCCGCAGCAATGGCAACACATTGCCACTCATAGTCGCATCCCTCGGATACAAAAAAAAAACTGCAAGTATCTGCCAAAGAAAAAACGTTCCGATCGAGTGAATAAGATGGAATGTCTGGCTGTTTTCAGTCCGAGACAAAGATAAAGATCCGACAATCGATCATTACCCAGGCGGGCCATAATCAATTAAATATAGATAGATGATTTTGTGTCCGAATCATTCAAATAAATTGAATATAATGCCCAGCGATATGAGCACTCAATTTGGGACCCAAAAACCAGACCAAAAAAAATGAAGCCGCAACCAATGGATTAGCGTGGCCAAAAAGATCTTTAACAATTTCATTAACTTTTGCCCTGTCGGCCTAATGATGTGCAAATGGCCCAAAACACACCATAAAACACACTGGCACAAACAAAAATTGGTAAGGCAAACTTTTTGGTCTGGCTAAGACTTTAAGGCCCCGACTTCCCCCCGTCCATGTCCAACTTCTTTTGGCCACTTTATGATTTATGAGGTGATCGCTTGGCGCAACCCGGCTCTCTGCGGGGAAATACCAACACTACGTGGGTGTTGCCATGTGCAAGACTCCATTAGCGGATGCCAAAACACTCACAAAAATATCTCAAAAGTTAAGCTAACGCTTGGTTACATTAATGCTTGTGTTATTGCATTTACAAAAAGTTTCTCTATACGCTAACTCCAAATGAAAATCCGAACGAAACTGGATGCACATGTGTAGACCTTTAAGAAATTATTTTAAATAATTTTATAAAGATAATATATTTCTTCTGTGTACCTTAACTGACACTTTGTCATTGGCGCTTGATTGCTGACTGATTTGTTTTGCTCGAATCACCACCAAAGAGCCTGTGATCCCGGAAATCCTATCCCAACCTGTGGCAGGTGTTTTTCTATCCACATACAATACATTCCTTTTAGTTTTTTATTGTCTGACTTTTTATTCTGACACCTTCACAAGCAGCGCTTTGCCGGCTGGTTTTGTTCTATAAATAATTGTGTTATAGATTTATAACGAAACTAAAGCAGAGCTTGACACGAAATCCGGTTTCTGTGAGTGCTTTTGATCTGATCACTTGTACTGAATAAATATGATAAAACAATTGGGCCTTGGGGCCAATGTAAACAATACAGTCCGGGCTTTTCTAGATTTTAATTACTATAGTTTAAAATATTTGGGGAATTTTCAAATTGATAGTATCAGCTATTGCCTAAAAAGGAGAATCTGTAAATCCCAAATGTAATCTCCAATTTCATGGTACACCCTGGGAAAGCTCCATTTTTTTCAAATTTAATAACCGTCATTCAGATGTCAGTGGGCCAGGCTAATAAATCATTTGAGTTGATAAATATTGTCATTAGCTGTCAGCTGGCGGGTTGCCAATTGAAAACGCCCCCACAATGGCTGTGTGGGCGTGACCAGTCCATTATCTTTTGTGGCTACATGGCGTATACTTAATCTCCGTAAACTTAATCTT
Source organism: Drosophila ironensis (assembly GCA_021223825.1). Taxonomy (NCBI): domain Eukaryota; kingdom Metazoa; phylum Arthropoda; class Insecta; order Diptera; family Drosophilidae; genus Drosophila; species Drosophila ironensis. The sequence continues at coordinate 66,857 of JAJJHQ010012325.1, forward strand.
GCCGCTTGTTCGTCACTTTCACTTTTGGCAATTTATTTTCGCCATTTACGGGAGTTGTTCGGTTCGCTGCAAGCTTGTCGACTGTTTGTTTATTTATTTGTCTATTTGTCTATTGCACAATGAAGTCCGTGTTTCTTTGTGTTTATGTTGATTGTTTGACTTAACAATATGGTTCGAGTGAACTCTGCACAATTTGTGGCGTAAAATGAGCCCATTAGCGGAAAATGCCTCGTGAAAATGTATTTTGCAATTGTATGTCTGAAAAGTGCCATTGTTTTTGCAGCTCATTAGCTTAACACTTGGGCAAATAATTCATGGCGGTTTCTCTTTCGCTTCAGATTTCCGAGTGGACGCTGAGGACAGCTGTTGAATCGCAATCGAGTCGAATGCAAATGCAAATCGACGCCGAATGAATTGACAATGACAAAGAGTATTAAATGTCCGCCCGCTTCTAGTTGTAACCGCGTTCTCCTTACCTATGTGGTGCGTATATTGATTGAAATGGTCCGGGGCGTGTGAATAAATTCTATGGTCCAACCCCCCAGATATTAGCTTATACTGTAGCCGCACACAGCTCGCCCCCGCCATGCGGGCTGTACGGGGCGCCGCCTTGCCAATTCCTGCCGGCGCCGCCAGGACAAACGCCCACCTGCGCCCGCCCGGGAAAAACGTATTGCGAGCACGCCGACAACTATCCCACGTGAGTACCTAAAATCCCTGCTGATACCATAGACTTTCCAAAAAACTATATCAAATTTCCATGACAAGTATCCGCAGCAGAAGTCTTAGGTTACACATTTTCAAGAGCATGAAGAATGTCTCATAAATTCTTAAGACACTTATAAAATATTCCAGGATCAACATTTCATTATATTTTTTTGTATTATGATAAGGGAAACTCTTTCCAAAATTACTACCAGATTTCTAGCAGCTAAAATTGATGCTAAATTATTGAAATTTATTAGAAATAGCGTTTTAAACTAACCCTATCCCATTCTTCATAACCATTTGTATATGCTTGCAAAAATATTTAAGATATTGAGCATTATAGACCCAGTATCTCTTATATTTGGAAAACCTGAAGCTATTATCCGTATACCTGTACCTAATATTTCCCTCGAACCCACATATTCAAAGGCCCATGCATCAAAAATACTATAACAATTGAGGATCTTAAAATAAGAGAAGCATTAGTTATAAAGAACCTATAAGGCAATGCAACATAGCAATCCTTTAACTAAAGATATCCCAAACTCGAAACTCCCTATTAGTTAGTACCTAAGGTAAACACTCCCTAAATGTTAATAGCTAAGGTAAACACCTAATAAACTACCCGAAACAATGGTAATATCAAATCATTGTTTACAAATTCAATATTATTAAATTTATAAAATACCATTCTTCGATAAATTCACAAAAGACAATAGTACAATTTTTCGAAAATATTTACACAGCCATGAAAATGTTAGTCTAGGCAAATGGAGGCTTTTAAAGCTCAATCTAAAGGAAAACGACATCATTATTGAGATATCCGTGGTGTTGAATTGAAACAGATTAAGAGGCAGACAAGCCAAAGCATAAATCGAAATCCAAATCAATATCAGGTTCAGTCCAGTTCAGCAGACAAAATGCAGGTCCAATCAATGAGCACTTCAAGCGAATGCATTTCAAACAAATGTTTGGCCACGAGACAATTTCGGCTTCAATTTGAATTCGCTAACGAAATCGAAACTTGTCCGGCGGCAACCCATTATTAGCATACGGCATGCGGATCGGCTTGTATGAGCATATCTATCTATCTATTGTTGGCTCTGCTTCCGCGACGAGAGCCACTCAGATACTCGCATGCTGAGATACTGAGATACACTCGTGCTGAACGGATGGCTGGTGATGATGCTTCGGGTGCTGATGCTGATGCCGATGCCGATGCTGCTCTCATCTCAGACAACCGGCGGGGGGAGCTCCTTGACCCAATAAACTTGAATTGACAGTTCAAGACACTTTTTGTTTGGCTCCTCCGCTCGCCGCTGCTTCAGCTCGAAATTTAGTCGAATCGACAACGACAACTGGCCGCGTGCTTCTCGAATATTTATGAATGCCTCCAATGAATAATCGTGTCTTCGGGGCATCATAAGCTGCTCAGACCGGCACTTGGCGCGTGAGCTAGTGTATTCCGGTCTACTAGTATATTCGAGTATGCCTCCCCCAGTCATGTGGCAGATTTCAATTTTGCGGCTCATAAATTTCGAGGAATAATATAACTGTTGAGATATTGCAACCTGAAGAAAATATCTATCAAATTTTAATAAACAATTTGTCACTAAAACGTGAAATACAGAATACTTTCAAATTTAACATACATTTTCAGCCTAATATAAACCGAAAGGTCTAACAATTTTTGGTCTATATTCTATCTATATTTTGCCAAAATGAATACCCATTTCTTTTAAAAAAAGATACGAAAACATTGAAAAGGTATCATATTAAAATCCTGAACTTCCAACACATGAATTTGTTTATTATCAAATGCCGAAGCCAAACTAACATAAAAGAAACTTAAACCACTTGAAAGAGCATCCAAACTTCGAGAAATATCATAGTTTCCATCCCAAGCAGTGCATCTTTTTGTCTTGGGTGCTCCAAAGATGGCACTCGAATTTGTTGCTCTCGATCGTTTGTTTTTATTCAACCGCCTGCGCGCAGACTGGTTAGTTATTTTTAGAGAATTTCTTCTTTGATACGCATTTTATTTAAATAAAATGTGCGTTAGTTGGTAATGGTAATGCCAATGGCTTGATAAGCCCTCGGCGCCGACTGGGCAATTAAATAGGCATTTTTATTACAAAGCTTGCATTGGAATTTCTGTATGCGTTGCATAATTCTCACGAAAAAAAAAAATACAAGCAGGCTGGCAGACAGACAGATATTATATGGGAAAGTCCAAATCGGGTTTTACTATACCACAGGTGGGGTCTTCCCATGTTGAGTTAACCCCTCCCTGGCCTACGCACCTTTCTCTGTCAGTTTTTGGTGGCACGTGATGGGCATGCGATGCACGTTGATAAGAAAAGCCAACAAAAAATTCAGAGCTGCGGCAATGCCAATTTATTATTTACGATGTCTGCGAAGTCTTTGTTTTTTCAGTATTTTTCCTTTTTTTCGCCCGGCAGCCGCATATTAATTATGATACTCATATTTGATTTGGCTTGGGCAACACACCGCAATTACCATTTCCATGGCAATTTCTGGCACTTGTCAGTCAGCCGGCTGTGTGACTTGCATAAGCCAACAAGTGCATGATTTTCGCTTTCCCAGCCCAGTTAACGGCCCTGGCTTCTGCGTTGCATCACTCATTGTTTTTCACTCAAAGCAACTACTCAAAGAAATCGGGTCACAGTCAAAATCGGGCGGATATGCAACAAATTGATGAGTACTTGAATTGTGGAGTTTGGAACGGGTATGGTACTTCGATGAGGTACTACAATCTTTGCAGGAAATGACCGCAAATGAGTCACGTTTTTGTATAAAGTTTCTAGACATTTCCTGCTTCTTGAAAATTGAGATACCTCTGTTAGATACTTACAAAGAATTTTTATGTTTTCCATATCAATTATATATATAGAATATAAGAAACCTTTCATATCCTAATAACAATCATAGGTACAATATTTGCAATTTCAATGCCTAGCTCCCTTATTAAAACCAAGTTAGAACCTTTTGTGTTATATGTTTCCTATTTATTTAAGAGTTACTCTCACATTAATCTTACTTATTATGTATGCAAAAACCCATTGGCTATCCCTGCAGGTATCTCATCAAGAGCCTCGTCCGCAAATGGGGCTATGAAGCCGCCACACTTTTGGTGGACGAGACCTGGGAGGACTTTGCTGCGGTGGCGTGGCACGACACTCCCGTCTTCTACGATCCCAAATCGATCTTTCCGCCGCGCGATCCCAACGGCCAGGACTTCAACGGATACAGCTACCAGACCCCTTTCGGGGGCACGCCCCAAAGGGTGCCAGGTGGCGGCGGAGGAGGCAACTCGCTCTTCGCCAGCAGTCCCTCGACGGAGGCACCAACGTAAGAGCTCGCAAATCATCTGGTCCTACAATTTGAGCTTCATATTTTTTCTATCTCTTGCAGGTATCTGCTGTACACCTCTTCAGGTGGCGGTGGACATCGCTCGGGTCAGCGGTATAGTCCTCCGAGTGGCTCGTCCACCGGCGCCGGAGGCCAGTTGTTCTTCAACCAGGGCGGCAGGACGACTCCGTACAATGCCACGCTTTGGCTGAAGCGTTTGGTCAGGGATCTCAGTCGCCGGAAACCGGAAGAGCAGCCGGCCAAGGACGCGGAGAGGGATAAGTCACAGGAGGAGCAACAGGAAGAGCATCCGCTAAGCAAGCGCGATGTCTCGCTCAACATGGATCTCTTGGACATTGTGGGCGTGGACACCCCCAATGCCCCATCGCCGACCAAGAAGCGGTCGCGCACCAAGCGCCAGAGCCCCGGCCGCTCGACCCTCTGCCAGACCACCTCCCAGTTCATCACTCCCCAGGCGGCGCTCAACAGCCGCGGCAACTGGATGTTCGTGGTCAACGAGCAGAACACCGCCCGTCAGATGGTCAAGGCGGAGCTGTGCGCGTAAGTACTAAAAACATTTCAAATTTCATTGTTTTGGGATCAATATTTTCAAACTTATCAAATTCTTAGAAATTTTCTGAGCAACTAAAGTTTTAATTTGCTAAATCTGTATAGAATAGGATAAGTGTAACATAGGTTTAAACTATATGTTCAAAATGCCTATAGGGCATAGAAATGCTCCAAAAATATTGGAAAATTACTTTTCATTATTTTTCTGATAAAATTTCCCAAAAATTTTTTGGGTAAAATGGTTTATAGCTGGTAGATTAGATTTATTTAGTACAGGAATTATTAATTTATAGGAGAAAATAAAAACCTTTAATTCGGATATGCCATTTGGATCCAAAAAGGCTAAAAATTGGACTAATTTTTCTAAAATGTAACACCAAAAATTGAAATTTTTAATATTTTATCATATGATGATAAATATTCTGATTATTTATTTAAAACAATATACAATTTGATAATTAAGAAACTTAATTTTCTCAGTATTTATTTAAATTTTATTTATTTAAGCAACATAATTCAATGGAACCATAGTCTTACTTTCCCTTTTTTCCGTCAGGTGCCGCCACTAAAATTTGTATCTTCAATGTAAAATCATAAATATCTACACGGGAGCGGTGTTGCCACCCCTCATTGAAATCGTGGGCAACCGTTGAGTTCAAAAATGGTTGCTACTCCTAAAAGTCTAATCCCGCTCATAAAGTAGCTTATGAATTTCAAAACATGATTTCACATTACCCCTCCACTGTTCTAAAGACTTCGAGTCCACTGCCTCCCAAATTAACATAAATTATCGAACTAAAATTCATTTGTGCCTTGCAATTAAATAGCAACATCGGGGGCTGAACCCGCTGACTTGTTTGTTGAAGCATCCTCGAAGTTACAATTTGCTCTCATTATTTGCAGCAAAGTCCTGCCCCGATATCCGTCCAATCTGACTTTTAATCAGTGCTGAGGACAAAGGTGTTTGTCGGCGAGGTCAACCCCCCTCCAATAATTCGCAGCAGGACGCTCTGAATTTCCCCCTTTGGTTTTTTCACCTACCTTTCAACAAGAACTGGGCACGTGGTTAGTGCAGGTCGAACTAAGACCGTTTATTCGGTGTCATAATTGCGGGTTAAACGAATTATCACACCCCGAACGGAACGGCGCACAAAATGCCAAAGCAGCGGGCGCAGGACTCCATTAGGCCATGTCCTTGTCCCCTGTTTCCACATACATATCCCCTGGTTCTTCCCCTGTTTATTTTATTTTATTTTTTTTTTATGCGTGCACTACTCGAAAACCTTTCAACACACTCGCTGGGAAAAAAGCGCAAGGCAAGGGAGTGGGGTGGTCTCTGTGCTCTGGTTCTTCTTTGGGTTGGGTCAATGTTTTGCCCTAATTGTTGGCCGTTCCGTCCCCTTTCCCTTCGAACCTTACCCTCTTCCCGGTGGCCACCACTTGTTGGTGGCACTGAGCCCGACGCACTTGGCGCAATTTGTTTAACCAAATTGAGTACCTACGCAGGCGCGCATAAATCTTGGCCAAAGAACAGCTGGGAGTCAAAATGCAGTGCGCAAAAAACCGATTAAAAAGGGTTTATCTTAAGTTTATAGTATATACAAATTCTGTATTAGCCGTAAAAAAATGTGTGTATTGACATAGAGCAGAATTGGGATTAAAACATGATTAAGCTAAAACATATTTAATATTTAAATATTTGGAAAGGGAGTAATCTGTAGAAATCGCAGTAAATTGCAGAAAAGGCGGGAAACTGTAGATTGTTTAAAAAATGTTCTATTGATAATAGGATTTTGCTAATACTTCTTGAAAAAATAATTCTCCATAAGGATAGGTCCGCTTAATGTTCCCTAAACTTTAAGCTTAAAATTTTGAAAATATCCTTTGATCATTTTCCCTGTGTAGGGATTGTACCGTTGCTCAGTCCTGGCACTGCGACTCCTTATCAATTACGTACGATTTCCCGTTTTAACGAGTTCGTTAAACTTTCAACTCTGGCTCCGCCTGCGACTCCAGATCTCCTGTTTTATGTGCTTTTTTTCGTGCTTTTTTGGGTTCCTTCCGAGTCGCAGCCGGCGCGCTTTATTTATGTTTGGCAACCCACAACTAAATTCCCCACAATTGTTGATTTGGCAGCATTTGGTACTTGGCATTTCGCATTTGCAGTGCTCGAAATTCACTCACTCACTGGGCTCACACTCCGCTTTTATATTTCAGCTCGAACACCTGCTCGAACCTGTGCGAACTGCCCAACGGCTACAATTCGAGATGCGAGCAGAAGTTTGTGCAAAAACGCTTAATTGCGCTCCAGGGCAACGGACAGAATCTGTACACGGACACGTTCTGGTTTCCCAGTTGCTGCGTCTGCACGATAGCCGCCAATTAAGTGTGCCAGGATCCACAGGACGACAGCAGCCGAGCGGCATTACGTTGGATTGGCGCTTTTTGCAAAATCATATCTGATAACTAAATGATACAAAAACACAAAACAAAACAAAACAACACACACACCCACTCAAAAACCAACAAACAAACAAGCAATCTCTCTCTCATATGTAGTTGTTAAAATGTAATTTAAAATCGAAAACATCGAAAGCGGCTTGCAAAATTGGATTTTATGCCCGCAAATCCTTTTATCAATTTTGTATAGTAGAACTAGTTGTACCCTGTGAGCAAGAGCTAATGCATATCAAATAAACAACACAATTCGAGGCGATGTTTTCTTCAAGTTAAATAAAAGTATTTTGTTTTTAAATGGTTGTTAATTCCAAGGTAAGTATACAATTTTGGAGGCCTTGAAAGCCTCTTTAAAATACCCTCTAGCCGTGTAATTTGTGCACAGATATTTTTGCCATTACAATCTCGTTTAGCCTGCGGTTCTAGTTTGGAATCGGATTTTGTGGTTTTTAATTAATATATTGCCCTTGTTTCCGTTGCATCTACAACGGCCCCCAAAAAATGGTTTCACAAGTTTTGATTGTGAAATGGGCAAAATGATAACTTCCGCAGCGGCTGCAACTGCATCAGCATCAGCACCTGCTGCTGCAAATGCAATTGCGTTCCATAAATCCAGAAACAATAATCGTAAAATAACATCAGGTGTCACGCGCACGAAACGCGGCTCAAAAATAAAAGGACCAGGCCAGAAAAGGGCCAGGGACACGACCGAGTCCATAAATGGTCCAAGGAAATGTGAATGCGAAAAGGAAGTATTGATGGCCAAACTATTAACTGATGATGTACGATTATGTATGCACATCTTGGACGCAGAAAATGCCACCGAATATCCTGTCACAGGATATTTTAAAGAATGTAATACAAAGTTTTAAAATTTAAGTTGGCGAAACTATTTTGATTTTGTAGTATTACAAAGAAGTTTTGTCCTAATCAAGTATTCTCAAAGTGATCCCATGGCTTTTGGTATTTTATGGGTTATGACTTTCCCGCCATTCAAGTATATGTAAAATATGGTGTGCAATTGCAGGCCTCTCCCCGGTGACTTGATAAATAGAGTCCCTTGCACAACCCGAAATCCGTTTGCCCTCCAACCCCTTTAAGGAATGAAATATATATCGAGTGATAGGCAGAACCCAGAGAACACATTTGCATTGGCAGAAAAATCTCAATTATAGAAAGTCAAAGGTGCAACAGCCTCTGAGCTGCCTGCTGCAAATAAATACTTTCCGTTTTTGTACCTGTTGTGGAAATTCGCCCAGCCAGCACATTCGATGTGGCACAGTGGGTCGCACCCACCCACTGGGCTCTATTGTGAATCTCTCACACCCCGGGACTCTGCCGAGGGTTAATTTGTCCTGTGAGTCCTGCGGGAGAGACAGGCTGCGAGAGGGATAGAGACGGAGAGCAACGGGCTGGCATGTATTGTACGGAGTTTTAGCAATGATTAGCATCACGAAATGGAAAACTATTGTTCCCAATACGCAGTCGAGAGTCCCAGGTAAAAAGGCATTGACAAATCAGGTAAGGATAGGTCCACAAAAAAAAGAATAATCAAAATATCCAGGAGAAATCACACTCCAACGGGCTAGCTAGTAGAAGTTGTAACAATTTCAATTAAAATTTTTGCTGGGATAGCGTGAGATGTTTCAATAAAAAACGGGTTTGGATGTGATTACAATATGGAGATATTGTTTTTATCCTTTTTGAGTTTCATCCAGCAGTTTTATAATCAAGATTTTTCAATGTTTTTGTAACCAACATTCAAGAAAACACGTTTGCAATTTTTCTCATTTAAAAAACCCTTGAAATCTTTATTTTTTCAAGCTTCGAAGAGATAAGAAGAAGCCCAATTGGTCCTCAGATGGGAATCTTTTCTTCAAGGCAATAAACTAATTAAAAAAATATATATTTGTACATCCTTCTTAGAGGGAGTTTTTGATACAAAACTATGTTTATTTAAATGGAACTAAATGTACAATATTTTCAACCTAAAAATATTTCAAACCACTATTTATATTGACAGAAATCGATGAGTTTGTAGGTAACATTTTGCAGTGCAACTTTCAGCTTTGGCAACAACTGCAGGCTCCTCTAAGGACGGTCAATGTCCAGATCCCCTCTTGCCCCGGACGCCTTCAATGTGGCAGCAAAAAAAAACCTACAACAACATCGGGGGCAGCTGAAGTTTCATGCCACAGAGCGAGAAAGAGAGGGACTATATTTTGCGGCTGCCTGGCAACCAAAAACCAAAGAACGAGATGGAGTGACGATGAAGCCAACAACAAAGGCATTGCAGCGCTGCCGGCGTTGCTGCTGCGGCTGCCGCTGCCGTTGCTGCTGCGTTGTGTATAAAAATTTAACATCTGCTCCTTTCATGATTTCGGAAAACTCAAAACTCGAACAACAACAACAACAACAGCAACAGGAACAACAACCGACGAGGGCTGTAATGGCACAAATATAAATACGTGAGTGCCGCTGCCTGCCCTTCTCCTTCTCGCCTGCGGAGTGCGTGCTGCTGTTAATGCATTTGGCTTGCTTTGCTCGTATTACGTGCATTTGTTTGCCACTCCGAGATACGCAGCTACCCGAGAGATACGCAGATACTTGCCGAGGTACTCGCAGCGATGGATGCGATGGATGCGATGGCTGCGAGCTGGCGGATCTTGAGCGGAATGAAATAAATTAAAGTAAGCACTGCCAGCTGAAGGCGTAAATGCAACAGGAATAGCATGTGTATTTGTATGTGTATGTGCATGCAGGATGTCTTGGTCCTTTGGCCTGGCAGTTGATCCTTGAAGTGCATTCAACTTTAAGGAACAACACAACCTTTGAGGCGCTCCTAGAGAACTTTGATTGATGAGATTTAAATTAGAAAGTGTTACGCTCTCCTTCAAGCTTATATCTGTCCAATTAATGAATAAGATTTATTATAATACCCTTCAAATATTACATTTTCAATCTAACATTTGCCTTTTCATACACAAATCTCTGCCAGCATTCCATTCATTTTTCAAATACTTAAGCTGCAGCAACTGTCAGATACATTTCTGGCTTCCTTTGCCGCTTTTCTCTTTGTATTGCGGCTGCCTGCAATGTGAATGTCCTTTGCTGTCCTCACAAAGGACACGCAGAAAGCAGCAAGAAGCGTGAGCAAGCAAGAGAGAGCTAGCCAAAAAGCATAAAAAGCACAATGCACAATGCACAGGAGAAATCGCAGTGAAGCAACTTTTTGCCAAAGTTGAGCAACTTGCGGTAACTTCCCAGGATTCTGTTAGTTTCTGCTAGATACACGAGGCACTTGGAAACCTGAACTAGGACTCGGATCGTCAGAGACAATCTCGATTCTGTGGCAGGGCCGGCTGCATCGTCTTCGCTTTTGTTTGCGCAGATGTTCATGAGCGCGTCTTGGGCCGGCAGAAATGTATCTGTATCTGTATCTGGGTGCCTCGTGGGATTTTCGGTGTATGGGACAGGTCAGTGTTCTCGGGATGCGGCAGTACAAGGGTTGTGCTGCATGAATCTCCATTACGCAATGCAAATAGGCAACGCTTCGCGGAATTTTGTGTTGTTCCGTTCTTTTTTTCCGCCGTTTCCCTTGTTGCCTGTCAGCGCCAGGATACAATGCAACTGTCAAGGTTTCCCTTGTCGCTGCTCGTGCCTGTGCCTGCGCCTGTTCCTGTGCTTCTGCCTCTGCCTGTGCCTGTGCTCATTGCCGATGTTGTTTTTCCGCCACAGCCACGTGCAACATGGGGCATCAAAAGGCGCCCCCCAAAAAGGAAGCAGCCCGACTAATAGTTTGCCATGAAACGAGGTTGCAGGCGGCGTACAAAACCGAAAAAAAGTGAAATGAAATCAACTGACATATAGAGCCAGCAGCAATGCCCCCCTTTTCCTACCCCTTTTCCACCCAAAAACCAAAAAAAAAAAATACTCTTCAACTCTGGGCAAACAAGAGCGAGGAAAAAATTGAAGAAAAATGTGAAAAAACATAGAAGGCAAATTGTACCAAAATCCCGCAACAGCAGCCAGTGCAATGCCAGGATGTGGCACACACACAAGGTCCTGGAGTCCATGTCCTGGGTCCAGCTACAAATAAAACCCAGCGCAGCAGCAGCAGCGGCAGCAGCGGCAAAAGCAAAAGCAACAGCAACTGCGGCAGCGCCAGCAGCAAATATCTCGTGGTGCACATAGATTGCAAGTTCGTATTGTGCGCGCGAAACTAGGGAAAAAATTTTTTAATTGGAACAACAACTGTACAGCGACGCAGCAGCAGCAGNGCAGCAGCAGCAGCAGCAGCAACAGCAACAACAGCAAAGCGCACTTCAAACGTCGCATGGTCGTATCCGTATCCGTGTCGCTTGCTGCCTGCCTGCTTGTGTGTGTGGAAAGGACATGCAGCTGTAAATATCGCGCTGTATGTGTGACTTAAGGACACTCGAACGAGCCGCAACTGCAACAGCGACTGCAACAAGCGGCGGTTCGAGGGGTTGATCGCAGGTTGCAAGGCAACCGCAGAGAATCGAGCCCGCAACATCCAGCCGCACAGGGTGCCCAGGGCACTAAAATAAAACTACCTTTTAAGTAATAATACGTAACCCAAATATGTACATACATATAATTGGAAAATTAAATGAAAAATATATAATCAAATGACAACATAAAAAATCGTTTTAATTATCATTAACATAATAAATTAACTTTATCATTGTTTTGTGTTTTTCTTCAAAAAATTTCAAAACCCAATAAATGCAAACCCCTTTGGAAAATTCTTTATTTTTATATACAGAGAAGTATATACATTCTCTTTTTTAATCAAATATTTATTTAAGGTCTGAACTTTAAGATATATATATAATTTTTAATACAATAAACTCAACATTTATGTAGGTTTTTAACAGGATTGTAAATCTCAACAAGTACTTCGATATATAATTTAAGAATTATTCACGAGTTTGTATAAATTTTAAAAAATATTAACATGATTTTATCTCTTAAAAAAATGTTACGCATTCTTTTTNGAATTTTATATAATTGTGCAGTAAGTTTTAATGTTCAAAAATTTAAATCATTTAAGGGACTTTTTGTATAAATTTAAGAAAAACAATCCCATGCCATTGAAATCTCTTGATTCCTGCTCTGGCAGCATGTTCGCCGCAAACATGTTGGTGCCCGTTCGATGTTCGATGTTGCCGGCGTGCTGCGGGTTGTGAGGCCGCTGTGGCAACCAAGCGGGGTTGGTCGCCCGTGCACGGAATCAGTTGTTGTGTATCCTTCGAAGGGTGAAAAGTTTCCTACAAAACAAAAACTTTTGCACCGCCGCCGTCGCTGTTTTCGAGCGCTAGAAACGAGTGCGAGTGCGAGAGAGTGCGACTGTTTTCCCCCGACTTCCCGCCCCCCTAAAACAAATCCAAAATAAAATTTATTAAAAATTTTAAATGTTAAATAGCATCTTTAAGTTGCCCAGGCGCATCTCTGCAGCTAACTGAACTAGAATGAAAACACTCTACCTTCGGATGTGATCGAGTCTCTGAAGACTCAAAACTAACTTGCCCCAGTTAACCAAAGGAAATCACAAATCGCGTCAATGTGACCAGTGAACCCAATCGATCAAGATCACAAGAAACAAATTAAGATTATTCAGAACCCAAGCAGATGCTGCATCTGTCGTTCTAAGTTTCGGTTTCGGTTTCAAGTTTTCGAGTTTCGCGTTTAGTTCCTTGCGTTCGTTTTCGTTTTCGCGTCGCGGTTTGTTATTGTCAACTTTCGTTTTCGTGCGGTTTTCGCGGCTTTTCCAACGGTCTAATGCTCATCGGTGAAATGGATGGGAAAACGGATCTGTATTTCCTATAGTTACAGCACACGCAGCATTAGATAAACCCCGAAACGGCAATGGATTAAACAACAAAGGTTTGTATAGGGGTTTTCAAGGGAATGGTTATACAAACTATAACCTTCGAAATGTATTAAACCAAAATTAAATCCGCGGATTAGAGGAATGTAAAGTCAATAATTACCTACAGATCATTTGTTTTACATCAAGGCTGTGAAATTTGTGAACTCTCGTTGTCAAATTCGAAATCTTGAAGGTATATTTTCTTTCTAAGTCTTGTTTCAATGTTTTCGAAAGTAATTTAAATAATTTTACAAAACTTTTGAATAGCAAATGAAACGAGAAACATAAAGCAGCCATTAAAACACATAATTGGCTCTCAAAAGCCCCCAGGCTTCAGGGATTCCAAGAAACCAAGAATATGTCACTGCCTTCTCCCTAGAAAAACTCCAATTAATTAAAACCAATTGCACAAAGGCGGTTATTTCCGAAAAAACTTACACAATGACAACTCCCTTTCACCTTTCAAGCGGAAAACAAACAATTAAAATTTGCATTTCGGCCACAGGAAATACATTTAAGGGCAAAGCATAAACAAGCAGATAACATTTGTTGTTATTAGCCCATTCGAGGATCAAATTACAATAAGTGCAGGGCTCCCCTCGAATCCATAAAATCACATCCATCTAAACAGTCAATTTCGGGGACAGCTAAGCTGCTTTAAATACGAATTTGTATCTTTGTTTTTTTTTTGGGGGGCACTTGAGCGAAGCGAAGAAGTGCAGGCAAAACAAACATGAAAATAAAATAATAAAGTTGACGCACAAGACAAACTTTTGCCGAAAATTGACACAAGAACATTTTGGCAATGAGTAATGACAGAAGCGAGCGCGAAAACTGTTGCTGTCAGATCTTGTATCTGTGTTGTACCCGCTAGATACATTTGGCGTCACAGTAGCAGCGCCAACTTAAATTAAAAAGCAGCAGGCTTTCTGACTTTGAGTCTGAGTCGGAGGCTGAAGAGTTATGCCATTCGCAGGCAGCCAGGCAGGCAGGCAGGCATTCGCATTCCCTGAAAACGTGCCAGCTCCGGCTCGGTCGCGGCTACAGATACAGATACTCGTAACTAACAGTAACGTGCGTACGCCAAAGGCAGAAACACGAGTGCACAACTTGAAGATACAGGCGGCTTCTTTTTTGGCGCGCTCACACAGAAGCGCCAAAAAAACACAAAAAAAAGACGAAAAAACTGAAAAGAAACGAAAACGAGCGAAGCACAACAGAAAGCGAAAAGAACCCAAAACGGGGAGGAGGCCACAAACAGACACAGCCACAGATACGGATACAACAACTGCAAAGATACAGCACAGCCCACGCCCCGAGATGACTCGGGAGGCTCCTCGACGAGCTGCCTTGACATGGCGGCAATAAAGGGAATTTAAAGAAAGATAAATAATAAAAACCAAACAAATTGAGGCGCTGCCAGCGAAAGAAGTTCAAGTTCAACGGCGACCAGCTAAATGTATCTGATGGATGCACATGTGCGGCCAACTGCCATCGGCTTCTGCCTCTGCTTCTGCTTCTGCAGTTTTATGACTGCATCTTGGGCCTCTGCTGGTGATTTGTACCCCCAATGAATTAGCAAAATGTATATATCCATCCAGCACCCCCATAAACACCGATGCGTGGATTTTGTTTACATTCTCCGGCTTGTTGGCGGTTTCATTCATAAAACACATGCCAAAAAAGCCCAGAAAAACCAACGAAAACACACGCAAATAAGGAAAAACGCGCAGGTAAAGGACACGGCAGGCAAATTAAGGCTTTGACCTAGAGAAAAACAAACAAGAACCAAACATGAACACCCCCAAACACACTCTTGGGTTGCTAAAACGTGCGTGACTTTGAAAGCATGCGAGGCAAATGACAAACTCGTAAATCTCAACACACTCCCGGAAAGTGGAAGGAAGGTGGGCGGTTGGGGGTAATAAGTACCCGCATATATACGTATTCATATACATTTAATACTCGGCTGTGTATGCATGGACAGGCATTCTGGAGGAGCTCCTTGCATGGCTTCATTGTGCCGCACAGCACGTTTCATTTCATCCACACCTGCACCGCACCACCCCGCCCACGAGAAGGAAAAAAAACCTTCCAACAACTCAATTTACACGTGACACACAGAAGACTGAGAAATGGGAGCAACCGGAGGATTGTCAGGCAAATGAACCCATGAAAGATATTTAAAAAGATATTTTAGATGGGACAGGAGGAGGCATTCATAATGAGAGATGCTCGTACATGTTCAAAAATGTATCTCAACGAGAAAACTTTTGTTGTATGCCAAAATCGAGAAAGGAATGTTTTCTTTATTATAAAGACTTGTATCTCAAAACTCTACAGAAGATATACCGCCCCCTCGAACGTTTAAATTATTTTCGAAACCCGATTATCAGGTGTCAGGAATCATTTCCTTTTTCCACTATTCGCAATCGATCAAGTGTTTCCACCACCTTTTAATAAGAAACTGGCACTCGTTGGCGGTAACATAAAATAAAATAAAATAAAAGTAGCTCCCCGCTCGGTAACCGGTTGCAGGGCTTCTTAAAACCCATCCACCCCTTTTCCGCAATTTTATTCAGAATTTTATTCATTAACTTGCAGCAGCGAGTAAGTATTCCGGCAATTGTACAACATATTCGTACATAAATAAGCAAACTTACTATGCAGCGAAAATAGTTGGGCAAACGTGTAGCAAAATTGTAGGGCGGGGAATTTTAATAAATATTTAGCCAAACTGTTTTTGAACAATTCTCATATGAGGCAAAGTTGTAAACAAGCGCAGAATGTTCAGATAACATATTAAAATATTACATCGCGGCGTATGAGCTGGGAAAATGGTTACAAGGAGCACCCAGAGCGGGATCAGGGGCAGGACGCTGAGCAGGGCACTTCATTTGCACAAATGGAGCGTCAGCTTGACAGTCAGACAGGGAAAGTCAGTTGGGAGATGGGCGATGTGCGATGGGAGGACATGCGGTGGCAGGATTCTGGTTTGGAACACGCTCCTGTCGTTGGTTGCACTTGTTATCAGAGCGCTAAGGGGTACGAAAATTCAGGCAAAAGGTTCGAATATCATTCCAAGCAATTGCAAGTTATTTTTCATCTGAATTTGAAACTTTATAATATTTAAACTATTACCATTAGGGGTAAAAAGTTGTATAATTATAACAAGCCTATTTATTGAGTAATAAGGAACCCAACCTAAGTTTCCTTCAGGAATATGTTGCCATTTAATAGCAAGTATCTCCCAAGTTTTTTTTTCCCCCCTGAATCTGAAACTTTATAATATAGAAACCATTACCATTTAGGGGTAAAAAGTTGTATAGTTATAACAAACGTATTTCAATTGTGTGACCAGAAATACAAACTTTATTTGATTCAGGAACATGTTTCCATTTAATAGCAACTATCTGACACCAACAAGTATCTTTCAGTCCAGAACAAATCCCAGATAGAGCTTGTGATTTTCCACTTTTCCCTGGCATTTCTGTCGCTCTCAGCGACTGCAAACAAAAATATGAAGTCAAACAACGAACAGGTAGCTAGCATTTCCACTTCCCTGCTGCCCGCGAATTTCGGTCCTGTTTCTGTTCAGTTGCCGGTCTTGGTCCTCCTGCGGCTTCATGGCTGGCTTCACTTGCTCTGCCTTTCGGCACTGGCAACCTAGTTCTTGTTCCGCTCGGAACTGCCGCCCCTCCGGCACACAAGTATGCGTATTGCACACTCGTTTGCCCGAAAAACAGCCCTCGCAGTCACCTAGATTCTGTGTGGATTGCCACCGCCTGCTGCCATTTTCATTCCTCGACTGTGACTTTGTTTTCCAAATGACGCATTGTGTTCAGTCACACGTCTATATGGTATAGTATATACATTGTATATACATATATGTACATATATTTGCAATGTATTCTGCGTCTGGGCTGCGTGTTTAATTTGCAAATTCAAAAATGAGCGGAGAAAAAAAGTCGGAAACTGGAATGTACATACATACATGTTGCAAAACTGTTCTGCATTAAAGCGTAAGCTGGCAACAAGAAATTTAAGTGAATTGCGGTCATTGTTCATGCTTTCGTATGTTTTTTTCAATTATTTTTAGGATTGGGGCAGTTGGAAATAGAAATCCTTGTTTACATAGCCATTCCGTATATGCATAACATTGAAACTTGGCTTCAGAGCTTAGCGATAAAATCGGATAAGATAAGAAACTTGAAATCCGATAAGTGGCGCGCTTGATTATATAATTTATATACATTTTCGTGTTATATCACAAGGCGTTCAGCAGAAACTAAAGGCAAAGCGTAGGAAGTGTCAATCTTCCCGGAAACCCTAATTTTCGGTTGTTATAAACCGTTTTCAAAGGGGTTACATGGTCGGACATCTTGTAATTACAAGAACGATGTGAAAATTTGAATACATCTTAAGATAAACGAAGATAACCATTAACTTCCCTTCCCTTCTTATATGCTAATATTGGCAGAAGGTTCATATCTTTTAAACAAATTTTCAAAACAATTTGTCCTGGAAATTCAAGAGAGCTCTTTGATTGAGCAAAACAAAGCTTCCCGAAAGACTTGCAAATAACGTTTGCAGCAGGAAAACAACGGAAAGGAAGCGCTAATTGCAGCCTGCACACATGCTGCCTTCGCCAATTTTCCCAACTGTTTGGCCCAATTTCGGGTAAATCGCGCTTGGCTACACGATCGCCGAGATCAGGATCTTTATCGCGGCATGTCAAGCGTAAGACTCGTAACTCCCGCGGCCAGGAGCAAGCACGACGCTGGCGGGGGGGGAGGCAGTTACAGCTGCAGAACAGGACAGGATGGAAGAAGCCAGAAGTGGAAACGCGAAACGGAATCGCATAAAACGGAAAGTGCAGCAAATTGTGGCAGCTGCAACATTTTTTTTTGCGCTCCTCGGCTGCAGGTTCTCTTCGGTTCAGTTTTTCTCTCCATTTTTTTTCTTATTATTATTTTTTATTCTGTTTTTTACTTTGGCCGTTGGCCTTTTACCGTTTTTTATTGAAGGCAACAAAGAAGAGGCAAACGATGATGGCAACTAATGTGAGAGGGGCGGGGCAGGGGCAGCGGTTAGGGGCAGGAACAGGGTCCGGGGGCATGGGGCAATTGCAGCACGCAAATTGTAGTCGACAAAATAATCAGACTTTAATTGTCGTTCTGCAACAATGTGCAATGCGAAGAGCTCAAGGGAACCGAAACTGGGAAGGAGCCGCCGCACCAGAACAATGGCACACACAGATGACTCAGTGGAGTTGTCAACCGAAATCAGGCGAAAAGTTTGTCAATTCCCAAAGTTCTGGGTTGGGGGAGCTTTAGTTTCAAGGGTTAGTGGTAAATTGTAGTCAAGTGTGACCCTAATGGCGGAGGAAACTTTCAGCAAACTAACTAGCAGTTTTAGCTTTAAATTGCATTATTTTTGCAAGGCAAAATTAGCGATTAGGATGTAAAGCAGAGCAATTGAAGTCCTAACTATTGTAGGTTTTGATGAGGCTCATTAAACTCAAAGTGGATATTCCAAGCACCTCAAGTTTAAGTTAATATAGGACAAATATGTATTTATTTATAAATCTTCTCGATAAGGACCTGGTAACTCAAATTTCAACATTAACCTAATCGCTTCCAATTGATTTTAAATTACCTCTGGAAGCCCAAATCATATATCGCTGACTTTAACACCTTAAATGCCGCATATTTATGAATTTTCCCATGCAACAAGAACCAAAATTTCGCACAACCTGGGGCACTCACTCACATCATAATCACCGACGTCATCATCGCCGGACGAGCGACGAGGGCCATGAAAAGCCCAAGCCCAGGCCCAAGCCCAAGCAAAAGCCCAAGCCCGAGTCCCGGGCCCATTGAACTTTCTGAAGCGCAACGAAACGCTCGCTGGCCAAATGCAAAAGGCAAAGGACAAAAAGTACACCTGTGCCCGGCCAAAACACAAAACCAGCACCGGCAGCAGCAACACAAAAAATAAGACAAATAAAAATGAGAGAAAAAAAATGATACAAAAAATAAAAACAGCGGAAAAAAACAACCGACAAAAAATGGCGCAAAAAGGCAAGAAAATGACAACGGCGTTGAAGGCAACTGAAATACGCGTATAAGAGTGTGTGAGGCTTTACAAAGCCAAACCAACTTGGCAGCATAACTTACAAGCCCGAAAAAAAAAAAAAGGAAACAACATCAGCGGCAATAAAAAGCCAGAAGTGAGTGTCCTTTAGCTCATTTTTTGTGCTGCTCGCTGGCTGATTTTTTGTTGTATTTTTTTGCCGCTTCCTGCCTGGCTGACTTGGACTTGGCCAACGCCGCTCATTATATAGTCAAAGACCATAATTATGTGTTGAAGTTTGTAGATGTTAAAGCGAGAGACGCGAGGGAAACGAAATGCAAACAGCCTAAGAAATAAGAAACTTTGTAGCAAGGATATCGCTCTGTTTACTGCTTTCTGTTTTCCTTCACCTTGAGCTCAAGAACTTTTTTATTTTCCCATTACAGCTTTCAATCAAAGGATTTGAGGACGCAACAGCACAAACAACAAATACCTTCGAGGATCTTTGCCAGCAACTAAACGTACTCTCCTCCCTTTTCGGCCCACAATCAAAATTAAAAGCCTCCAATTGAAACCAAAACAAACAAATAAAACACATCAAATGCATTAAGATACATTATATAAAAATATTATTACTATTAAAGCCCATAACAATTAATGCGCTAATGTTTAATTAATTGATAAGCGAAGAACCCAAGCAAACAAACAAACGGAAGACAAAGATTTTTAGAGGAAGCAACAGAATTAAGCCTACGCATTAAGTACAATTTACTAGACATACAAATACTTAAATTATTTCAAACTGCAACTATTTTTCTACCCAAAAACATATTAACAACAACAACAACAAAAAAGCAACAACAAATTTAATTGAGAAACGAAAGTAAAATCCAGAGTACAAAACTTAATCAATTTACAAGCAAGCAACAAATATTAATCAACAAAATAATACAAATATATCACAAAACAGCAAGTAAATGAAAATATAATCTATCAGCAAGAAGAAGAAGAACAACAACAACAACGCATACAAAATACAAATTTTACAAATTACAAATTTACAAATTTTTTAAAAAACCAAAAGTCAAAGTCTGCTACAAGTTAAAGAAGAAAATACCAATTAAAGCGATAAAAGGTAACAACAATTATCGAAATACAAATTTTTGCATAGCTGCCGTTTTACAACAACAAAGGAGTAAAGTACAAAGCCAACCACAACAAATCTTAACATAAAATTTTCAACCAACTTACAAATTTTTTAAACGAAATAAAAACCAATTAACGATAATAGCACTTTACAATAAACAAAATATATGTAATAAATAATCAACTTTGCATTAGAGTACACACGCAAAAACCAGTGAGTTCAAAATAAACGAATACAAATCTTGGCGTAGCTTCAACTTTATATATATATATAAACCGATATATATCTCTTAGTAATATACAAACGTAATCCAAGTGTTTTACACTCGCCAAACAAACAAACAAAATCGAGCTGCGTGAGTAAACAATTTTTGAAAGAACTACCTCAAATTGAACACAAAAGTGAATCAAATCGAAAAAAAGTGTACAAATTGCAACCAAAACTGGAAACTGGAATCGAGAAATTAGTACAAATCGTTGCGCCTTGGCAGTTTGTGGAGAGAAACTGCATAGCCATGCCAGTGTGCGAGCTTAAATGGCGTCTTCAATTTTAGCCCAGAGCAGCTCTGGCGGTCCCGTCGACAGCAGCAACATTGGCCACATCAACCCGGGAGCAACATCATCATCGGCAGCAGCAGTAGCAGCAGCAGCGGCAGCATCTGTGGCGGCAGCAACATCTGTGGAGGCCACTGTTTCCAGTTTGCACAACACACATCTCAATCAGCTGAGCAGCCTCAGTCAGCATTATACGAGTGCCTACCACCATCACCCGCATCCGCACTCGCATTCGCATCCGCATCACTACCAGCAACACTATCCGCAGCAACAGCACCACCAGGCCCAGCAGCAACAGCAACAGCAACAGCAACAGCAGCAGCAGCAACATTGGGACTACTATGCCAGGCAGCAGCAACAACAGCCAGCGGCCGCCACCAACGGCAACATCAGCAACACCAACGGCGATCCTGCCACGGTTCCAGCGCCTTTGGGCAGCAACAGCAATAGCAATCATGCTAATGCTACCAACAACAATGGCAACAATGGCAGTAGCAATGCCAATGCCAATGCCATTTCCGCCACCTCCGCCGCAGTAGGCAACCAAAATCCCAACACAGGCAACTCAAATTCCAACTCCAACTCAAACGGCAGCTACACGCGTCCCTGGGAAATGGAGTCCAAGGATTCGGGACAGCCGCCACCCCAGCAACAGCAACAGCAACAGCAGCAGCAGCAGCAACTGCAGCAGCATCATCTCAAGAGTGGCTTTGAGCCTTTTTCAAAGTTACCCTCGTTTCAGAGCCAATTCCATGGCTTCAATGAGCAGCTCCTGCCCGACGGCACTCCCATGCCAGTGCCGATGGCCACAGCAGCTGCTGCGGCCGCAGCTGCAGCCGCCGGTGCAGGACCAGGAACAGGTGGGGCAGGAGTGCCCGGAGGATCCTCAACACTGAGCTCTCTGCAAACAGTGGCCATGTCGCCGGCCAGTATCTCGGTGAGCTCACCCGGAATGATGAGCGTGGGCTCGCCGCTGACGCAGCTCTCGAGTCTGCAGACGAGCATCACACCGCCCTCGGCGGGCAGTTTTCCTGCTCCACCGCCGCCCAATGCCTTTGCGCACCACCATGCCCTCAATCCGCACCACCATCGATCGTCGGGTGGCGGATATGCAACGCCATATGGGGAGTTGCCCTTGTACCCGGGTTTTGCGCCGCTGGGCGTGAAAAAGGAGACGAGCAGCGGGGCCACCGACTTCGAGATGCTGCTCAAAAAGGAGGACTTTGATCTCAGCAACAGCAGTGGCGGTGGTGCCTCCATGCACCATCCGAGCGCCATGCAACACCACCAACAGCCGCATCCCATACCCATGGGCATGCACACGCCGACCTCGTTCGATGGCAACAGCAACACCAGCTACCCGCAGCAGCCGCCCAGCGGGGGTGGCAGCCATACGCCGCACACCACCCAGCCGACGCCCACAACCACCACGCCGGTGAAGGCCGAGAAGCTGCTGCAGTCGCCGATAGCCCGGCTGGAGGCGCGGAAAAAAGAGCGCCGGAAACAGAGGCCCAATTCGCTCGAGTCCAGTGCCGAGAGCGAGGCCAGCGGCATGGACGTCGACCCGAGCAATCCTGGCCAGGTGGATGCCGTCTCCAGCACCGCCAACTTCAAGAGCCCCCTCAGCACTCTGGGCATGGGCGACAGCAATGATGCGAACGCCAGCGGCTGTGACAAGCAGGTAAGTGTCCAGAGTGGGGCGGGGTTGTTGAAAATGTCACTCAATGTATACCGGAAGTTAGGGAGAAAGTTTTTGATATTCACCATGGAAATTTGTTGAGCATTCATACGAAGATCCTTGCTTTACTTCCCTCAATTATGTCATCCATAAAATAAAGGGAACTTCCCATAGCCATCCCTNCTTGCCTTACTTCCCTCAATTATATTCAAGTATTCATCGGTTTAATTTCATCCATAAAATAAAGGGAACTTCCGATAGCCATCCCTAATGATATCCTTGAAATAAGCTATTAAAAAACCCTTTGAAAAGAGTTAAATGAGCTTATTGCCTTGTTATAATTACTCAATAATTAGCAAGTACTTTCCGATATACATCTGCAATTTTTCAACAACCCCGCCAATTTTTAAAGCTTTAGAGAACCGGGGGGCGAACTGGCAACCGCTGCGATTAACAGGACTACGGTCGTCGTCTGCCACCACCCCTTACACAACCGCCACTGACACTGACACTGCCATTGCCACTGCCACTGCCAATGCCACAACCACCCACCGCCCCCAATCAACACGAAAACCCAAACCAAAATCAAAATCACAACCTACACCACAACCACAACTCCAACGACAACAACTCCTCTTCCTGCTCTTTATTCCAGTCGAAGAAGAAGCGCAAGCGGTGCGGCGAGTGCATCGGGTGCCAGCGGAAGGACAACTGCGGGGAGTGCGCCCCCTGCCGCAACGACAAGAGCCACCAGATCTGCAAGCAGCGTCGCTGCGAGAAGCTCACCGAGAAGAAGGTAAGTCCACCGATTCCTATTCCAAGTCACAGGCCCAGGCCCGTTCCCACATCAGCGGAGTGGCCCGCGAAAGATTCATTCAGCAAAAGCAAGGCAAAAGTTACTCAATGAAAATGCGAGGGACAGTGGATGGGAGCACTCAGATTTTGGTGGGCGGAAAAATCCTATATCCTATAGTTACACTTTTTGGATTTATTTTTTTTTAGAGTTCTAAAAATTAAAATCAATTTTTGAATGATCTCAAGTTCAAAACTATTACTATCTCTTGACTTTTTATATATGATATTGTCATAATGATATTCAAGGAATACATTCATATATAAAGCATTTTAGAAGGGAAATCTGCGAATTCCAATTGATATATCGTTAAAACACTCCATTCAGTGTATATGTATTAAATCCTTTTAAATCTGAATGTATATTCAAATTTCCTTTAATAATTTTTAAATAATGAGAATTAAGGAGACAATCACATAAGTTATACTATAAAATTGCACCCAAAAACCTCGTAACCATGCCCATTGTGGCTCAACCGGCAGCTGGGAATCAAATGGAACTGGTTTGGATACCAAACGAGAGCCGGCGGGCAAGTCGAGAGTTCGCGTTCGCATCCACATTTCACATTCGCGGTCGCCGGCGATTCGCGGTCTTTCGCACCAGCGGTCAGTCACTCAGGATTTATGTCAGTGCAACAGATGTTCCGCGGCCAAGTGCCCCGTCATCCTGTCCTGCCATATCCCGTCCCGTTCCCTTCTCCCTGCTCTTCTCGCGATTTAACTAGTAACCTACTATAAGAAGCCTGGAAATTGAAGTGCAGATGGAGATGGAGATGGAGCTGGGCGAGTGTATGTGCCTAAGTGCCTGCGTACGCGGTGCACTCGAGTTTCTCAGAGTGTGTGAGAGTATCTCGGCGCATCTGAGCCGGCGATCCGACATCCTCGCATCCTCAAGATACATTTGCTTTCGAAAAATCACTTAAGATGCCGCAGCCGCAGGCTGAGCGTGTCCTTTGAGGGCTCGGAAATCAGGTTGCACACATGTGCCTGCGCAGGAATCTCAAATTGCCCTGCATGTCGTCACCCGAATCGGGTGTATTCGAAGCTGAAGTGCTCCGGGAACAAGTTCAATGGCCCAAGGACCACTGACAAGGGTTCTCGAGTGATCAATAGCTGGGGGTCCTGTCTTCACTTGGAGAAGCGTAGGTATAGAAATTTCTGATATTTCAATCATAATTTTGAAGGGAAAATATGACAAAATATTGGACAAATTGTTGAGATTTCCCAAGTATACCATGTGTATTCAAGGTCCTGTTCTAAATATTTGCCAAATCTGGAAAAATCTGTCAAATAGAGCCAGGGAATGTGTGTGTCCAATATTGACAGACGCTTCCACATTGCAGCAGCGTTTTCCTTGGCCCTCGAAAGACAAATGCAGACGTCCAAGAACAACAATAATAACAGCCATGGCCACAGCAGCAACAACAACAACAACAGCAACCAGATCGGCCCAATATGCCGGGCTATATAAAATAAGAACAACAATAAAAACGATAATAACGAAAACGAGGCAGCGAAAACACAACAATAAAAGGAAAGCAAACGTTGCTGCTGGCGTCGAGGAGCAGATGTTCACAAGTTACAAACGCGGCTTTTGATCGCACAAAAACTCACTCACAGATACCCACACACACGCACACGCACACACACAGATGGCAGGCGAGCAGGCAGCGCAGACACACAGATACAAAACGCAGACAGACAGAGATAAATAAATAAGCGAGCGCAAACAGGAAACCAAAAACAAAAACACAAAAAAAAAATACGAAAAACGAAAAATTAACGATGAGAGTAGAGGATAGAGTATAGCGTATATAGAGAGGACTACAATACAATTAAGGTTGACAGGATCGAGGAGCAGATACAAAAGGCCGTCAAACGAGAAAATGGCACGCAGTGAGGAGGATCCCCTGTCCTGTCCTGTCGCGTCCCTCAAACCACCCCCTACCCCCACGACACACATAGATAAAGTTGTAAATTTCGCAGTTTCACTCGCAGCGAGCAACAGTTGACATGTCAATATGGACGGGTTGTACGAGTATCTACAAGATACGCGCCGCGATAGCGCAACGCCAATTTCGTGTCTTCTGCCGCTTCTTCCTGCCTTCCAGTTCCACTCTTCCGCGCCTTTTTATTCATCATCCTGGCAGACAATTGACGCTTTAGTTTTATATCTTCCTTTGCTTTATCATCGCCATCCGCAACATCATTATCAGGGTTTTCATTGTCCAACTGCCTCACATGTCGCGCGGCTACTGGGACATCTACACTGAGCCAATCTATAGGGGGCTTTTCGGAAGATTTCAATTAAATTTAAAGGGTTGATACTCTCATAGAAACATGGGTCATTAAACATGAACTATAGAATGCTTTTTCATTCATCGTTTATTAAATGCTTAAAAATGCCTAATAGTTGTGATACCTTTCCTCCTTAAATCTTTCAAATACATGTTTGTGTATGTCAAATATTTAAAGCTATAGAGAGATATAGTTGCACATAGTCCTGCCCCTTAAAAACTGTATATCTTAGAGTTGTGGATCTTGATTGTGTAACTATAGAATAATATGAATCTATAGTTTCTTCAATAATACCTATAGGTTCTTAAAAGATGAACACACATTTTCATGGCTATACCAAGTAAATAATTATCAATTATAAAGAAACATACTCGTATAGAATTGCCCTGGCAGTGTATCGTGAAATTACTCATGTCGGTAGTCATATATTTATGCCATTGTCCATGCACTTTATAATGACAATGTGTTCGCGGTTTTTTCTGCTCTCATCGCCTTGACTTGAGCTCACAGCTGGCACTGTCCGTCCGGTTTGGACGGCTCGATTGCCATAAATATTTTACGTGAATTATTTCATTCTTTAGTTTCGCATCGAATGCGGATCAATGCACTTTTCGGCCTTTATTTGCGGTGTTCTTTAAGCTGA
The DNA here is from genome assembly GCA_021223825.1 of Drosophila ironensis. Lineage (NCBI taxonomy): Eukaryota > Metazoa > Arthropoda > Insecta > Diptera > Drosophilidae > Drosophila > Drosophila ironensis. Next base: position 93,107 of record JAJJHQ010012325.1, read on the forward strand.
ACTTGGCGGTGTGAGCGATTTAAAGCTGTTCCCCCACTGCCAACATTTTTTCGCAATTTATTTTTTGCTTTTTATTTTACTTTCACGAATCAGCTGAAAGGGCCTCCGGGCGCAAGTCATTAACTTGGCTATTTGAATTGCTGCCGCACAAACTGACTCCCACGCCTCATTTTTTTTTGCCCCCTCGAAAAAAATCTCCGGACAGGCCTATCTAAGAGGATATTTCCTGTGTCGCTGGGAGTATTATTAGTATTTTTTTTTTGCTTGTTTCCTTTGCCGGCTTTCTTTAAATATGCAGTTTTTCTTAGGAATTTTCTCATTAAAATTTGAACATTTTTTCCTTGGATTTTTTTCCTCCGTTGGTCCGTTCCACAAATAAAGAAAGAAAATCAACAACAACCAGAAGCAAATATTGAAAGTGTCTGAGTGAAAGGAAAGTTACCGAAAGCCAAAAGGAATCAACCCCGAAAGTCCATTTGCGAAGTCTGTCCGGGGGTTTGAGTGATTGACTTCATTGGGTTGCTTTCTGGCTAGCCCTGTCGGTCTGTCCCTCTGTCCAAGGATGCTTTTCTATATCCAAGGACTCCCATCTCTCCACCTTGTCTTGTGGCAGTTATTTTCAATTCACGTTGCGCTCCAACTTCATTGAAGCAAATGCACTGCAGTCACTAAAAGGAGGCAACTTAAAGGTTTTCGCTTCGTGCATACGAAATGCTCGGCACATGCATATGCGTGCCACTCGCCGCATCCTTAGTCCTTCTTTGGGCCAGGACGAGGACGAGTGCAATGCTCCTTCCTACTTGAAGTTGGAAAACACACACGCTCGCTGGAACGAGCGTTCTTCGTTCCTGACACACTCTCTCCGCAAACACATACTTTCAGAGTGGTGAGCCCTTGCCAAGGTGGCCGATACACTGAGTAAAAAAGAGTAGACATCAGTTATAGTTACATAAATTTCTCTGTAGGATTCATTTTAGGATTAATTCTCGCTTTGGAATAATCAAAATTACTACCAAACTTTACCTATTTTTTACCAATAATTTGGCATTATCAAAACCTAATCATATTCGAATTCTAGTTGCGATATTTAACGTACATTACACGGTTATGAGGCTATCATTGCCAATAGAATAACCAATAATTTAAATAAAACATATTTCCCCTCAAAATATTCTTGAACCTTTTTGGTTTCGGTGTCTTTAATTTTGGCACGTTGGCTTGGCAGCTCCAGGAAAACAGGATAATGCACACACACTGACACACCAGGGATACTTGAGCCATAACTGCAACGTATGGCGGCGATGATGATGTTACCGATAATGCCGTGGATGTGCTTCATTATGAGCATGTTGTGCAATCTGATACTCGCTCGTGGTCGTGCTCCTAGCATATCCAGTTGCACTTCCCTGGCATCCTCTTTCATCATCCTGCCAATCCGGCGCCCTTTCCCTCTTCTTCGATTTCTTTTACTATCTCTTTCGGGCTTTCAGCTTTTGGCAAAATCTGAAAAATTTGTTGGGGAAAGAACGCTGTCTTTTTGGTTAATTGTCGCTTATGGCCAGGCACACGACTGCCGCCCTCTCGCTCGCTCTTGGCAACAGGACCTTGTCCGTCCGTCCACTCTTGTGCTTCAATCATTCAATCTGTAGGCAGCAGTATGTGCGTTTGTCATTCGATAATTCCCGAAAGATGCTGCCAGGCATGCCTCCAATATTCGAAATACGGATTCTGAGCTGAGTTCAATGCTCTGCTCTGCAGAGTGGCAGATAAAGTTTTGCTTCGGAGTTTATGAATTGCACAGAGAGAAATTTATCAAATATATCCCTCAAAGTTTTAACTTCCTATGTATTCAAGGCACAAAGTTTCCTATAACACTTCAATTGTTTACATTTTGGTTTGGGGATTAGTTATAATCATTTGGACAAAACCTTTTATTTCCCGTGCACTGAGCTGCCCATGTCCTGTGGCCTGGCCGTAGAATCCGATTGAAAATTCCTCACAGCTTCCGTTGTTTTATTTCCTCAACTCGACGCTGGAGGATTGCATATTCATCTGTTGCCGGGAACATGAAAACATCTGCAGCACTCGCCTGCCTGCACATCTGTTCGCATTGTGCTCACAATCATGTGGAGGGAATCCTAAGCCAGATCTAAGAGTAAAACTTAAGCCTCATGCCCATGCATACGCACGTCCTGTTCGAAATGCCAAGCCAAATGGAATTGATAAATGATTTTTTTTTAATATTTATATTTTACTTAATTTTAATCCGCTTAGGATTTGCTGCCCAGACTTGTGTGCGCCTTTTAATTGCCCCAAAAAAATTTAATTTATAACTTTTAAAACCATAATTTAATATTGGCATTGTCCAGGGTTATTATTTGGATTTTTTTGTTATTTTGCGCCGGTTTTATCATTTTAATGGGTTTTCATTGCTGATGATGCCTTTGGGCACGCAAATTGCCGCCATGACAGCCAATTAGTGGGCTTATTTTTTGATAGCCCGCCTCTTGTCATTATGTACATACATACATATAACCAAGTACATGCATATAATGTTTGCCATGTACATGTAGGACTTTATTTTCCAGCTTCCCCGCCTGGCCATTGAGTAATTTTTGGTTTGCCATTCTCACTCCAACAATAAGATTTATTTTATTGTAATTATTGCTAATTATTTTATGCATCACAGCTTATTTGTATTTACAGTTGATTTATTTTCATTTTCCATTTTCTTTTTTCCTTTGCAGGAGCCCAAAGCCAAAACCGTACGTATACTGAATTTTATGTAATTACATTTGCACTTGCCGGGGTATTAAACGATTATTAATTTATAATTATGGGTAAATACAATTTTTTCCATAATCTTATTTAATGCGCGGAGTGAATCCGATTGTGGTTTTAAAATCATGAAACGGTATTCAAATAACAAGGACATGGTGTGTAGGACACGGCTACGAAGTATCCTTTGGAAGTCCTAATATTTAAATTTAAATTATCTTCCGTATCTGCGACCATTCAGCAACCATCTACCATCTCGTATATATGTTTTAGTTGCTCAATGTTGCACAATTCCCATTGTTGGCACTCTGCAGATACAAATGTATCTTTTCATCTATGTCTGCCTTTGTATGGTAGTTTCGGTGCTCTTTTTTTACCAGCAGATTTTCATTTTTGTTTTTCTGTTGTCTCCGCATAAATTAAATAATAAAATGCTCGAGTGTGTGTGTGTCTGCGCAATTGAATGCTTTTGTTGCTGAGTGTTTTGTTATTTTTTTTCCCCCGTTTTTGTGTGTGTGAAAACAGATTTGACGCTGCTGCTGCTCATGTGGATAATATGGTTGGACCGTCGGGTTGATCTACTGCTGCTGCTGCTTCTGCTGATGATGATGGTGGTGGTTCTTGCTGATGATGACAATCAGCAGAGGCCAAGCCGCGGTCCGCACATTTATATAAATCTGGGCTGATCATAAAGCGTTGTTAAATTTTAATAAATAAATGTTCACATCCTCGTTAAGTTGATTGCTAGTGCAGAGACAACACGGCAGCGCAGACGCAACTTGAATGCAAATTAATGTTATATAATTACGCACGGAACACGCTGCGTATACTCAATGCCAATTTGCATATACATAGTGCATTTAGTGCGGAACAAGACAAGGCTAAGAAAAAATAAAGCGCCAGCGCGTATCCTTGTAATAGTTAAAGGACAAAACTGCCGCATTGCTCGGATATCCTGCCAGGCCCCCCCTGAACCGTAATGAGTGCAAAAATCCGTATTCAGCCACATCTCACTCCTTGCTTCGTTTTAATGAGACAAAAAATCCATTCCGTTCCGTAATGAGGCCCGGGGCCGTTGAAGCATTATGCCGGCGCTGGGTGGGGATATGTTTTTTCTTCCCCGTACTCCATGAGGGGCAGGTGCAATCTAGCAATTAAGCAATTTGTTGCTGTTATTGTTTATTAATAAACAAACAACAAAGCGACACACACCGAACTCCAGCGCTAATTGCCACAGCAACCGCCCGAGAATAAGTGCACGGGAAGGAGGCGGAGAGAGCTCAAATAGATCAAGGATACCCGGGGCCGAGTCCTAGGAGCGTGGAACCCATTGGACCCGTGAAACCCTTTTTTTTCTATTTTTAAAGTGCATTTAACCCTCTTGTCCTGCCCTGCCCTGGCCTGGCCTTTGGAATGTTTCACTGCCCGCTGGCTCAATTTAAATATCAGCGATGCATGGCCAAAAAGGGTAAGGGATGCACGTCGAGAAAAGTGGTTAGGCAATCAAAAAGATCGTTTACATTTTTATAGAAATTTAACCAAAGTTTTTAGAACATTTTTATGTTCCTAAAAAATCAAGAACTATCTTTAAGGATATTTTTATCTAGAATTTATTCTTTAACACTTTTGATAGTCTCAACATTTCGTTCTTTGATCTTAAAGAAGATAAAGAAGAACACATTTTTGGGATATTGTAAAACTTTATTTATATTTCCCTACTCCTTAATGAACTTGTTCTTGAATATTTAAATATTAATAATTTGATATTCTAGGCAATATATTGATCAATAATAGTACGATATCTTTGCAATTCCCTAACCAATAATATGGTTTATAAGCTCCAAATAGGTCTTAAAGTTTTTAAAGTTAAAATTTAATCAAATTGTTAGCTAATACCCCTAAATTTTCCTCAATGCACAAGTGCTGTGCCTGTCTATCTGAGTGCAAGGTGCAATTGCAGCACATTTTTCAGCTTGACCGACTCGTCGTCGTCGTCGTCGTGGCTGTTGCCGTTGTCGTTGTCGTTGTCAGACCCTTTTCACAGCTTATTCCTAACTGCCGCGACAAACTAAGCAAATTCGCACCCCAAGCACAAACTGGCAGGAAAACTGAGCTGAAACTGGCCGGGAAGGGTCGCCGGGAGGGGGTCGGAGCCGGTGTCAGAGCCGGAGGAAGCGGTTGTCATTTAGTCCAGTTTCCGAGGGGTTAAATGCAGCCCAGCCATAGGCACAGATACTTATTTAAACGGGTGTATTTAACTGTGTTGGCTTAGAGGGTCAGCAGGTTACAAAAACTTACTAATTGCCGAAGGCCCTTGGCACATAATAATGACGCAAAAGTCAGCCCTAAATGGGCGCTAAAGTGGAGCGGCCTTCTCGGCTTTAATTAGAATTGTTTCGGAAAAGAGTTGCAAAATCGAGGGGATTTCACTTCATTGATTCAACAAGGAAAAATCGTTGCCTCGCTCTGGTTGCCAATTTAAATGCGAAACATTTCCTGCGTTTGCCTGCCAATGTTTCGCTTCCTGTTGCCCGCTTCCCTTTTTATTCCGGCCCAAATCCGTTTAAGTCAAGTGAATCAAAATCACAAAAATACATACAACAAAAAATATAAAAAAGAAAAAAATAAAACGAACGAAGAAAAGTAAGCCAGAAAACCCGCCTTACAATTTCAATTTTCAAATGTTTTCCCAGAGAAAGTTCTGTTGCTTGTTGTTCTTTTTTTGTGCTTTGCTTACAAAGTGCCTATCAAGCAGTAACAAAAACAACAAAGCAACAACAACATGATTGCATTTTGACAACAACCAGAGTAGCACAAAAATTGGAAATGGAAAACTCTGGCATATTGTTACAACTGAAAACAATTGAAGAGCCAAAAGGCAGGCGAGCGAAAACGAGACAGAGACGCAACGCACTTTCCAAATCGATTTTTGATTATTTTTGCTTATCATTCTGCTTGCCGCTTCCTCTTTGCCCCACGTTCGCCTTTTCATCCACCTCACCCGCCCCCTCAACCCACCACCACCCGACCGAAGACAAAAACAACAAGGAACCGCCGTAAATTCAATTTAATTTTCTTTAAATATTATTTGAGACAATTTTGTGCCTGCATTACAAGGGGAAAAAAAAGTGGGAATACTCGTTCCATTTTTTGCCACTCTCGCTCCGTTTTTTGTGTGTGCAAAGTTTATTTTATCATGTTTACTTTCAATAACTTTGCCCCCCCTCCGACAATTTCCATTGCGCGCATAAACCTGGCTAACAAAAAAGGCAAAAACAGAAACAACAACAGCGAAATGCGAGCATCCAACAAAAAAAAAAGCAAAGAGAAAACAAATTTCAGTTCGTTTGCTATTTATTTTATTTATAGCCGGAGAGCCTTTTTTGCATTTTGGCGGACTTTTTGTTTGTCGGCGCAAATTGAAAATATAATTGAAACAATAAATTGTTGTTTCCGTGCGAAAGAGTTGTGCCAGGGATCTCTGTTTCGCCTTCAGTCGAGCAGAATTTTATAAATTTTCACCCGACTCCGTTTCGTTACATTTTTTTGGTTGACTTGTTTTGTTTCCTCATCATCCGCAAAAAAGTGAGGGAAAAAATCAATTTAATTTCAAGTTTTTTCGTATTCGCTTTGCTCCGGCTGCTTACAACTAAAAGTTGGTCTCAGTTCTCTGACCAAAGTCAAGTCATTTGCCAAAGTACGAAAGTCCTGCCGCGCATAAACATCCCCTAACGTGGGGGTGGTTTGCAGTCAAGACAGCTACAACGAAGGAACGCAAAAAAAAATTAAAGAAATGTTTTTCACCAGCTCGACAACAACAAAAGTAAAAATAAAGTAAAAACTCCACAGAATCAGCAGCAGCAACAATGGGCCAAACGTGCAACATGAAATGCGCTGAAAAAATTTCCATCACGTAGGAGAGGACACTGAAAATTAAATATTCCCTTATTACAAAAGATCAGTTTCAAAAACGATGATCAAATTGTTGAAATTATCATAAATATTTTCTGTCTGATCTGTATAAAACTTGTCACATGACTAGATATTTAAATTCTTAACTGTAAGCAGAAAGACTTTCTCTTTCTCTAACTGTTTCTGATATATAGAACCATACAAGTATTATATGTCTCTAGATATTGTCAAGAAAATGCAGTTTTATGCAGATTACGAAGGCGGTAAGCGGCATACACATATAACAGACATAAAGCAAAAGGAATTACGTCTCTAGCTCTTATCATCTCGGAGAACGACGTGTTCATACATGCAGACGGACAGACGGACAGACAGACGGACATGGCTAGATCGACTGGGCTCTTAATGCTGATCAAGAATTTATACGGATATGATACCTTCTCCCTATTGTATACATTTACACAAACTTCATTGGTACCTTAAGGAACATGGTATGAAAGTAAAGCCATTTTCTTAGTTTAGCAGAATATTTCTCCTTGTGCAGGATCAAAACTTTGAGCAGGACTTTGCACTTAGTATTTCCATCTGTGTGCCTGTGTGATATCAAACAATTTAGCGCATTGCATTACAAGTTGTTGGCGCAAAAAAAAATGGAAAAAGTTGCGATGCAAGTTTTCTAATTGCAATGGCGCCCCCCTAAAGGATATTAGAAGAGCAGATGCAGGCGGTGTGCCTGGGGATGGGTGGCTTCAAGGGGTTAAAAGGGGACTTCACGGGGAAATGTTGTGTTGGTGGCACGCACTCATAAAGTGTTGTTGCCGCTGCCGCTGCTGCTGGCACATCATCAGCTATGCAAACAAATACGCATAAATATGCACACCCGCACGCACGCTTCTCTGCTTGCGAAAAAAAATGAAGCAGGAAAAAGGAAAACTCGAGAGGAGGGAAAATAACAAACTCAACACGCACAGCAGCTAGAGCCAGCGGAACATGTGCAAATACAGGCCCTCATACGTCACCTTTCGCCCACCCCAACTTTCTTTTCCATTCTCAGGACTTTTTTTCATCGTTCGCCTTACCACCTTACGCACATTGCGTACACAACGGCAAGAGTACCATAAAAAGCTGAAAGAAAAGAACGCACTGCAATGGCTTCTTGGCTAAAACTCAGCAAACTCCTTTTACCTTTTTTTAGATCCTCAGAACGCGCACAACCCTCACGGGCTTACAGTCAAAGAAAAGTATCGACTGCTAGGGCACAATTTAATTTATACTACAAAATACTACAAAATACAAGAAAGTTCAATAGGAAACAGTCAAATCATAATTAGTACACCTATGACATAGTTTTTTAAAAGGCAAAAGAATTCTATGGACTAGAAAATCAGATATTAATTAACTACATTGCCTTCCACATTTGTAAAATACAGCTAATTTGCCACACAAAACAAACAAGGCTCAATACTTTTCAGAAGGCGTTAGCCTCAAAGGCCCAAAGCTGATGTCCTTATTATTAATTAGCACTTATGTTTCAGCAAGCACTTTAAATCCAGATCAAAGCCTGGCAAACCCTTCAATTTAGCTAATTTAAGCCCAAATGTCCTTTGAGCTTTTTGATGATTTACTGAAGTGTCAGGGACTTGCGGTGGCACTTAATTGATATTCACTGTGGCCCAGGATGACGCACTTTGTCGCACATTTCTTGGCATTATTCCCTGCAATTCCTCACCACTCACAGTCGGTCTCTCAAGTAGTTGGTATAAATATTTGCATTTCACAGGCCGTTCCCCGGTTGACAACCGAAAGGGGGACTTGCTTGGCCTGGCACCCTCAAAATACAGGAAAAAATAGCAAGGAAAATCGTGGAGCCCCAATGCAATTCCTTACTTAACCCCACAAACATACTATACACCTCGTCGATTCTTTGCCTGTGATAAGCAGCCGATGCTGGGATGCATCTGCATCTGCTGCCGCTTGCTGTGCTACTTTGTCGCTGTTAATTATAAAAATTTTCCATTTTCCCTCATTTTAGTTTAGCAAGTGGAGGAAATTTTCTAAGCGAGCGCTCAAAAGCGTGCTACAGTTTTTCCCCGTTTTATATTCGCCTTTGCGGCAGCTTTTGTTGAAAGTACATAACGTGCAGATATATACACGTGCCACCCGGATACATAAGCACATGCTCGCATACATATATATTTATACTACATATACATATATATTTAGACTTGTTTGAGCAAATTGCAAGCTAGCAGTTTATGAGAAAAAGGGGAAGCGTTCACAACAAAAGTTTAAGAAAAAGAAAACTGTGCAAATAAAACTTTTTGCTTTCGTTGGTGCGACGTTGCTGCTTTCTGGTGCTGCTGCCATGCTTTCGCTATGCTTTCCCCCCAGCAAAAGTCCTTGCCAAGGGTAAATGCAAAGTTCGCACACACTCCGACACATTCCGTGAAAGTGGCAAGCGAAAATTCCGCTGGCGAATGCGTGTTGGCCAAAAGATGTTGCAAGAAAATAAAATGGAAAGAAAACAGCAACCGAAACACACACAACAAGCAAAAAAAAACCCAAAAAAAACACACAAAAAAATAAAAAATAAAATAAAATAAAATAGCTGGAGTGGCGAATGCCAAAGCAAGAGTGAAAATAAAATGAAGAGAATTGCAGAGGAAGCCGGGGCTTTGATTTTGTCTCGAAGGGAAAAGGAGGGTTGCAGTTGGCAAAACGCTTCACTGCACTTGACTATTATTGAAGTTGGAAGCCAGGACCCCCAAGTTTGTCCTTGCTGCAAATTGAGTTGTTGTTGCTGCCGCTGCTGCTGCTGCTGCTGCGAAACTTTTGCCTTGGGGGCTGCTGCAAAAAGCAGCAAAGGCAACATCTTTGGCACTGGCATCCTGCCATCCTTGCCATCCTTGCCATCCTGCCATTCCGGGTATCCTCTTCATCGTCCTTTTGCATATTTTAGCGCGCGCGATTCGTGCCTTCGCCTGCCTTGCCACTTTTTGCATTTTTTATGTGTTGGTAGGTCATTGCACGTACAAAAGCCACTTTTACTGCAGCTGCCACTGCCACTGCCACATTGATGTTGCTGCTGCACTGCTGCTGCTGCTGCCTCTACTGCTGTTGCTGCGAAACTTTGCGTTAGCTGCTGATGCTGCCAAATTAAACAACATTTCTGCAGCCAAACGCAGCGTTGTTGGATTTTATTTTCAATTTGTATGCCCTGAAAGTGGCTGAAAACTCTGAGGAGTCCGTAAATTCTATTAGTAGTTTGGCAATCAAGCAAAGGCAATTGCGAAAATCAATTAAATTGCAAAAGGCAGTTGCTGTGGCAGTTGCACTTGCAGTTGAAATAATGGTATTTTCATTCAATCAAAAAACAGCCATGAAACTATTCTAATATCGCTTTTTCCAATCATATTTTTGCAAAATCCACCTCATTTAAAATGTGACTCTCAGGGTATCCGGCAGTTTGCAAAATAAACAAAGCCTTCCATCTATTTAATGCATTTTAATGGTCCGACTTCATTGTTATTATTTTGTTTTTTCGAGAGTGGTTGAAGTGAAACACGAACCACTCGGCGGTTCTATCAAATGCAATTTGGAGCGCGCTCTGGCACGCCCCCTTCTGGCTCAGCTGCCCCTTGTTTTGGACGCCGCTGTCAACTCGAGCGCATTATTTGCATTTCTTGTTGGACCAACACACAGTCGCTGCGAAAAGTTTGCTGCCCGCATTGCTGCAGCTTTGTGGCTGCCACAGAAATGACTTTTTAATTTGCGATCCAAGCTGAAATGCATAAATCATGCTTTGGATTTCATGCAACGAATTAAAAATTAATGCGATATCACACGGAGAGATGTACCAAAAAATGGAAAAGGAAAAAACGAGAGTGCAGGGGGGAAGGGTCGTGGAAGGATTTGCTTTTAGCCCACCAGCAGCAGCAGCAGCAGCATCAGCAGGCACATTTTTATCGATTTTCCTGGCAATGCAGGCGGCAAACAATTTGCAACCCCAAAAACCTTGCTGATTTTTTTCTGCCACTCAATGCTGCGTACATAGAAGTACATATCTCCCCATCCCTGGATGCTGGATGCGGCACCAAAGACACACAGCCCTGGACCACGCACTTTTAGATAAATGCCAGAAACGATGGAAAAACCGAGGAAAAAAACGTGCAGCAAAGTGAAAATAAAGGAAAAGGAGAGATGAAAAGCGGGAAAATAAAGAAGGAGCGGGTGGAGTGTGTGTGTGGGATGGGTGATGATAGTGCGTGCTTGTGCGTTGGACATTGAAAAAGGGAGAGAATGACAAGGAAAAAAATTCGCAATGAGGGTTGAAAATAAATTGCTTTTAATTTGATTTCAACTCAATTAAATCTACGAAATGGAATTTCAAATTAATTCTTTTCTCTCTTTCCGTATACTTTGCTCACTTTTCCTTCGGCTATGTCGGCCCGTCCCCCCTGGCCGGGGTCCTTCGACTCCATTATCCTTGGCCAGTTCCCGTGCTAATGCAGTTTTATAAGCGCCCATTTGCACAGGGAACCCACCAAACCAAAAATATAACTAATTAGTTTGCCTCTCCGTTGCGGGTCTTATCTGCTTTTCACTCCCGGGCATTCGGTCTCAATGCCGCACAGCTGTCCTTGATTGTCCGGATAAAGGACCTGCATTCGGTTGGCAGGGGTTGGAATTTCTCTAAAATATTGGTTGAAAATTGTCTTTAATTTGGAAAAATTACCAAAAGGGTTGCATTGTAACTTGCTATCAGATTTCATAGGCTATCAAATCCCCATACATTTTTAGCATATATGTATCAAAATGCTTAAGCATAAACATAGATAGAAATGCTTCAAATTTATAAAGCTTTGATACTTTTGCCTGAATATAATCTTTAATTTGGTGGTATTTCCACCAATGTTAATTGAATAACTATCCTAAATTTTCTGAGTTTCTATAGTAAATAAGCAGTATAAATTTAATTGCCAAAATGTTTTCCTTACGCACATTTTCATGACAATAACTGCCTTCTAATTTCCCACAATTCCCTTAAACCACTCAATTAAAAACAAAGATTCCAATGCTTTCCCATCCCTGGCCAGACCCTCAAATTGTGTCAGCAGAATGGTCTTTGTTGTGATTTACCCCTTTTTCATTCTCATTTTCATTTCACTCATTTTCATTTTCTGGGCTGCGGCTTTTGCCGCTGCTGCTGCTGTTGCTTTTCCCGCTACCTCAACAAACAATAAAACGCGTCGCGTCCCCCTCTGAACTTGACCTTGATAAATTTGTGAAGTGAGCTTTTTAGCACATATCAAAACGGTTACATCTCAAGGGGGCGCACACCCAGAAACCCAGAAAACGGGGGTGGGGCGGGTGTTTGGGTGGGTGATAAATTCGCCAGCACAAAGGGGGGGAAATCGTCTCGCAGTTGACATTGAAAATTTCGCATCTAAATTACGTGTAACAAATCGTCGGATGACGCATCGAAGAAAGGCAGCCACATCCGTGTGTTTGTAGCTATGTATCCGGCAGATACTCACCGCCTAATACAGCATTTGCTCGTATATATATTTATATATGTATATAGGGGTTGCTTCAATTACGACGAAAAGCGAAAACCCACCCCCAAACAGGAATTGGCCGGGCGAGAAGTCAACCCCCGAAATGCGGAGAAAATCCTCATCCAAAAGAGTGCCAAGCAAAAGGCTGACAGCCGCAATCAAAATGGGATATAAGCCGTAAAAGCAAATCCTGCAGGCGTCGGCCATATTTAGCCGCCCTGCAATCCAGTGAATCATCATCAACATCATCATCATCGTCGTCGTCGTCGCCGTCGCCAGACAAAGGCGGGGATTGAGTCACGCCGTGAAATTTTTGGCCAACCTCAAGGACGTCGGCCTAATCAAGGAAGTCCCGGTGGGTGTTGGGCGTTGGGTGTTGGGTGTTGGCCTGGGAGGTGTTGCTGCTTTGATGGAGCTACCCGCCTGCCACGAAGGCGATAATCAAAATAAACAAAGATTATGGTCTGCCGGGTTGATAACCTTGAATTTATTTTGCCTACGAAAATCGATTTTCTTGTTTGGGAGTCCCCGGGGCGGCAGTTGGCCCAAAAAGGGTTGCCCTTCGTGTGGAAGTAATTAAGGCATTTTTTGGCACAGGTCAAGGCTGTCGCCATGACTTTGAATTTGGCCCTGCCCTGGTTCCCTTACCTGTTTGTGCTTTTCGTTTATAAACCACTTCAAAACACTCATTAAAGTTACAATATGCTCTTCTTAAATTTGAAGATAATTAATATATGCCGTTACCAAAATGGGCACATACTAAATATCTATTTCCCAGAATTCCACAGGCACTTAATATTCCCCTTTTCTTGAACTGTTTTTTCCCAGTGAGCCCCCGAACTGGGCCAGTCTGATGTAGGATCTATAATACATCAGGCTCGGCAGAAGGGTTGCCCAAAAAACCCAAACATACCAGCACTTGAGAACTTTTTATGGCTCATTAGGAGGGGTAGCAAATCCAGAGGGGTTGTGTTGCCGGGCTCCTGTTTTTCTTTTTTTTTTGCCGCCGCTCTTCTTGTTGTTTGTTGTTTTGGCTGTGGTTCCCCCCCACAAAAATTGTGTCATAAAAAGCGAACGAACCCTCCGCCCCGCTGGCTTTCGGTGGCCTGAAATGGTGGAACCTACCACAAAGCCAATTGGGCTAGGTCAGTGTGCTTTCGGGCGGCTCGCTGGCAGAGTGCGTGTGGCCTTTGTGGTTTCGCTCAAACTGGGGCTACCTGTTGCTCGGCTCCTGTTGTTATACGAGAACCTAAACACAATGCAAGTAAGTGGAAAATGAATGAAATGCCCAGGGCCCCAGGCGGCCAGTTATAAGGAGCCGAGCTCATTATTGCATCGCAGCAGCTGCCACCTGCCCCAAAACTCTCATCTTCCTTTTTAATAAAAACCTAATAGCCCCAATTAAGTCAACATGCGTTTTGTGTCTCTCGCTTTTTGCATTATTGGTGCTAATAAAGTCAACAGAAAAAAACAAAATGCAGTTAATGGAAAAAAAGGGCGAACCATTGGTTGGAAGCGTTGGCTTTCAACAGGAAACGGCTGCGAAAAATTGATTTAAAGAAGGTTTCGTTGCGAGGCCCATAAACTGTCATCGATTTTTTTGCCGGCGCTTGTTTTTGTGGAGCTTTCATCAGAGAGTCTGATACATGTTTCGGCTATATTGTTTATGAGCTTCGTTGCCTGTTGGTCCCCAAATTTTGTAGGTCGTTGGCCTGGTTTCTATATTTATTTTTGGCGTCTTGAAAGCATAAACTTGTTAGGTTTCACTTGTTATAAAAGAGCGACTTGATGCATTGTAATTGTATTGCCTTTAATGCATTACATTTCACTGTAATGTACAGACATAGCCCTGCTATTTCAAGAAGCATCCACCACGTTATGGTTCCCCTTTTCCAAGCACAACTGTACTCAATGTCAATGCCAAGCCAAACACAACTGTACCCAAACACTGTCGTATCAATTTCGACCGAAAGAACACCTCAAGAACACTCAAAGACGAAACTAAATTTAGACGCCACCAAAGGAGCAACCCCAACAGCCAAGCCGTAATCCCAGGCCCCAGTGACATCGTCTCCATCTTGCAACTTTGCTTCCATCCATCCCGCGCCAAGTCATCATCATTGGGGGGCTGGCTGGCACGCTCTCAAGTGAATCTTCAACTGCATCAGCAACTGCTTCCAGCTCCGGCTCTGCATTAAAATAATTGCTTCCGAAATGACAACTGCTGCTAAAATTGAAAAGATCCCTGCCACGCAGACGCATTTCGGTCGCAAGTCCCAAGTTTCCAATTCCCAGCTCTCGGTTCCATTTTTCTCCCCAAATCGGTTGACGTTCTTGCAACATGTGTGCGCGCCTGCGCGTGCCAACAATGTAAATGCAGCCTGGCGATGGAGATGGAGATGGAAATGGGAGTGAAAATGAAAATGAAAATGCGATGTGCGATGGTTCTCGGAGGGCAACAAGATGGGGATGCTTGCAAGAGCACGGCGACAAAAATTGGAAACACATTTTGGGTAGAACATTCTTGACCTTTAAGTTCGCAGTTGGCAAGCAGCATTTTCAATTTGCAATTAAATCAATTTCAGTAATTCGCACACTTTGGTGTTTATTTTGCCTTTAATTAAATTTGTTGTTTATTATGTTTCTTAAAATTCCGAATACATATCAAATAAGATAGCTTATTTCAAATTTTAAGTGATTATTTTTAACAACTGCCAGCAACCTATTGGACATTTTTAAAAACCAAAATTCTTTTTTTCTTATTTAGCTTAAATTTTATAAATTCATTTTTCGAATGATATATATTTCAAGTACATATATTTATGCGTAATTCCAGATTTTTTTAGCTTATCCTTGAAGGATCTTAAGGCGAAATCCCTTTGTATTTATTGATACTTGTTTTTTTATTATATCCCAAATATTCTCCCCTTTTTTCTCACTGTAATGGCCTCGCTTATTTACCGTTAAGATGCTGCGGCTGTCAATCAGCCACCGAAACACAAAAAGAATCGACTCAGACAAGGGCATTCCAGAGGCACTCCTGCGAAGCTGTCTGGAACCATTTCTGGATCTGCAGCCATATGTCGCCTCCCCCTCCCTGCACCTCCTCCTCCACCGTTCTTCGTACTTTTCGATCTATTTTTACCCCACAAAAACTGTGGGGCAGGGCACGCCTGCGCACAAACGCACGCACTCCGTGCCACCGATTTTCCATTTGAAAATTGTAGTTTTCCAACGTTTTTCGATTCCCAGGCACTTTGTCTAATGGCTTGCCACTCTCTCGCTTGATATTTATGAGTCTGCGCACCGGAAATAGATTCAGAATTCGGGTCCAACAGGCGGTTACAGCATTTTCCATGCTTATTGGAATTATCAATGCCTGTTTTCCAGGGATAGTGCATGCCTCCGGAATCCACATGTGATGTAACTCAATATGGCAGCCAGTTGTGCCTGAGGTTAAAGGTCATTATTCATAAAATTATGCAGAGTAGTTGAATTTTAGGGGCCAACCATGAATTTTGGTTCTAGCGGTGGCTGTGGGAAATTCAATGACTTTCCCAGGAGGATCTGCATTTCAAGGAAACCAATTTTAAATGTTCCCTCGAAAAATAAAAAAAAAAACTTGAAGTCTTTGATAAAAATCTATAAATTTTATGTACATACCCCAGAGTTTCAAGGGACTAATATTTGAACGTCTTCTTTAAAAGATTTTATCAATTTTTTAAACTTCAGACATCTTTTTTGAAAACCAAGAAACAAAAATAAATATGTTATAAAATGTAGAAATTATTTACTATGATTACAATATTTTAGAGATATTATTTTTAATACCCTAATACGTCTTTCCATATACAATCGTTGTAAATATTTTAATAATTTTTCAATGAAAATTTATGTAGCCAGGATTTTGTACACAAAAATATCTACATGCATTCTACATTTCCAAGGCGCCACCTATTAGTCTGTTATGTGACAGCTCTTAGTTTCCACCAATTCCGAGCAGAGGCGCCACTATGCACTAGAGAAGGAACTTGGTTTTACTTTACATGTTTTTAAGGAAGGACCTTTTTTAAGAGATGCAACATTACTCTAAATTAACTTCCCTAAACCTCCTTCAGAGATGGGAGAATTTTCTTTTAAATTTTTACCCAGATGGGCAGTACCGATACATTTAAATTTGAAATTTAACTTTAAAACATCCTTGCAATACAAATAAATACACCAAAATATAAAGACTTTGTAAAAAAAAAACGGTGAAGAAATTAATTTTTAAAATTGTAATTATATTTAAGTTATTTTTGAAAGTTTATTAAATATTTCCCTCGCCTTTTCCACTTTCAGATCATCTATGGAGCCGATGGCCAGCCCGTTCGACCCGATTCGAAGCGCGGTCGTGGCAAAGGAAAGTCCGCAGGTTCCGGCACCGGATCGGCCAATGCCACAGGCATCGCCGCCGGCAATGGCACACCAACAACTGGGGTAAGTGACTTCAGGCCAGGTGCCTTTCCCTGCCCATTTTCCCCTTTTCCCGCCCATTTGCCATTTCATCCATGGGAACTAATTAAGTCACGCGACGACAGCACCCAGACCATGTGTCTGCGGTCGAGGGATTGCCCAGATTCCAGATTCCGCGTTTTAACAGCCTAGCCCACACCCCCACCCAAAGCCAGGCCCTCCCATCCCGGCCTTGTTTTTTAAGCGGCACGCTGCAGTCTTGTTTTCCACGTCATCAGGCCGCGTCAGACAAAGTGATTTGCTTTTGTTTGGAAGGCTTCACTGGGAAAAACAAAGGATTTCTCGGCTTGAATTGGGATAAACAATTTATGGGATTGATTGGGGAAAACAAAACATCTGCACTACCTATGAAGCCCTCCCTACCCATAATTCTCTAGTCAATAAAGACATACTTTTGGCAAAACAAGTAAGCCTAATTCTGTAGAAGCAAATGGCTATATAATAACCGGCTAAAAATTGTTCAAAGTTTTTCGGATTTCGTATCATTCTTTCTTTAAAGTATTTTTTTAAGAAATACCTCCTCTTTTTATTATCCATCTATTATTAAGTCATAGATATCTTGCCACTAGATGACTTCCTTTAAAAAAACATTTTCTCCGTTTATAAAGGTCAAAATATTAACTTTCTTGAAATAATTCTTATTCCCCACCATTATAATCATCTAATACAATAGTTGTAAATATTATTCAGAAATTTTGGAGCTTCTTAAATCAGGAGATCTGTAAAAGCACCAAAATTGTTTCCCGTGCATAACTGTCTCGTCGTGGGCTTCCCTGAAATGCCAGCGTTCCGATCCCAACCCCAAAACTCAAGCCCAAAGGCAAGGCAAGGCAAGGCAATCCCAATCCCTGTCCCAGTCCCAGTCCAGACATAATCTCCGCCACAGGCAGCCGACCGACCGCACGTAGCTGGGGGTCACACCATAAAAACCTGCCGGCAGCAGAAAAGGCAACAGCACCAGCACCAGAAGCCCAAGCAGGGAAGCGCAAAAAAATCCATCCACCGACAAAGTTGTGCCGCCGTTGTGTTGACTTGTGAAACTCAAAGGCGAGCAAGCGAGCGAGCCACTTGGCTGCGGATGTGGCAGCCACAAGCCGCACGTACCAGGCAGCCAAGGCAGCCAAGGCAGCCACGGCAGCTACTTATTGTTGCCAGGGTTTTCCTGCATCTCCATCTCCCTGGGTTGCTCTGGGGACTGTGTCTGTTTCTGTGTCTGGGCCTGTGCCTGGGTCTGGGTCTGGGTCTGGGGCTCGGTCTTCAGACTTCAGAGTCGGTCTGGCGTTGGGTCTGCGTCTGGGAAACCCACCGATGACGACGTCGACAACGGCTGGCGAACCGGGAAAAGCGGCCCTGCCAGTGACTTTGACCTTTCGGGGATTTCCCTTTCAGCGGCACGCAACATCCTCGGGTGTCATGTCGTTGGGGATTCAAGGTCGGGACGTCGTAAAAACTTGACACAACGCTAATACGTTGAATAAATGCCACAGCAGTTACTCTAGCACAGGCAATGTCCCTGGAAAAGGTTATGGAGTTGAGTCAGGCCAATCAATTTGAGGAAATAACATGGCAAAACATGAGAAGTATGCTAATATCTGAAACATAGGGAAAGGTTTTATGACGGAAATTCAATAAATGTCAAAGAATCACGAAATCTGGTATCGGAAAACAGATTTGAGATACTTATTTTAACAAGAATAACAATGTAATATATGTTTTACAGCTTATGTTTTGCTAACTTCCGCAAGCAGGATAATAAAGCTACCTAATTATTCCCTCAATATCAAATAACAACTGTGCTAGCATCATCATTCAACAATATACAAGCATTTGCCAGGCCCCAGACTTTTCCGCTCCTGCTCCCGCTCGAAAGGAATTGTTTGGAACGCGAGTTGCGGCAACAGCTGCGCCTCCAATGAAGCGTTGATGATGTCGTCACTGCGACTCCCTGTTGTGCCACACACACGCACTGCAGACCCATAAAAAGGCAGTAGAATCACAAGTGCCACCCGGCAGACATTCCCATTCCCACCTCCATCCCCAACGAATCACGTGAGGCTCCTCTGGCCATAAAATCGCAACAGGTTGCCGGCTGTCTCGCCGGGATTCTATTTGCTGGTTACTGGATACTGTGAATGCTGGAATGCTGGGGAAAAGCTCCCCGGCACAAGTGTCGGTGGAAAACCACTCGAGCTTGGAGCCGCAGGAGCTTGACATTGAACATTCGTGGCGGGGGAAACACTTCCTCAACTTTACCAGGCAGTTGTCTTCAGTTGAACTCAGCCCGGTCTCTTCCTTCAGAGTTTTCCACCAACACTGCGTGCAGCTCTGGCAAAGTTTTCCCAGCTCCGCTGGCGGGGAGAAAGTGAAGTTTTTTGGTGGCCCAGTGACACGAAACAGGGGCCACCATGCAACCCGGCTACTGAATATTCTTCTCTTTTTTTCTCCATTTTTGGGTTGGGTTGCTGCCGCCGAATTCAGGACGCGTTGCACCTCGCATCCGCGACCTTTCAACGCAGCAATGAAACAACAACAAAAAAATAAAACAGCGAATCAGGGAAAGGCAAATTCATTGGCAGCGGCATCGGGATTTGGCAAGGACAAGCTGCACTGTCCATGGCCAGGGTCAGGGGCAGCAATGGCAACCAGTACTAGGTCCAAGGCCCAGGCCTCATTCCCTCGAGCCGCCCAGGGCATCTGCATCCTGCACTGGCAAAAGATATTCTAGATATTTCCTAAGCAAGAATTCGGTTTTTGCCAGACAAGGGGAGAAGTAAAAGTATTTGACGCCTGACTGCTTTTGTTGATGTTTATTTAGGATTCATTATTTGTGTTCTTTGGGATTATTGCCATTCCGATGGAGGCAACTTTCTTGCAGTGCAGCTGTTAGCCATCATGTTCATGTTTGCATGCAGTTACCGCCAACATTTTTGGCCCGCCATCCAGGCAGTTAGCCATTGTTCAGTTGTTCAGGTCGGGGTCGGACTGGGCCGCATTGGGGCTTAAATGGAGAGCGCGCTGGTTGAGTCGGGTTTTTGGCTTTGACGGCTAACTCTCTAGGCCGCCATCCACCATCCTCCACTCGGAAAATCCGCTGCCCGGACTCCGGAGTCAGGGTCGCCATGTCGGCTCTGTCCTTTGGCCAACGGCCACATCGGCGACATCAACTTGTTGCACTTCCATTCAGCCCGCTTTCCATGTCTCGTTGCTGGTTGCCACATCCTCTGGGGTCCATGAATCTGCATATACAAGGGGACTAACATGGAATGCAGCGGCGGGGCTGGTAGGCCTAGCAATCGAGGCCAAAACACTGGACAGCGGGAAAAGGCTTTCAGGCGGAGGAAGATTGTAATGTTAGGTAAAAGAATGTGTAAAGGAGGGTTTCCTTACTTTACAATTCTTTTAAATTAATGATCTATTCAATATTACATTAGGTAAACTGGACAGCGAAAAGTATTAGTGGAAGGAAGGTACTAACCCCTCGAGTTTTCTTAAAGTTTTCCTTATATTCCAAGAGTAAATAAGGTATTAATTCGGTTGGTTATAGAGGCTCTAGCAGCGACCATATTTTCGCAGTTAGCACCTACACTTGCAATGAAACCAAAACACATATATTGCCTCTAAAGTTCGCCCACTCTTTTAGTTCATTTGTTGCCCAGTGTAGCGCACATATTGCCAACTGGAGTTGCATTTTTTGCAACAGCCCCACCCATCAAACTGCCACCCACCTGTGGGCTTTGTGTTTTTTCCTTTTAGCCGCGTTGGCTTCTGTCCAGCTGGGATTGGGGCCACATTTTATCGCTCAACGTCCACTCGCTGCCGGCAATTAGTCAACACACAACACACAAGCCCGCCGATGCCGGCACCGATCGGCCTGTCAAAATGTTTGGACATGTTTTGGCCAAAAGGGGAAAAGAGGGTTAACACACCAGGCGGGTATCCAGAGCGGGCACTTCAATTGGTAGCCGCCTCGTGCACTTAAAGTCTAATTAGGCGGCGCCTGGCGCTGCAAGATGGAGAAAAAAAGCAGCTCAACGGGTTGGCAATGTCAAAGCGAAGGCTTTTTAAGACTTTGGCCACACCTCTCCCAGCCAGGCACTGCGGTTGCAGTTGCAGTTGCCGGAGAAGAAGCGCAGTGGCGGCCACCAGACATCATCGTAAATGCCAACATGCGCTCAACATGTCGGCGCCAAGTTGGCTGGCACGGCTACTTCAGTGGCAAGAGTACCACCAACCGTGACAGCAACAGCAACAGATACGCCACAGCAGCAGTGGCAGCAGCAGCAACGGCAGCAACAGCAGCAACAAGGGGACTCCTACGTGCGATGGCGATACGAGAGCTTACAAAACAGCTCGTAAAAAACAGACCCACGGCACCAGAAGCAGCAGGCAGACAATTTGTCGTCCAACTGTCCGCATCGGAGGCACCAGCAGCTAAAGCAACACCAGGAACAGCGGCAGCCACGGCCAACCAGCAGCCACACTTGCCACACAGCAAACAAACTTTGTTGGCAGTTTTCTTTGGACTCCAAGAGGCGCATATTTCTAATCTTGATATATGATATTCTCTACAAAATTTCATTTCATAATATACAGCGCAATGGGTCAAACTATGAAGTATTTTCCTAACAAAAAGGTCATATGTTTCTCCACAATTTTGATAAAACTAAAGCTGATTTCATACTCAACATAAAGAGATAATAGCAGGAGTTTTTCCTATTTAAGATACGACTCAGAAAGTTTTTCCAGTGCATTGGCTGGTGTCCCAAACTGTAAGAGGAGAAGGCGACAGAGCGACTTTTGGCACACGCAGCACGTGAGCCGGGCAACCTGTCTGTTACTGTTTCTGGGTCTGCGGTTGCCGCTTCTGCCACTTCTGCCACTTGGAGTGTGTGTTGTTTTTTTTTTTAGCTCTCTCCGCTTATGAAAGAGCCGGCGGACGGACAGACGGACAAACGGACAGACTGGCAGGCAGGCAGGGAGCCAGAGAGCCAGGCCGGCGATCCCGTGTGGGTCTTAAGTCGAACAATGAAAGCGCTGAAAGCGGCCACGCAACGCCAACTGGCAACATTTGCCACAGCCACAGCCACAGCTACTGCCACTGCCACTGCCACTGCCACATCCACTGGCAGAGGCACGGTAGTGAACGGGACACGCCTGCGGCACCTTCATTGAAATCCAAGCCAACAGAGAATAAAAAATAAATAAAAAAGCAGGCAAGGAAGACGGGAAGACCGGAGGGGGGAAGCCAATGTCAAGGCTGTCGCAGTGGGTCAAGGTCGTCCCGTCCGGGGTCTGGCCATAAAAATACCCTCAAAAAACGGAAGCAAAAAATAAGGGACACAGCCGAAAAGGGAAACTCCTTCCATCCTTCCATTCGTCCCACGTCGTTCTCTAATAATAAAAAGGCCAATGAGCTTAATTTAACCCTTTTCGGGTTGATGTCCTCTGCCTCGCACAAATCCCAGTCCTTCGTCCTTTCGCCACGCGCTGCCACTTGACCCTTTCGCAAAACTGTTGCTTTTCCTGCTGTGCTCTGCCCAGCTCTTCGGCGTCAAGGCATCCTTGAGTCAGTCAACCTAAAAAAAGGTCCTTGCTCGCATCCTTTTTGGTGTCGTCAACCTTTTGTGAGGCGCTGACTTGTAACTTTCTGCTGTTGCTTCAGGTCTGCATTTTTTTATTATTGTTGTTGTTGTTTTTTTTGGGACTTTATCAACTGTTGCTTTGGGGGCCAAAGAGCGGTATTTGCATGTCCTTTTTGTCCGGGAAATCCTGTTCGGGCCAGACAAGTCTGGCGAGCGTCTGGTCCGGCTCCGGGCCCTTTGTAAGGTTTCCTTTTTGGTCACAGGTTGATTGACCTTCGACCCGCCCCGAGGATATTTTCCGCTTATTTCCTCTCTCTCTTTTTATATGCTTTTTTTCCCCGCATTTTCCTTTTAATTATGCTGGGAAAGTCCGGTTTGTGCCTTTGAGTTTGGCAAATAAAAACTTCAAGTCTATTTGCAAGTTCCATTTTTCGCTGAAACATTTTTTAGGTAGTTCTTTTTTGCGCTGCCTTGCCTGTGTCTCTGCGTAATTAATTTTCTTGTCTGCTACAATGAAATTTACAACTTTTAGCGCACACACTTTTACCAAAAAGGCTGTTGCCAACAAAGCCGAGCACTTCCGCTTCCTGCGCACACACACACACTCACACACAGGGCACTCATTTACAGAGGCTAAATTGCAGCAATAAATTTGAAATTCAATTTAAAATGAACATAAATTGCTTCAACTTTCGAAGCTTGTCATTTTTAAAAAACATTTTTCAACTAACACACGAACACAGGGACGGGTACGCACAGGCACAAACATAAATCGCATTAAGCGCTTTAAGGCACAAAATGCTGCCATAAAAATCGTTTGCTCGTTAATTTCTTGTGTACTTGTTGTTTTTCTCGTTTCTTCCATTTCGGTCTTTCCTTTTTTTGTTTACTGCTCTGGCTTGTCTTATGGACCACCACCACCCCCCCATCTGCTCCCGACCATTTCCTTTTGCTTTTCCAACCAACTTCATGGCCCGTACATAATGGCTGCCAGCTGAAAGCCGAAGCTTCAGCTTCCTCCTATATACCACTTGATAAATGTGCACGGCACACACAATACATAGCACTACATACACTTGAAGATATACACACCAGCTCGCCAATATATATATGCGAATATATGTGTATTTGTACATACAAGTATAGCTATATTGGACAAAAAGTAAGCAACGAAAACGAAGGCAAAAATACAGTCAAGAAAATTGAACTCAATTGATACCCCTCAGAAATAAAGGGGAATGGACTGGATTTATCGCACGTCAGGGGCTTGAAGTTATTTTCTAAAAAAAAAAGTCACAAGTTTTAATCGATACTTAAGCTTTTGATATTTATTTAGAAGCCGCAAATACTATGGCAGTGGATTAAAACAAAGGTTCTAAGTTAAGGGTTTTAAAAAAGTTTCTTTTGAAAAACATTTCTAGTTTCTTGTCTGGTAAATTTCCGAAATATTTTGGGATTCGTACTATTTCAGGTATCAAACCTTACAAGCTACTTAATTATCTTAATGAGAGCTCTTTGGTCATTTTCATTTTACTTTCCTGTCTCAAGAAAGACTGCCTCGAAGTTTTGAAGGCCTACCTTTAATTTATTCTCCTGAATATCTTTAAAAAAAATACCTCGCTATCCCGCACACCCTCGATCAATTTCAAAGGGTATCTGCAAGTTGTTTGTGAATGGAAATGGAGGTGGCGAGGCGATGGCGATGGCAGCAGTAAAGCTTTTCAATTGCCACCCCCACACACAAATGCGCGTCTATAATGCCTTATATAAACCAACTCTCTCTCAGTGCCACCCAACCGCCCATCAGCCACCATCGCCCCACCCACTCGCACCACTCGCACCACCCGCCCGTGTATGTCTGTCTGAAGTTCGCTGGATTTGCGGCGGGGGTGGGGCAGGAAAAACGCCTCTCGCTTTAATTTTGGCATGCATTAAGTGCGCTCCTGGGGGTTGTTTCGCCGTTATTATTCCAAAGATACACACACACACATATATAGCAGGAGTATATTTTTTTATTTTATTTGCACGCGCAAGAGTTTCCGTTCGCATTTCGCATTTCGCATTCGCCTTGAATTTGTTGGCAATGCTGATGCTTTAAATTTTTGATTGCCTACTTACGTGGGCATTTTGGCTAATTGCCCAGTCAATTGCACTCTCTCTCTTGGCCACATTACCGCACTTTTGGTATACGCCCGTACTCCCGTATTCCCGTATTCCTGTTCCCCAATTTCTATCTCTATTCCGTTTTTAGTGATATGTGGAAGTCTGCCAGACAGGGACACACAAGAACTGCCTTTGTCTGCGATTAGTTGTTGCAACCCCTAAAATGCTCGCCTGCATCGCTCATACGACCCGTTGAACGTCCGGCCACTCTGCTCTTGATTCTGATTCCACTTTCTGGTCTTGTACTTTGTTTTTGTGATCGCCCGCCCGCCCCCCTTCATCTTTGCCGGCGGAGTCAGCTTTTTTGCAACTAATTTTCTTTGTTTTTCAATAACCCAACCAAGCAGCCTTTGTCTGGCAACCCCCAAAAAGGCGGCGGCAGCAGACTCTCCATCAAAATGTCTGCTATCCACAGCGACGTCGGTGTCAGTGCCGAAAATGCCAAAACGGTCATAGACATCAATGTCGCACTCGCATCGAAAATGCACAAGCAGGAAGAGCAAGAGGGGGGCGGGCACACACAATTTCGGGGCAAATGGGATGCTGTCTGGAGCTGTCTCGTCTGTGTCTAATGCACATTTGATGGCATCCGCTAATTGCTTGATTAGCATTGCGGTTCACACGCCCCCAAAGGCGAGCACAACTGCTTCGAACTTCAAACAATTCGACCATAATCCCCGACATGGCAATGGACATAAATAATAATTAATAAAGGAGACACGCAAGAGTCGGAGACGCCCAGAGATCACGACCCAAAGGCAGGGCGTGACTTTTTGCGAGAGATATACTATAAATAACAATTCAAGGACCACAATCAGAGATTGAAGTATTTTCAAAGAAATACTAAAAGCCAGTGAATATTTACGTAAAATTACCTTTGCAAACTTAACCATATTGTACGAGTAAACAAAACCCGAGGAAAAACCAAGACCAAAACCTGACCAAACTGCACAAAAAAGTATTACCAATATTTGCGCTGCATTAAATTTCATTTCTACCTCAGCCGGCTGCTGAGATCTTCTGCTTTTCGTCTTTTGCCAACAAAAAACCGGGCTAAAAAACCCGACAAGTAAAAAAGCTGAGAAGCGAACACATAAATTACAGACAAGCAACAGCAACTACAGGGCAACACACGCAAAAAAAAAGGAAAAAGGCAAGCAGAAGAAGATGGAAAAAGCCAGCAACATGGAAAAATGAAAATGATAAATTGCAAACTGCACATAATTATGCAATTAAAGTTCGACGTTGTACTACGTTGTACATTCCTCGTGTTGCTGTGTAGTTGTTACTTGTTACTACTATTATTATTATTATTATTATTGCTTGGGTTGGGCCAGCTTGGTTTTCAGCAAAAAAAAAAAAAAAAAAAACTCAAAGCAAACAGAAAGCAGGAGAAGGAAAAATTCGCATAAAAAACTTAGTTGCAACAACCAATCTTTCTAGACTTTGTGGCCTCATTTTTGGCCATAAAATTTCAAGAGACTAAGCCAAAACGGGTTTCGATAAAAGGTTTCCTTTGACTGCTCATAAAATTAATTATTTTTCCCTGTTTAATCCGCAAGAAATAATTTGCGAACCCATTAAAAATTGTCAACTTTATTTACAACCCCAACGAGGCCTCCAGAAAAGTTCGACAGTAAAATCGCATTAATGAACGAGTACTCGTACACCGCTGAAATTCATTTAATGTTGAATTATTTGCATTTACGTTAACACATAAGGGTCCAATATAAACGTCCAAAATGGCAAGAAAACTACGAATATTTTTCGTATGCACGCCCAATTTAAAATTAATTGCCAGACACAAAAGAACACTGGCAACAAAACGATGATGACAGGCCAAGGGGGGGCGGTTGCAAGCACGAAAGCTGGAAAGCAGGATGTTGTGTTCTGCGTGTCCTGGCTGTGCACTGAAGTATGCATGCAGAAAATTAAAATTAATAATTTATATATTTAAAACACAGCCAAGCAAGCTGAAAAACGGAGACGTCGAAGCACGAAAATAAATATACAATAACAAAAGGCAAAACGAAAACAACCAATAAAGTAGCCAAAAGTAAATGCATTAAATGCATTAAATGAGAAAATCCCATTTCACTGCACGCTGTCTGAAACTGAACTAAAAATATATGCAACATGCATATGCAACAGCCTGGCATGAAAACCGAAAACAAACAAATTAAAAAATTATATTTCATAATTGAGCTGCAGCAGCAGAAGCGACTGCAGCTGTCCCCGTTCTGTCCAAATAAGGGCGTTCCATGGGCGGCGAGCCAAAGGGGTTGCACTAATGGCGGGCGAGGTGCAATGAAACGTTCAGCAAATTGCACTAAATTACAGGGCTGCCACCAAAGGGGCGTGTCCGGGGGCTGGGGCCCAGCTTTGGCCGCTAGATTGACAAGTTCTTTAAGTTCTGTGGCAGGGAAAATCGTTGCTTAATCGAAGCGGGTTCATTAATGTTTTATTGATGAAGAAATTACGCTGATTTTACGTTTCTAAATTAGGGCTTTTGTCAGTACAATTACCAGTTCCCCTTAATGATTGGGGGCCCGTAGAAAATTAAATTTTCCGGTAACTTCAAGATAACTAATAAACAAATTTCTTTCTCTTATATTAATCTTTGAAATGTGGATTTTTCCCCTGAAGAACTTTATTTCATTTCCTGTCAAAAATGCTTACCTTCGTCTTAAATTCTTTCTGAAACTTTCTTATTAGAATTCTTTGAAAATTGTGAAAATTCCAAATGGAATTCTGGATAATTGGGCACAGTTTTTCCATTTATTTTAAAGGTATACCAAAGGCCTATATTGAAAACGCCCACGCTTCCTTTAAAGATTCTAATCAGACATTTTATCGAGGGTGAAGCCGCAATATTTCCTCCCTGCTCTGAATAAACAAACGTTTTCCACTTTCCCCCGCCTAACGTATTCCCATTAACATTAAAAAAAATGCATGAAAAACCCTCCGAACGAGCAACCCTTTTTGGCCCAAGCACCACCCCAATCTTACCCACTCCCCACAAAAATGTGCCGCATTGCCTCATTTCATTTGCTTAAAATTCCAATTCACTTGAAAAACGAAAATTTGAATATTTTGCATATTTTATGTGTGTGTTTGTGTCTGCTTTTAGATGTTGAATTTTTTTTCGGATTTTGCATTAAAGAAAATTGCTGTGGGGGACGGGGGACTGAAGGTGAATGAAAACTGGCCACTTTTTGTGCCAGAAATTCCAGCAGCTAATAATAAAAAATATAAATAAAATGCAAAAAAAAACAGCGCAAAGGAAATAATGCTACACGACGGTCATAAAAATTGTTGCTTATTTTCAGAAGGCGAGAGAGGCGAGAGGGGGGAACGCTACAGGCTTATAAATAATTCATACGAATTGCGCGTACAAGAAATTAAAAAAGCGAGAAAAAATACAGGGAAGACAACTGAAAACTCTGAGGAAGTTTATTGATTTTCTTGCATATATACACGTAAATAATAATGCATACATATAGGAACAAGCCCCGATGGCTTTAAAAAAAACGAGAGCGGGGCGAGGCCCAAATAAAAATGTAAAAATAAAGGCAATTTTTATTGCAATTTGCATGAATAAACTATAAAATAAACATATAAATATAAATAATGTGTGTGTGTTGCCACAGACAACAACAACAAAAACAACAGCAGTAACAACAGAAATAACAATAAACAACAAAACTTTGCAACAAAGCAAACAAAAACAAGAAAAGAAGAAAACGGGGAATGAAGGCTAAATAATCGAAGCGAGCGGGGAAATGGAATGAAAGCAGTAAGGAAAAACAATAAGAAAAAGTGGGGAAAAACAAAAATAAATAAACGAAAATTGTTTCCACTCCCCCTGACCCCGCGCCGTGCCCTTTCGGCCAAGTTGAGGAGGAATCAAGAAAAATAACAAGAAGGAAAATGTTTCTGCTGGAAAGCAAACCGAACCGTACCGAACCGAAGAGAAAATAAAATAAATTGCATCATAAAAACGGGCCGAAAGTAGGAGCTTCAGACGGCTAAAATAAATAGCGAAAAGAGGAAGACCAGGCCAGAAGCAGAAGTAGCAGAGCAGCAGCAGTTAAATTAGAATTTTATGCAAATGAGATGTATTTATAGACGAGATAAGGCGGAAAAACATGAGGAAATGCCAGATGAACTGCAATCCGGGTTGAGCAAATTGATCGACTAATTAAGCGGAATCTGACATAATTAAACCGACTCCAAAGGTCATTAAATATAAACACTATCATGCGGAAAATGGTAAATTTTCTTGAAACTTCAAGGAAAATCCTTTGGCAACTAACTGGAAATGGATTTTCCTGTTCTTCTAAAGTTTTGTACCTAATTAAACTTTTTCGCAAATTTCCCATTTGTTTACGATTCTGCCAACATTAATTTCCTGCTTGCCAAACTATTCCCAAAAGCTAATTCCAAAAACTTTGCACACGCAAAGAAAAATATCCCTGCAAGCGCCAAAGAAAAGGTCAAAACCCTGTAAAAAAAAAAGGGAATATGAAACATGTGATATAAGTTAAGTGATATATGTGAGAGAGTGTCCTGCAAGGACCACCCCGCTCGTGTGCACCGAGCCCCTTTTAGATCTCCGGCTGTAGGTGCATTAAAACTTTGATAATTACATAACTTTTATGTATATGAAATCTCGCAAAATGTTTGGCTGCACATTTTTGCCACAGGCTGCAGGATGCAGTGCCACCGCGCGGGCGGGGACACCACTTTTCAGGGGCCATGCAACGGAGGGGCCATAATAAATAAACGTAAATTTTGCATGTGGCGAGTTAATGCAAACACAGATACAACATTTTCGGGGCACAGGGAGAGGGCAATGTTGGTCCAGGAAAATGTAAAATTAATGCATAAAGTTTACAACAATAACAGCACCAGCACCAGCAGCAGCAGCAGCTACAACAACAATGTCCACAACGTCAGCCACAAAACTAACAAGAGGTCCCTCCCAAACCTCAAATAAAGACAGCAAATGCTGCCCCGGCCGGGGAACGGAGAAAGATATTACGAGTAAATAATGTTTGCCCCGAAAAACGTTGATAAAAACTGGCATAGTTTATGTTTATTTAGGTTTTCCTCCCTCCGCCTGCTAGCTGGCTTTTTTGCGACCAAAATACTGTGTGCAATTACATCATCGGGGCGGGAGGAAAATACTATAAGCCGAGCCGAGACGAGAAGCGGGGCAAGAAGGCTAATTAAAACCGGATGCCGGAAGTGCTCAAATAATGAATGTAAATGACAGCTTCTGTCAATTTTAGTTGAGCAGGAGCTGATGGTGAAATTATGAAAGCAATAAAATGTATAATAAATTTATGGCAACTTGAAACCTGCAGGGAAAATAAACTTCAATAAGTAAAAACGATTAGAGTCGAGTGTCTCGACAGCAAATACCTGGTTCTACGTTTTCAACTCACTTTTAGTGTTTGTGTATGCGCAGCAACACATTTTTGTCACTTTCGCGATTGGAAATAGGCGTAATCAGCTGATTTTTTCAAGACAGATAGATATTGGCTCTATCAATGTAATATCCAAATGTTGTGCCTCTAAAGATAAAATTGTGGATGCCACAGAATTTCGCGGTTCGCAAGGTGTGGGAAAAGATAGCCAATTCTTAAAACATACTTGTACTGAACAGGTATCACACGAATTCGAATATGCAATAAGTTTTTCTCTATCTATTATAGTCGCCAAAATCTAGGCTTTCATTCGGACAGACGGACACGGCTAGATCGACTGATGCTGATCAAGAAAAGCTTCCTTCCCCCTGTCACATACATTCGTACGAGTTCAATATACCCTTGTTATTTTTAGGAATCGTGTGTAAAAACTCGCAAGCCTTGGGAAGTAATTTCCTGCCCTTTAACTGCCTTAAACTTGACAGGTTTAGACCAAAGTTGTTTGTGGTCCCCTCAGACAATTAACCATTAAAGTGGAATATTAAAATTTTGGAATTTTCCCAAATGCAACATCTTGTTGCACAAAACGTGCGACGCAAAACAGAGCCAAACTGATATAAACAGTTTTCGCTTTTAATTTCAAACTTTTGTGTTGAGAGCTGTGCAACATTTTGTGGGCTTTCATGGGGTGGGGTCATTTTTTCGCTTTGGTGGGCAGGGGGGGCATTCATTTCCAAGGGGGTGGGGTTGGGGCAAGCAGTTAAGCAGGCAGCGCAAGCTGCTTTTAATGTTCCATTAAAACGTGGCATCGCCGTTGCTGCTGCTCTGTTGCTCTTACTGTTGTTATGTTGTTATTGCTGTTGCCAGTGGCATTGCCATTTGTTGTTGCCACATGTTGTTGCCATTGTTGTTGGGGTCAGCAGCAGTGTCTGCCTTGGAAGCGAAACTAAAGCCATAAAAGCGACAGCAACAACACCAACGCAGAATATATTGCATCCGAGAAGAGGAAGAACAAGCCGAAGAGCACACAGAAACGCAAGTAAACAAAAGAAAAGAAAAAAGAAAAACCTTAACAAAAAATAAGAGAAACAACAAACTGCACATTGCTCGCCATTTTATATTATTATTATTATTTCGGTGTGTTTTCATCTCGGCGCACACAGCGAGAAATACAACAGCAATTACATGGAATACCCAAAAAAAGGCTTAAATTGTAATACCAAATTTAATAAAAACGACATACTTAAAATTGCTGACAAGAATAGAGTTTAAATATTATTACATTTGCCATATTTTTGTGTGAACATAAAGATATAGATAACATTAATCGTCGAATAAAGAACGTTTCAATGTTAATAGATCATTCTAAAGTAGATGAATCCCTTAAGGCGTATCAATTGAGATTTCCAAAGTTTATACGACTATATTATATATTTTTGATTAAATCTGGGAAAATTTTGAAGGTGATAAAGTATTCCCCAGTGCCCCTATACCGTTTGGAATCGTTTCAAAGTTTATGAATCCCACGTTTATACGAGTATATTCAATGTTTTTGAATAACTATAGAAAGTTTTCGAGGTGTAAAAGTTTTCCTCAGTGTCCCTTTAGTGTCGCGAATCCTAGAATATTGAATGTTTCAAAGTTGGTGAATGTCTATGAATCCTTTTTGGGCAAATCATGTTTATAAAATTATTTTAAATATTTTTGAATAATCCTAGAAACTTTTCGAGGTGTTAGAGTTTCCCCCAGTGCCCCTGTAGCGTCACCAAGGATTTTAATATCGCCAACTGTTTCTGGCGGTGCCTGTTTGTTTTTCCTCGCAAATGTTGCTTGCTTTTTACTCACCTCCCCGGCCATGTTTTCTCCTTTGAGTTTTTTGCCGAAGCATTGTCGGTTGTTTTTATGGCTTTCAATATGTACAATTCGTATAATTCAATGTTGGCGACCATTATGCAGCCTCTTGGCCGTGTTTCTTGTGCCGCTTCTTGCCGGTTTCCTTTTCCCTGCCTGAAAAAGGCCCCAATTGCAGTTCAAGTGTCGCAAAGGGCCAACGGAGCCTCCAAGAAACCGGCACAGACACAAAGTTCCAGATAATTGCCAAACACGAAACACGCTCAAAGGGCCACTCCCCCAACAAAAATAAAAAAAAATTAAAAAAAACTGAGTGGGCGGAGAAAGGAACTGGGCGCGGCCACACCTACGCCCACCCTTTTTGTTCGTCGCTTTTTGTTCTTCGTCGACTGCCTTGCAATTTTCATATCATTTAATTAAAATCGCAAAATTTCGTACACGTTTCCATTTTCGTTTTCCTTTTGCCTTTTGCCTTGTCGTTTTCTTGCGCTCGCCCGAGTTTAAGTTTTATTTTTATGATTTTTATGGCCCGGTAAAAACGCTGAGAAAAGTGCAAAAGGCAGAAAATTAAAAATACTTCTCCGATGCACCACACAACCCAACACGAAATAATAAAAATAAAAATAAAAATGGCCAACACACGAAATGGAAGGCGAAAAAAACACAAGCGCACAAGGCAAATTCAATTGAAATGGATCGAGGAGTTTAAATAAAAATATTCCCCATCTTCGGGAAGCGGGCGTAACGTCATTAAAAAATAAAAGACACAAACAAAAGGCAGCAACAACATCTTGCGAATAAGAGCAAGAAATGGTAAAAAAAAAGGCAAAGTTTATGCGGTCGGTCTACCTTTGCTCCCGCTGTGAGGGCCCTTTTTATATCCAACTTGATTTATTTCCTCGCCCGCCAACTTTTATTTGGCAAAACACAATTTCCAAATGCAATCAACTCGTGCAATCAAATTATTCAATAAGCAAACAGCATGGCAAAAGCAACAACAAAAGCAAAAACAAAAACATAAACAAGAGAGAAGAAAAACATATTGAGTCTGAAATCGAAAAGGCAAAACAAATAAACGACTCCTTTGCATTCCTTGGCCTGTCACCAAAAAAGGGCAACGCTTTTAAGATGGCAAAGAATTTGTCAAGTTATCAGTCTCCTCAAAAGCTTGTAACCCAAAAAAAAAACGCAAAAAAAAACCCTTCATATCACTAATACTACATACATACATAGTTGCAGGACCAGAAATTCATCAAAACCTATTTTCGGAGATGTTGCAATTTCAGTTCAACTCTATTTTCCTCCGTCCAAAGCGTATTTTTAATTTCATTTTACTTTTAAATCAAAAGCTTGCTCTGCTCGCCGCTTGGCTCCTTCGACGTCGTTTTCATTTCTTACACTTTTCAGTTTTTACTTTTGTTTCTCCCGTTTATGTGCTGGAGGAGGAGGAGGAGGAGGGAGATGCAAAAAGCAAACTAATCAAAAAATTCAATTTCCTTGGAAAATTTAATTTTGCTCAGGGAAAATTCAATTTGCTTGCCTTCGCCTTCGTTTCGTTTCTTTTATTTTGTTCAAGTTCTTTTTTGTTTTTTTGCTTTCGTTTCGAGCTTTTCGAGGGCGGGGAAAGCTTCTCGCGGAAAAACTCTTCGTCCTGTGTGAGTGTGATAAATTGTTCGCTTTTCTGTAGCATTTCCCCCCTCGATTTTCCAACGCGAGTGTTTGGGCAGGATAAACATTTTTAATGTTGTTATCGGCCGGATCCTTTGTTACCTGTTTGATCATTAGACGCCACAAAGTATGCACCAACGTGTGGATTATCATTTAATTAATATTTATGCATTTCTTAATGAGCCGGCATCCGAGCCGCCAAAGGTCACGGCCAAAATGTAAGCGAGCCAGCCAAGTTTTTCAGAACCAGTGCTAAAAGGCAAAAAGCTGGCCAGCTGCAACACAACTCGCAACTCGCCTTGAAACCGCCAACAATGCCACAGCAGCAGCAGCAGCAACAGCAAAAGCAACAAACTCCAAACGGGTTTTCGATTTGGCCAGGCTGCTGCTGCTGCTGTTGCTGCCGCTGCTGCTTTTGGCTCTTGGCGCGATTTAAACATATTTTTAGCCCCGCTCAGATACACACTCGCCCGGGCGGGCAGACAACAATTGCATGCATATTAAATAAAGGAAAAAGAATGCGCCTTGGGGTTGCCACAACCTCAGAGCCTCATGAGCTATGCTGACCCCCAGCAGTACGAGTACTCGTTTGACTGGTGGGGGAAAAGTACGGAAAACTAGGAGAAAAATAGGGAAAATGCCAACAATAGACAAAAGAGTTTCGCCCAAAACACACAAGGAATTTTAGATAGACGTGAATTATTTACTTGGCAATGAGCGTTTTCAATTTACCTAGAAAGATATAAGCAAGAAACATATTGAAACGTAAAAAACATGTAAAGAGCTTATAGTCTTAAGCTTACATAATTTTAACTACAAGTTTTGTGGTAAAATTGCATAAACTATTTTTGTTTTCTGTGTGATGTTCATTAGGGTGGAGATCGGAAAATATTAAAAGTGAAAATGCAATTTATGTGTCCATTGTCTTTCGACATCCAGGGAAACGGCAACAACAGGCTTAACGCCTTTTTGTCGTAAATTTTTACACAACTTCTTTTAACAATTTTTTTTTAAACACGGTGGGGCATACAAAATAGCTAGAATTATTAAGAAGTTTTTACCCTATTCTTAAAGGTTAAAAAAATTCCCTTAAAAGTCCAAAATGAGTCTACAATTTCACTAATATATATGATAAATATCATAATTCAATTGATAGAAACTTTTAATATATTTACTACAAAAGCTTAAGGCTATCGTTGCTATAACTGTAATCTATGTTAGCTTATGCAATTTTGTATATTATTAAAAATAGTAATATTTACTTTAAATCTTTTATAAAAATCGAATATCCCAAATAATTCAATTGTTTAGCTCTCCAAAAACCACTGTGCATTCCCTTCTTTTTTCAATTTTTCGCACATTTCTTAGCTCCTGCCTGTTGTTGTTGCATGCCCTTTTTGAGCTTTTATGTCCTTTCTGTTGTGTTCTCTTCGCTGTAAAATGCACTTAAGCTCCACCAGCAAAAAGATTCTGCAATCCCCTTCTTCTCCCCGCCCGTGTCTTCGCCATGCTCTTCAGTCTTCGGTCTTCTGCCCGCCTCACGGCTCTGATGTTGTATTCCCTTTGTTTTTTCCAGATCCAGCTCAATTTTGCTGCTTGTACCTTTTAAATATTCGCAGGCATCCATAAATCATTCGAGGTTATGTTGAATTTTTAGACAATTTTTGTTGTTGCCCGCCGTCTGGACCGCCCCCCGCCCCGGTCCCGACCCCTCCCACAAGCTGGCATGATTTGTAGTTTATGGCCGCATTTTGCTTCGGTTTTTTGTTGCCATTTTAGCATTTTTGTTTCCTTTTTAGCATTTTGAGGCATATAAATAAAATAGTGGCAAAAGTTCCTCTCGCTCGCCTGTCGGAAGATTCTCATCCGCTCCGGTGTCAGAAGCGCAAATGGAAAATTAGTTTCTTTTTTTTATGTCTTTGATATGAAAATGAATACAAAGCCCCAGCTGAGACAGGCAATTAAAAAAGGAGTTGACAGAGCGGGAACGGGAGATGGAGCCAAAGCTGGCCCCGGGATCTGTAGAGTTATTAGCCAAAGGCTTTAATGATGAATTTCATCAAGAACACGGAGAAAAACTTGTACTAGTTGTGCTTGATTTTGCTTCCTTGCTGACCGGTTATATGCAAATTTTGATTGGCTATTTGAGAGCCCTTTTCGCAAGCCGTCTGGCTCATTCACTTGCTCCACTCGGCGCTTTTAAATGGATGAAAGCGAAAGGATTTTGCCAAAGTCCAAAATCAAACAGCAAAAAATATTTGCGACGCGGCAGTGCGAAAACAACAGGAGACCAAAAGGGAAGGAGATCGCAGAGCCAACCAGACAGACCAGTTGCCTTTTTTTCCAGTTGACCAGGCTCGCGGCAGAAACCAAAAAACAGCAAAAACCTATAAAAGCGCGAAAAAAAGGGGGGAGACTGCACAGGACCCAGGGGAAAGGGTTGAGGAAGGGCGACTGTCTGGTGTGGTCTGGACGATGGCTTAAAATCTGATATTTGTGCGGCGTTTGTTGTTTTTTTTATGGTCGCGCGCGTGTTTTTAATTAAGTGCAGAATAATGAAATTTTTTTCCCCGCACGAGGCATTCTAGCTGCGAAGCGAAAGTGAATTTCTGGTCACTTTCGGGCGGGACGTTTAGTTGTGGTCCCGTGCGATGCATTTAACCGATTCATGGAGGTTACATCTGCACCCAAAATGATGGCAACTGACTTAATGCAATTTCTCGCTTTTCGCTCTCTCAGATCGCGCCCTGAATTTTCATTACTGGCAACGTCCACCAGCGCCCACACACATGGCCGCACACTCGCAGCGAATATCCTGCTGCCGCCCCCCAGCCATCCAGGCATCCAGCCACGCCCCTTTCTTGGCCCCATGGCACGTAATTCAATTTCGAACTGAAGTTAAAATTCAATTAAAATGAGTCAACTTGAGCGTAATGCAATTTCGCCAGCCAATGCCATTAGTGAAATATTAACGCAAAAAAGGCAGCGGAAAAGAGCAGGTCGAAACAAAAAACAGAAAAAAATAAAGAACACAAACGAGATGTGAAATACAGCCAGAGAGTGGAAAAATCGGAGGGAAAAAATATGGTTAAGCCAAGGGGATTCACGGGAAAATTCCCGCGATAGACGCTCATAAATTGCAGTTGGTTAATGGCGGAAAATTGTAGGTAGCTGCGTTTAAATATTTAAAACATATAGGAAAGAGTTGAAGTATGAATTCAATTCTAGAAATAGAAACTATTTCAAGTTTATTTCTTTGTATAAGTTTCTTTTCTGGAACGTATTGTTCGAGAAATAAAGTTCTTGCCTTATAAAAACTGTAATTTCATGTCACTATATCTATTCAAACCTTTGGAGTTTTATTTACCAATAAACTTAATGTTGTATAGAAATTTCTTCCTGAATCCATAGAATTTAGGCAAATGTGTGTTATCTGCTACCTGCGATATAAATTTTGGGTAGTAATATTCGAGAGCCTCTTAGGAATTCGTGCACCCTGCCATTATTGTAATAGGGAGTATAAACTTTCTTGTGGCCGCTTTTCCTCGAAACCAATTTACGCTGTTGCCACACAGCTTTCTCAACTTTTCTCCAGCTCCATGTGTCTTTTTTTTTGGTCTTTCTTTCTCTATTTCCGCTTGGCTCGTTATGTAAGCCATAAAAGCTGAAATAATGCGCCTGCCCTGGCACACGCCTAAAAGTATGCTATAATTCAGTCCGCACTCGCAGACAAGTCGATGGGCATGTGTGTGTGTGTGTGTGTGCGAGCGACTATAAAAAATGAAATTATTAAATTTTATGTAGCGTAAATTCTTTATGGCAGGCACACAAAAAATAATATCCAAGCCCCCAGTGCAAACAACAATTTTCTTACACATGAGGAATTTGTAAAGGATTTTTGTCCCCAATTTTTTGGATGAATTATAGTTGGTTGGTCGGGTTGTACATAGTATATGGATATCGGGATATAACCGGAGATCCATTCTGCTTATATAACAGACTGACACATAAAAACTTTGCGAGTAATCAACAGAGCAATGAAAACCTTTTCGTCTGACATTGAAAAATGCGCGGTCACGTTTTTTTTTGCCGCCTTATTTTGTGTTGTATTTTTTTAGTTGGTTTGGTTTGATTTGCTTTTATTTTTAGAGCGCATAATTTTTGTTGTTCCCCTTTTGGGGCGCAACTTCGCAGACGAAATTGTTTTTGTTGCGCTTTGCACTGGGGCTCTTTGGGCGAAAAATGTTTATTTATTTATTTATTTGCCTTTTATCCTGCTGCTTCTTCTGCCGTCGGCATCGCCATTGTTGAAGCTCGTGACTTGTTTTTTGTATTTTTTATTTCTTTATTTTTCCTCTTTCTGGCCATTAAAACGACGCAGCATAATGGCAGGGAACAGCGGACGAAACAAAAAGCAAAAAACAGATGAAAAACGAAGAAAAAAACGAACGAACGAGAACAGGAGTGGGAGCGCACTCGGAGCATTCACATAAATTAAACTACCTGTCGCTCCACTCGGGGAGCTGTTTTCCCACCCCCTCGAATCGATTCCCCTCCCCTCCCTTCCCTCCCCCTTCCGGGGGACGGGGCAAATTAGTTTCATCTCCCGCCATTTCTTACATTTCACTAATCATTATCTTAATTGCTTCGTCTCGTTTTAGGTAAGTTTTCCTCGCCACAAGCAACATCGCATAAAATATAGAAAACAGAGCCGAGTAAGTAATTGGATTGGAAGTCATTAAAGGGCTATAAATTTCATTAGATTTATGGAAATTTCATGCGATATATTGCAACATGCAGGGCAATATTTTTGCCAGTAAAAATGCATTTTTACTCCTGCAAAGGAAAAGTGTTGCCGCAGGATATTCTGCGCATCCTTAATACTGGAGAGCACCCAATCAGCGGCAGGGAAAGCGAGAGAAGGCAACTTTGGCGCGGGAAACAGAGAAAATTTCCACTCAAATATGCAAATAAGTAGCAAAATTCATTTACCGAATTCCCATTTCATGGGGAAAAGTGTGGCCAAAGAATCGAAAATGAAATCTTAATGACGAAAGGGATGCATTATGTAAATTTGAATTTTCCGCTGAAGAAGTCAGAATGTATTTGCTTTGTTTTAACATTTCAAAGGAATATTATAATTACTTAAAGCCAAAGTCACAATTTGTTTCGCATTCAAAAGGCACGCAGCCAGGCAGACGCTTTTCTTTGCGAATTCAATGTCCTTTCAAACAGGAGGAAAATACAGTGAGATCCCCAGGTCCCTGTCCAATTACGGCTGCCAACTCCATAGTTTTTCCACCACCGCTTTTCCAGCATATCCAACTCAGCTCCAGCAACTCAAGCCAGCGAAGCACATACATTTTTCAGGCAAAAAACACAAAAATCTAGAAGCAATAACTAAACAAAAAAATTGTGGAAAACAAAGCCAAGCAAAGGGAAAAAATGAGTTATTAATGGCAATCAATCAAAAGCTGGCAAAACGCTCGAGCTAAACAACAAAACGTTCGGGCGGCTCAGAGAGCGGGGGAGTGAAAAATAAAACCGCGAGGAATACATAAATTGATTGATTGATTTAATGAATGATTGATTAATGCATTTCAGTTGCAAATTCCCCCCATGCAGAATGCATCAGCCAGATGGAGCCGATGCTGCTTGCACTCGAAAATATTTCCTTTTAATTGGATTAGGCAGCAATTTGAGGTTCATTGCCAAAAAACTACAATATCTTTGATAAATATTCAGTATAAGCAATTTGGGCTTATAATCAACATTAGAAGTTACCTAAAAAAGGATGGAAACCCATAAGTTAGGGGAATACTTATAAGAAAAATCTTACAACAAATTTTATATTATACTAATATAATATTCCTCATCCAGTTAAAGGAGTTACCTATAAAGCAATGAAAGACCATTACCATAAATCTAAGAACCCATTTCATTTTTCTAATCAAGTAAAATAATATTACCTATCCAATTAAAAGAGTTATTCGAAAAATAGTTACCTAAATAAGGTTTCTATCCTTAGGGGAATGCTTATAAACAAAATCGAAGTTAGGCAATTTAAGGAGTTACCTATAAAGGAGTTTCCATAAATATGATTAAAACCCATAGCTTATAACCCAAATATCTGAGATAACATGGCATACTCGTATTCCTAATCAAATAAAGTAATATTTCAACTCCATTTTGGGATACACTATGTTGAAAAAAAACTATAAAACTACGTAGGAAGGCGAAAAACACTATTACATGGGCGCCTTTTTTCACTTAAACCGGCATCTTTTTATCCCCTAAATATGAATATTTTCCAATCAACTGTGTGGCACATTTGCTTGGTAGAAAACTGCAAAGTTATGGCAACTTTTTTGCGGTGCCCGAGCGAAGTTGGAGTGTGCGAAGTGCGGCCTTCAGTGGCAGCCTTCAGCTTGCAGCCTTCGGCTCCTCTCGACTGCCAGACAGGCGGGCGGGGGCGGGGAGTGCCGGTTGGCAATGGCAATTATTGCAAAAGGAAGAAGGAAGCTGGGCTCTGTGTTGGCCATGGCATTGTCGGAGTGCCTCAAATGCAGCGGAGTGAAAGGCGGAGCGGGGCAAGGGGCTGGGGCCACCAGTCGCCTGGCAACTGCTTTAAA
The DNA here is from genome assembly GCA_021223825.1 of Drosophila ironensis. Classification (NCBI taxonomy): domain Eukaryota; kingdom Metazoa; phylum Arthropoda; class Insecta; order Diptera; family Drosophilidae; genus Drosophila; species Drosophila ironensis. Next base: position 133,198 of record JAJJHQ010012325.1, read on the forward strand.
ATGCATTTTCAATTAGGCATAATTTCAGACAGCTTTCCCGCCTGCCCCGCCCGCAGCAGACAAGGGGAAATGGTGTGTGAAAATATATCCATTTGAACATAATTACGATCTAGAAATTGAAAACTATTCAGAGAATAGTAACACAAATGGAGCTTTATTAATGGCAAGGCAATTAGAGTTTCCATAAAGAGCTTATTTTGCAATCAAATATTCAAATAAATATAAACAAATTAAGATTAGCTATCTCAAGATTCTTACCCTAAACAAGCCACAATAAAATCCCTCAACAAGCTCAATTTCCTAATCAATTTCGTGTTCAGATGAAACTTTAATGAGTTGTGCCCCGGGGAAAGTATTAAAATGTTCCAGGCCAGCAAAACAAATTAGAGGAAAAAAGGATACCTTGGCAAGTCCTGCTAAAGCACACATATATCCCATTCTGCAATATAATATTGTAGCAACAACAAAACAACACATTCAAGAGGGAAACAACACAAGAGGGGGGTGGAAAAAAGAATAAGAAAAACTTGCACAAGGTTTTTAATAACGTGGAAAACACAAGGAAAAAGCAAATATTGATGCAAGCCGCAAATTTCAATTAAGAACAGGAAGAAGCAGACGGAAAAGCTGCAGCGGCGACTGCGACGCAAGCTGCGGCAGCGGCAGCGAGAGAGCGAGTAGCGAGCTTTGGAAAAGTCCCTCCAAAAAAAAGAAAGCGGCAAAGCAAGAGACTGAAGGATGAGAGGAGAAGAAGAGCGAGAAGTGTCTGTAAAACATTTGATGTAATAAAATTACGTATACGCGATGGTGGCTGCGGGTACAGGAACAGGAACAGGAACCAAAGAAGGCAAAGCCACCCCCAGGAACCCAAAAAAGCGAACAATAAGAGCAATTTAAGCCGCAGGAATGTGTGTGCGGCGGAGGCGAATGCCGGAAGAGGAAAAGGAAAATGGAAAAGCGACAAGGAAAGAGGGAAAGGACAAGGAAAGGCAGCCAGCGGGCGGAAGAAGGGAAGGCGAACAGAACAGGAAGGAACTGTGGCGAAATAAAAAGGACCCCCAGATAAAAACAAAAACCCAAAAACAAGGCAATCACTCCAGCTACAAAAAGAGAAACAAAACAGAAATAATTTAAGTAATATCAAATCAAATAATATTCAAGTATTAGAAAAATTTAGGAAAATTACAGATAATATCATAGGTTATTACTTATTTATTTGTGGAAAAATTTACCATTTTTAAAGGGCTTAACATTGAAAACTTTGAAAAAATAAGAATAATCTATAATCCAATATTAAACCATGGATTTTCCTTAAGCTTTTGTTTAATAAAATATAGAATAAATGTAGTGAATTGAATACCACTAATTTTATAGAGGTTTTCCTAAACTAAAATTTTTAACCATTTAAAAATGGAACTTCACTGCAAGATTTTGTGAACAAAAAATTACTGGGAGTATTCCCAGTCAACTATCCTAATGAGACAATGGATGATTTTCTATCGGAAATGGAAGCGGATTTCGATGCGGAGACAAAGGAGCAAAATCAGTGTAAGAAGGCGCAAAAGTAGCGAAAATTGAGCGCAAACTCACGAGAGGAATGGCTCGGACCTTGCCGAGCAGGGCAGGGAAATTCCAGGCAAAGGAAAACGGAAGAGAACGGCTGGCGGAAGTAACGCCACGAAAACGAGGAAGTGCGGAAAAGGCAGCGCCAGCCGAAGCCACAGCCAAAGCGCAAATGCCGATGAAAGTAAGTGCCAAAAAGGGCCACGAAGCCGACGACGACGACGGCGATGGCGACGGCGACGACGTTGACATGACGAGGCTTTGTGGTGTATATACATACAACACATACATACATACTTACACTCGTATAGTATACCCCCGCGTATGTGCCGCATGAGTTTGCACAACATTTTGCTACCCTTGGCTCGCTGGGCGGCCAACCCCCAACTTTCCAACTTTCAACATTTCAGCGCCGCGCGGCTGCTGTCTATGTCTGAGGCATATCGATTTTTTGCGCCTTCTCCACGGCTTTTCCTCCTCTCTTGCCTCGTGTTGTTGCTGTTATTTTTGCGCTTTTCCTTCTGGGCGCGTCTCCCAGGAAACACACGCTTTTCCATCCCATCCAACGGCGAAAAAGTTGCCTTGTTTTGATTCCTATTTTTAGCTGTCCAATGTCAATGAACCTGAACACTTGCAATTTGTTAATCAGCCCCGGCCTTCCTTCAATTACCTCACAACTTTTCCCCCCCAAAAAAAAAGGGCCATGAAATTAAAACTTGCTGGGGAAAAGTCTAAAATAAACTCACGCAAACATAAAAGACTTTCGCAACTTTTGTCTTTAAGTGGAAGCTTCCGTTGTAGACAAGAAGTTTTCATTTTGTCGCCCCAAAGAAATTGCATAACAAAGGAGGGAAGTGCTGGGAAAAAAAACAATTGTTGCAGGCCCCTTCCCCCCCAAATGAAAGAAAAAAGCAGCTCATCAACGTGGGTGCGGGGGAGGAAGGGGTAAGGATTTTCCGGCCAGGATGTAGATGCAACGTCATGGCAGCGCGTGCGAAAGTAAAAAGAACGACGGGGGCACAAAGGAATCCGGGAATCTCGTGTCTGGGACTCTGGGACCAGAAAGCCCGGACACAGACCCGGACCCGGACTTGGGACCGCCAACCTGCCACGCTAAACGTTTCACGCTTTCCCCGATTTTCCCCGGACTCGTAGGTGTATGTGTGTGTTTGCGAGAAGGTTGACATTATGAACTTGAAAGTTGTACATAAAAAAAAAGGAGGCGACAGCCATGGGGAAAACTGTTATGAATGAATGCATGTGGGTGGTCACCTCGTGCTGGCAGCTTTTCCAGGTTTCCATGGCGCCCGCCAAGCGGCATTTTTGCGTGACGTATTTTTTTTCCTGTTCTGGTATTGTGGGTGCTATGGGTTGTATTTATAAACAAATGTCAGCTGTTGCCGGCCATCAATTACGCATGCAATCGGCATGGCAACAACAGCAACACGAACAAGAGGTCGCGGGTTGAAACGAGGTCAAAACTATCGGGCAAACAAAAATTCGCGAACACAAAACAAAGCACCACCTGCCGATTGATTTTCGTACGCTTGGCCGGCGGATGAATGAAGGGGCGTGCATCCTGCAGATTCATTCACATAAACTACAAGGATACACACTGCGTGCGTGTGTGTGGGTATGGGCAGCATCACTCATACGCCGCGTGGTGCAGCCCATAAAAAAAAAGGAACTTTCGGCCATTGAAAGAGAACGTTTTTTGGGCCAAAACGTACGTTTTCCCAATTTTTTGTTGCTTCGGTTTTGTTTCTTTTAGCTGCAACTGCCGGCGGGAATGCAACCGACTCCCTGACCTGCTGCCAGTGCCTCTGTTTTCCGCTCTTTTCCGCGCTAAAACCTTGTCCAATTTCCCGGCTGCCGAGGACATTTGCACTTTTATTTTCAGTCACACCAGCAAGGGGAAGTCGGGGGTTTTCCGGCACTGCCAAAGGCTGGGCACCAAGCTAGGAAAGGACTGTGGGTTTAGGGATAGCACTAGATATCTGTATCTTTTAGAACAATTTTGCTTATTCAATTTCAAGCTGTAAAGGCTAGAAACCCATTCTTATCAGAAAAACCCTGTTTAGCAGTTAACTGAAGCATTTTCCAGGATATCCTTGAGTCGATTCAGGATAGAATGCTGCTCATTGTTGCTTTGGCTTTGGCCAGACGCGAAATTTGAATTTTTATGCAGCGACTGCAGCAATAGCAACAACAAGGAGCGTGCCGCAAAAGTTTGTCGACCTATATAAGCGTGTTGGCTGCCGACACCCTCGCTGGAATCCTGGGCCCCCTCCTGCCACTCGTGCCCCATGCCACAGAGGCAGTCCTCCGGCGGATACGTGTAATGCAAGTTCAAAGCAGCAGCAGCAGCAGCAACAGCAACTTGAACTATTTTGGGGCGTCACGTATTTGAAATGCAACAACCTGTTGTTTGAGAAAAATCCCCCAGCCAGACTTTTTGCAAAGTTACCGAGGGGCATTCTTTGCCATCCCGGATACCTTGCATATCCTTGGGCATTGCCTTCAGATAGTGAAAGTCAATTTAATCGGCGCAGGGCCCAAAAAACTTTTCTAATTGCAGGACAATCAATATCGGATTTTGCGAACGAAAGAAAAGCGAAAGAATTCACCACCTGAAAGTTTTCCCCAACTCATTCTCCTTGTTTTATTGCTCTTTGCTATCAGTCTGCTCCTCCATCTCCTTCTCCTTCTCGATTTTCCTCCACATTCTATATTTTTTAGCCCCCCTCAGGAAGTCAGGTGCAGGCAGAAAAATGTATTTTCTTTCATAATTTTATAAAGATTCCTAATGGAACGCCAAAATGTAGGCAATTAAATTGGACTTTTTGGGTTTTAGGGGTCTAAAGTACATATAGTCACCGCAAAATCTCTAAAGTAACGTTAATTGGGATATTTATTATTTCCTTAATAGAGTAAACTTAATGTTTAAATTTATTTTATTTCAAATAAAGCTTTCTTTAGAAGCATTTATGTTTTTTAAGTTACCAATCTTGCTAAAACCTTCATGGAAGCCACAAATGTAACCCTAGAAAGTCTTAAATTTTCTATACAATTTTTAATTTAACTTGGAACTTTTTCATATCATTTATTTAACATCAAGGATTTTTTTTAATTGCAAAAAATCGATCAGAAGCATTTTGTCCGTGTACCCATCCCCATTTTTGGCTGAAAAGAAGGTGCGGCTCAGGTTAGGAATTTTCCGAAGAATGTCCTGGGGGCGGCAAGGTGCACACACACACCCCTCCCCATCCCCATCCCCATCCACCTCTACCACACCCCACCCCACCCCTTAGTCATCAACCCCCAACTCCCAATGACAAAGGGGGAGGGTGGTTGGGTGGTTGGACGGTTGGGCGGTTGGGTGGTTCGCCGTGAGTGAGTGAAAATTTCGGGTGGCGCTTTTAACAAACGATAGCAATTTAGAAGATGCCAGAGGTATGCAAATTTATTGCCGGAAATGTAATTTACAAAATACGCTGCAGGCAAATGGAACCAACAACGTCAACGGAGGCAGCAGCAGCAGCAGCGGCAGAGGCAGCAGCAGAGGCTGCTGCAAGCTGTTTTGCATTTGCTTTGTCTCTGCCCCTGCCCCCCCGCTCGGAGCTTCCTCCTCTTTTTAGGAAATAAAAGTTGAGGTTGGCCAAAACCAAAAAAAAATAAAAAAAACATAAAGGGTTAAAGAGAGCGAGCCTTGAAAACTAAGTTTGCGGATCGGTGGGTGGAAGAAACGAAGAAACAGGGGACGGGACAAGCGGCTTACAACGCTTTTACATTACACAAACAATCAATGCAACGCATGCGCCCCGAAAGAGAGTGCCGCAGAGGCGAAGAGAATGCGGGAGAGAAGGGAGAGAGAGCAGGCTGCATTAACTCTTCCCGAAGAAGACGCAGGGAGGGGGGCGGTAGAATGCAAGCAGCCCCCAAAATATCGCGGAAACAACAACAACAAACGGGCGAAAAACCAAATTAACAAAATAAGAAAATTGGCAACGCAACAGAGAAGAGGAAGAAGTACTAGAATGTAACGAAAGACGCGGAGTGGGAGGCACACGATGATGCTGCTTATGCAAAATGCGCAGCAAAGGGCTAAAGGCAACAACAAACGCAGCAGTAATGCAGACGAGACAACAAAGAAGACCAACAGAGACAGAAACAACGATGGCGCGGGGGGAGAGGTATGGGCGGTCAAAGAAGGACGCGAAGGAGGGGAAGGAGGCGGCGGCGCAGCGCACATGAAGGAAAAGCCAAAAGGCAAAGCGCAAAAAGAACGCCAACGCCAAAATGCAGCGACAGCGGCGGCGACGACGAAGCAGCGGGCAGTGCGGCATAGGGGAGGAGTGACAGAGAGGCAGCGGCGGCATCGGCAGCGGCCGAAGTAGAAGAAGGAGGAGCAGCAAAAGCAGCTGCTCGGCGACAGGGAACAGTGGGGACCAAAAGGACAACAATCGCAAATCGAAAAGTCATTTGATGGTCAAGATCGTGACTCACTTTGTCTATGGCAAATTGTTATTTAAAATGTTACCTTCTGCATTTATAAACAGCTTAGAGTGCTAAAACGCCTTTCAATATATAACCATGAGACAATAGTGCCTCTGTGATCTGCTAAATTAAGCTTAACATCTTTATATCAAAATTAAGTAGCAGATTATTAATTGAAGATATTTTAAAATTCAAATTATCCTAGATGAAATTTTATTTTTTTGTAAGAAAAATTCGTTTATCCTGCAATTTAAAATGTCCTGCAAATTTAAAAGTATTTAAAAGTCTCTGATCGAACTTTAACGCGTAAATTTAAAAATCTAATAGCGCACTATTATCCTTGATCCAGAAATATTTAAGAATCTTGGATCCTGAAAAATGCAATAAATAACGTTGATCCAGAACCCTCAACTGTCTTTGATCTTGAGATCGGATCTGCCCACTGTGCAGGCTAAGAAAGTGCAAGAGCACGAAGTGTGGCTGTGTATGTGTGTGTGCTGGTGGCGCAGGAGGCATCGACTTGCTGTTGTTGTTGTCGCTGCTGGGCCTCCACCTTCACTTTCCGCCCCACCCCTCTCCACGTCCCGCTCGCCCAAAAAGCGGAGAGCCTTGTTGCCTGTACTTTTTGCTTTCGGCATTTGCGGCGATATTCGCGAAATGCGCGCAGCGCACACACAAAAGACGAAACAAAGTGCAAGACGCACACGAGAATAATTGAATTTTATTACATTGTTTGGAGAGGCACAACAAGCGGCGCGAGCGAGAAAGAGAGCGCTGCGGCAGAGCAGTCTCCCCAACTTGAGCGAGCGCAGCAACCACCAAGGCTGCAGCAGCAGCAACAACAACACCAGCGGCAGCGGCAACAACAACGACTCGAAGAGAATAATGACCCCAAAGGCTTGTCAATTGTTGTTGCTGCTTTTATTGACTGCTATTTTCGCTCTCCCGCTCTGAGAGGCGCGCATTGCAGTTTTGTTGTTCACCTTGTTGTTGTTGCTGTTGCCGCTGGTAGAAGAGCAAGCACAAGAAGACGAAGAAGAAGAAGTGGAAGCCGCAGCAGCGGAAGAAGAAGCCGGCATATGCTACGGCCCCAAAATGGAGCCACCCTTCCCTCCTTCTTTGTCTCCCTCCCTCGCCCTTCCTTCCCCTTTCTTACCATCACTCCCACAACCCTATGGCAAGCCTCCCCCTCCCCCGGCCAAGTCATCAGCCAAAATGCAGCTGCAGAAAAGAGGTCGATGATGGTGGGTGCACTCACCGAAAATTGCGCCAAAATAAATTATTGCCTTCGGTGGGTGGATCTTGGGAAAATTAACCCAAAATTTTACAAGATGACTTAGTACAAGCTTTTAAACCTGGAAAGATCCTTTGATGTTAAAGGTTTTAATTAAAAGTTAAAGCTTGATTTTCTATTACTTAATTTAGAAAGATAGGAAATATAACATATATTAAATATAAAACACCAGTTAAAAGGAGCCTAAATTGATACATATTATGATTAATAAAGACTTTAACATTTTCTACGATTTGTGGATATGTTTATGTTACAGCTGCAAATAAGAGGAAATATTAAGGTATCCGCCGAAATATTAAGGTATCCGCCGCTTATCCGCCCAAAATGTATATTCTTATTGGAAAATTTCCCATTGGCTTCCCAACGTTACAATATTCTTATTCGAATTAATGAGGAATCTAACCGTTAAATTTGAATTTACTGTCCCTATTCCCTACGTCCCTCTTATTCGCTCAGTGCATTTTAAGCTTGTGCAAGGCGTAGACGTAGAGATGGTCCAAAATGGCTCCGTAGGGGGCGGGCGGGCGGTTGAGGCGGAATTTTAGAACGATGCGCTAAAATGGAAACTGCCAACAACAACAACAAAGGAGCACAAAAAATGGGAGAAAATACTTATGAGACAGCGAAGACAACAAAGGCGAAAATCGAACAAAAAACAAAAGAAAAAGTCACACATAAAACACACACAAAAAAAAACTGCATCGACTGGAGGAAAATGCAAACACGCAGAGACAGCAAAGACAAATGAAAATCCAAATCAAAATAAATAAATGCAAGACAACACAGCAGCTGCCTTTTGTTGGCTTGTTTTTGCATTTCTGCTGTGGGAATTATAAAAGCATTTGCCACTAACTTTGCAAAATAATAATAAAAATAAAAGTAAAAAAAAGGTAAAATTGCAAACAAAAGGAGAGGAGGGCGAGGCGAAATAATAATAAAACAAAATTGAAATTTGTAATGAAGCCACTTTTTCACTCCCCCCACTCTTTGAGGGGGCGGAAATTGCCTGCAGGAAGAGGACGAGCGAGGAGCGGAGCGAGGAGCGAAGAAGAAGAGTGAAGCGTGGAGCCAGGAAAGAGCGGGGGAGCTGTGGGTGGCTAACTTAATGGGTGGCATGAAATATTGCCGGCTAAAGTTTTTTCAAAATGAGTTGCGTGGCAAAAGAGCAAAAGCAAAACAAAAACTCTCCCACAAAGAGAGATAGGAGCGCAAAGAGAAATGTGGTGGGGTGGGGTGAGGGGGGAGCAGGAGTTGCAAACTGTTGTTGGGGGGAATGGCAATTCAAGGAAACCAATTTAAATTGAGTTTGATCATCGTCCCAGCTGCCATAACGATATACACCGATTGCCACAGCAATAGAGCTAGCTACTCGAATTTGGCCCACCCACCAAGAACGGGAACGGGAACGGGAGGGGGAGCGGGAGCGGGAAGAGGAACCCCAACTCGAAATCAATACAAATGGCACCAAATAAAGTTTTCCATTGCGCCGTTGGAACTCTGGAGCGTTAATTCAGAGCCACTCGATCTTGATTCCCATGAATCGCACTAGTCCAATTAGCATTCAAGACGCAGCCAATCAGGGTTTTGCAATAAATAAATGGGGGTTTTCCGGGAATCCCTAATAGCTCCTAATGCCGCTCTAAGCTACTAATCTAACCTGAGTGACAGCATCTTGGGGGACTCTAGTTTTTCGAACTCGACTGTGATATAATTTGATTAAAAGCAATTAAAGTCATGGTTTTTTCGGCAAAAAAGAAATGTATTATAAGAAATTAAATATTCAACATGGATTTGCAGTAAAAAGCTGCATTTCTTAGAAAAAATCTAAAATAGGTATTATTAAAAATTGTTATGCCTACGCATACACATAATAAGTAAATTAAGGAAACAATAAATAGTTCTAAATTGTTATAATATGAAGCTTATTGTTGGAAATATTCTTGCGCTTAGCAAACTATCACATTTATTAGCAATAAATTAAACTTAACTAAATAAAAGAACATTAACTGTTGGCATTATAGCCCTAAATATTTTACCATGATGCCCAAAAATAATACTTTCCATTATATTGCTGTAATTACCAAGTTAAAGAACGAGAACAGGATTTGCAGGACTAAATATTAAATTCTTGACTCTTCCAATCCAATTCCATTTTGTGTATTTCGTTTACCCCTATCTAATCCGCCCATCTAATCGTTGCTTTCTTAACATTTCAGGTAAGTAACTGCTTATCAAGATGCCTTCCTTTAAGCCAAACATGCACAGTAAGTAGCCTGGGACTATGCAACAAAGCTCGAACAGAGATCACTTATCAGGCTAGCATTTCCCAAGACTTTTCCTATTTGAATTTCCTTGCCAAAGAGCGAAATGCAGAGAAGAAATTGAAAAGAACTTGGGCATTTATTTATTGCTTTTGTTGTTCTTGTCGTTGTTGTTGTTGTTTTCGGGGCGGTGGATTTCCTCCCGATTTCGTTTTCAGTTTTTGTTTTCTTTTCGGTCGTTCCCCGCTCTCCTTTTTTTGTGCCTTTTTCGGTTTACCGCAGTTATTTTTTACTACCTTTTTTTTGTTGTTGCTTCTTCTTCTTCGGCTTTCTGTTGTTGTGACGCCGACAGCGCCGCCGACGTCGACAGAGAGCGTAAGAGAGAGGGCTGGCGGCAGCGAAGAGAGCGCCGTAATGGCGGCAAACACGTTTTTTGTTGCCTCGCCTCTCTCGCATGCGCTCTCGCGGCCCCCACCGCACACACACGCGCTCTCTTACCCCGCTCGAACCCGTCGCGCGCCCTCTCACTCACACCCGAAGAGGCAGCGCCAACGTCGCCGTCGCCGTATCTGTATCTTTTACGCTGCTTACACTCCACGTTCAGATTCAGATTCATTCTGTAAGCGCGATTCCTCGAGGACGTAACGTGAAGCGTCGCAGCGGCAGCCGAAGCAGCAGCGGTTACGGAGCGGCTCATTTAGTACCACCCACCACAAGCAACACCAACGCCAACGCCACCACCCCCCGCGTCACTTCAACAAAAGCATCTCAAAGATACAAATGCCGAAGAAAGCATCTGAAAGATACAAATGCCGAAGAATTGCATTGAAAGCCGAGCATTATACAAAAAAGTGAGCCCCAAAAGCCCGTGTGTGTCTGTGCGGCAGTGTTTTACTCTCTCCCCCCTCGCCCTCGAAACCCGGTGTGTGCTTAAATAATTTAACTAAAATTGATTGTTTATTTCCGTTGATGCAACAACAACAACAACAACAAAAACAACAACAGCAGCGCGAAGATAACAACTAATGAAATTTGGGGCAGTTGCCAATTGAAAAATGTGATTATGCGTTATCAGCGGTAACAAATATACATATAATACCATATATAATATAGTATATGAAACAGAGCGAGATAGTAGTAAATTCAATTTTTTTTGCGCGCGCTTCGAGATCAAATTCAAAATGTCATTCCAAGTGCACAATCAAATAATAACAACAACAACAAGTAAAAGGGCAGCAGCAACAACAGCGCCAACGTCATCATCTAATAAGTAAAACCACTAAAAAACACACACACACACAAGATATATCAAGTAATAGGAAAAAAGAATCAAATAATTGTGTAAATAGCAATCGTCATAAACAATTTAATTGTTTAACTGTGTTGTGTGGCCGCAGAATATATAAATTATATATAAATATTCAATGAATACGTAGTAGGATAATAACAAAAATCAATCTGATAATTCCGTGCAATCTATTTCTAAAATAACAACCACAACAAGCCATAAAACGTATATTAATAACTCAACTCAAGAACCCAAAACCGATAAGAGCAAGAATCAAATTGCAAGCGCAAAACTCACAACAAAACCATCTGAAATTCACAAACGAAACACCAACCTAGACTTGAGCGACGACTACCTAGTATATAGTACTATCCGCGACTATATACTCCATCAGCTTTAAGCAGAAACGTGATAAAAAGTAAGTGATCGTCGATTAGAATCTCATTTGAATCTGTCACACCCCGAAAAGGAAAAGAACATCAATCACGGCCAGATTTACCAGCGCATTATGTAGATTATTATTGATCGAATTTCCGCCACCCAGCCAAAAAAAGTAGATGTATAAAAAAGGGGTTGGGCCGGAGAAACCACCCCTCTCCCCTGGGTGGGAATTTTCTTGAAGATTTTTGGGAAATCTGATTTGTAATTAAAATTTCATTCCCAGAAATAAACCAAAGTCACTGCAGGTCGTGACAATGAAACAGAAAAACTTCTTTAGCTTTCAATAAGTCAAAGGTTTCGGATTGGTTTCCGTGGAGGTCAGTGGGAAATCACTTTGTGCCCGTCATGAAACTTCAATCAGAGATCTGAACTTCAAGACGATATAATCAATAAATGTACTCGAGAGTGGGAGAACAAATAAATCAAAGGAACGGCAACAGCTTTTTTGCATTAAAATCAAAGCGTAACGAATTGAAATTGAATTGAAGACAAGATAAATGGAAAGAAAAAGCAAAAAAGCAAAATAAGAACAAATAAACCAAATAGCACAATAACAAGAAAAACAAACGCTCTCAGTGCCATTGATTACACTTGCAAAAATCACACAAAGAGCTTGCGGCTGACATCCGGGAGAACCTTTTTATGAATAAATAGATATAGATACCCGTACGTTACCGCCATTCATTGCCGGTCGCCCTGGCCCCTTTTTTCTATTAATAATTCATTTGCTTAAAGCGAGCAAAGCATGCAATTCCTACATTTTTAATGAATTAATTAAGTTTCCCGCTCGCTGGAAGTGCTTGCTTGAAAACCCCCGAAAAAAACGGCGAGCTGAAAAAAATGTTGCAGAGATCCACCAGATATGCTTTTGTATATGTTACTTTGTAGCACACGTTGCACACATTGCATGACGTCGATGAGGCATGCACCGCGCAAAAATAAAGCAGCCAAAGATGCAACATTGCTGCAGCCAAGCGGGAAATTGGATTTTCTTTTTGGGGAAAACGAGTTGGCAAATTGTAATTAAATTGTGACGAAATGTTCATAAAGCCTGAACGTTACTTTGGGTATTATTATTGGTTTGGTAATGCACAATTTAATTCTCTTCAAGAGGAAAGACAGCAAACTTTTCCATCGGACTTTATCGAAATAGCTTCGTTCAACATATTTCTTCGCTGATTGTCAGATCGAGATAAATTCCTCAGCAAACAAATGTCCTAGTTCGAATTCTTCAGCATTCCTCGATCTTTCTTTGGAATTCTTCTCCTGTCCCAGTTTAAAAGATTCGAGGCTGATAAATTCCAGAGCCAAACTTTTGTTGTCAAAGATCAGACGGCTCAGAAGAAATGGGAATAGATTTCCTAATCGGGCAACTGAAATCTAATGAAGAGAAATTGCAGCTATTGCGGCAGTTGCAACAACTGAATGCATAAATTTTAGTTACTCCGGCTAAGCGACACATTGTGTGGCAAGGAAGGGGACCAAAAGAAAAGAAGCGCTAAAAAAGATTTATTTGCCAACGTGGGATAGGAAAGTAGCAATCTTTGAACTTAAAAAAGATATATTTAGGATAGAAAGAGTTAAGATACTTTTCAATATTTTGAATTTTAGTTACTCGGTCAAAGCGATACATTGTGTGGCAAGGAAGAAGAACAAAGAAAAAGAAAAGAAACGCTTAAGAAGATTTATCTGCAAAGGTGGCAGAAGAAAGTGGGAATTTTTGAAGTTAAAAAAGATATATTTAAGACTCATTCAAATGTCAAAGCATAAGTAAAATTACGTTTCAATATTTTGTATTTTACTTGCAACACATTGTAGCAAGGAAGCAGAAGGAAAGAATAGAAAAGAAAAGAAGCGCTCAAGAAGATTTATTTGCCAAGGTGGGATAAGAAGGTAGAAATCTTTTTACTTAAAGATATTTTCGCAAGCATTAAAAAACGCCTGCAATTAAAGTCCTTTTTTTAAGGCCCCCAGAATGGCAAACATGTGCTTTGTTTTCTCCTCGTCTCCCTCTTCCTTCTTTCGTTTTTCTTCTCCATCTTTCTTTGTGCCTCTCTTTGGAACTATCTGCGAATGTGCTTGAATGCGAAGAGCGAAGCGCAGACAATTAGTTTTATTATGCTTTGTTGCCGAGCTTCGCGCTGAAATGGCACGACATAAAAAACGGCGAAAAAAAGCAAGCACTCGAACACTCACACACACACACTCGAGAGATAAAATACAGGCACACAAAAGACAACAACAAAATAACGAGATCGTGTGTATATATATAGATTTATATGATGCGCATCTTGAAGATACATTTAGCGACAGAATTGTTGGATTGCACTAATTTCCCGATGGCCCCGAGCCAAAAAGTAACACTAAATGCAAAACACGAAAACTGCAAGCGAAAATTACATGCACATGGGGAGCTAGAGAGCCAGAATTACAATTATGCCGGGCAGGCAACCATAAATATTAATTTATTAGCGTTGCGCAAATTTATCTGCGCAATTTAATTTTTTCGTGCGCTACGCACGCATATAAAAGCAGGAAGAAAGTAATGGGCTCGTTGTGCGAAAGTCGACTAAGTAATGCCCTGATTTATTGGACTGGCACTTCCGTTTCCGCTTTGCCATTGTTTTGGGGTCACGGAAAAACAGTGCGAGTGTTTTCAAAAAGCCCAAGGCATGCTAGGAAAGCAACAATGTTTTAACAGGCTTTTAGATAGTTTTAAGCGGGGCAAGAGTATTATGTTTTAGTTAACCCAATAAAAGGAAGAAAGATTTCTAATACTATTCGAAACTATACCAGTTGTATCTAATATTTTAGAATATTATTTTATAGTAAACCTTTAAAGGGAAGTACATTTTCCAATAATGTTTTGAATAGGTTCCAAAAAGTTGAGACCTAAAATCTTTCTAGTTTTTCCTACAATTTTGGATGTAAGATTCAAAATATTGGATTTCAAAAAGGTTGAGCTTTAAAATAGCTATATTTCCTATAAAACCATACCCGTTCTCCTACCTCTAAAGGCACGTAAGATTTCAAATGATTTTTTAAATAGGTTTCAAAAGAGTTGTAGCCTTAAAGTAGCTACATTTCCTCATAAACCAGAATAGTTTTTCCTTGTTTCTACCGCCAGATATCCCCCTTCCGTCTGGTATTTTTAAATAGACTCGTATTTATGCGTGGCGGCATATTTGGCCGCGACTCAAGTTGCAAACAAAGGCGAAAAAGGATAACTCAGTCGGTCCTGTGTGCGAGTACGAGTGCGAGCGAGCGAATGTAACAAAGATTAATGACCAGGCAAGGGCTGCAGCCCCGGTTCGGTTCGGCTCGGCTCGGCTTTGGCTCATCGCGCACACAACAAAAGGCAATAAAAACATAATAAATTACCATATCAAGTATACGCCCCGTGGTCCCCGCGCTGCTTTCCCGTTTCCCTGTGCATTTCCCTGTCTCTGTGAATTTATTTCCCTAGCAGGGCCTATGAGCTAGATCTACGTACCTTGAGAAACCGAATCCATGGCATCCTCCTCACACACATCTCATGGAGAGCACAAAACTTTTCCCCACATGATTTATGCAATTCAATTCATAAAAAGTTCTTCGCCTCTTCCGTTCGCATTTGTACTTGTTCGGTGCCACGCCCCGAGACCGAGAACGCCTTCAATTTGTGATGCTTTCCCCATTTCTTTCACTTCGTTGTCATTTTTTAAGTAATTTTTTGTTCTCTTCCCCCTCGTCTCGGGGCGAACGGAAAAAATAAAACAAAAACTTTTCCCCAAACTGTCATAAATTTTTTTTTATTCCGATGCTGCACAAAAGTTTGAGTCGCCTCCGCCTGGGAAAAAGTTTTCCCAGCTTATAAATCCATGTAAAAGTTTTGCATGCATACGCAATTTCTCAACTTTTGCTCTTCCTTAATGCCACACAAACAATTATGAGGGCAAAAACAAATTTGGCAATCAAGTTCACATGTCTTTATAAAGAATCTTCCTCTCTCGCAAACTCATTAGGCTTGTGTGTGTTTTTTTCTCCTTGAATTTTAAAGGAATTCCCGTGTAAGGGAAGCAAAAGTTATCTAACCCTCCGGCTGAGAGGTTGTCGGGTTCTGTTTAATCGAAATACCTTATCAACCCTTTTTTTCTACTTCGTGCTACCCTCATTAATCTCAGGTATTGCAGCTGCCCTCCTCGAGGGGAATTTATCACAAGCACACTCCCATATCTCCGGATAGTTTCACCTTGAAACCTTCCAAATCCCAGGCTGAGATGTGCTATCTAAATTTATTGCTGCTCATTTCAATTTTAATTACTTCATTACACTAACTCTTCGGCCCTTTAAATACAACCAAAATTTCCAGTTTATTCAATGGATATAATTGCGATACACAAAACATAGAAAGCAAATAAAAAAGTTTTCGAACAATAAATTGTTTGAACAACAAATTGAATGTGCTGCGCTCCGAAAAGTTAAAAGTCACAATGAAACCACCGAAAATAATTGATCAAACAAATATGAAACGAAAATGAAATAAAATTACATAAACTTACCAACCCCAAAGAGGACAACAAAAAGCAAGGCAATCAATAAAACTTGCCCAGGAAAAACTTGAACAATTGAAATTACTGGCTGACATTTCAGCAAAAGTTTTTCTTCGCTTCTTCTGCCTTTCCCGCGATTGTCCAAAAAATTTCATTACAAAACAGGCAATGTGTTTTTTGGTTAATGCATTTTCCGGCATTAAATTAAATTTATACATAAATTAAGGCTTACTTCGTGCAGATCATTAGAGGTAAACCGAAACAAAAAACCCAAAATCCATGTGAGAAAGTCTGCGAAGAGGCAGCTGCATGTTGCAGTTAGCTAACAGCCAAAAAATGTTGTTGCATGCCTGCCCAAAGATGCAGGAAATGTTCGGTGTACAGGCAATTGTGAATACAAGAAATTGCAATAATTTAAATTATAATTTATGGGCCAAAAATTGACAAATCCGAAATCAAACGAGAGACATTCAGACAAATGAGCAAAGTCATTTAATGTCCGTAATAATGCTCATTAGGCCTTTTGTGCCAATGCAAATTCAATTAGCAATTCCAACAATGTTGAGTGCAACCTTCCTCCGAAAAGCGCTTTGCTCTAAATGTAAATTGAAAATTCTGTCGGCTTTGGGCGCCCCCGCTCCCACCCCCTTGCTCCTCCTGGGTCGGAAAATTGTTGCATTCAGCTCTATAATTTGCCCGCTACGAGTATTTCTTGGCAACGCAAAAATTTGCGCAATTTTTCTAAGACTAATTTTAGAAAGGAGGGAAATTTTTTATAAAAATACCACAGTATGATCACACAACATTTACAACTTTCACAATAGCATTTATCTAATGCCCAATATAAATCATTGTAATGAGCTGATACCAGAGCGTCGAGGAGAGCAGCAACAAAGTCATAAATAATGCGATAGTTGATGCCCCCGCAACTCAACTCCCCCTTCAAAAAGTATATACTATAACATATATTCAGTTGGGTTCTGGCAGATAAACCCACTCGCACACATTTTGTGGCGGAGAAAGACTGAAATTATAGTACTTACTGGAGGCAGTAAATCAACTGCTTAACTTCCCAAGACATAATAGAAACTTTATAAATATACACCAGGAAAAAATCGAATTACATTGTAATTTTTGCTTATAATTCCTATATAATATTCTGTAAATAACAAGCCATCTTCAATCTAATTCGAAATTTCCATATATTTTTCGAGTGTAGGCTTTTCAAAATGAAACCAGGTTGGCATAGTTCAGATCAAATATTTAGGTTTAGTTTTGCATTTAGTTTGGACTTATTTTCGCCAGCCAGTCAGCCAGCCAGCCCGTCAGTTGTATCTATGTATCTTTGTATCTAAGTATCTGTAGAAAGTTGTCGCAACCAGTTTGCCAGTAGGTGGGGGCCAAACTGTCACGCATAGATTTATGCTACACGTTTATTATATATTTACATTTAATTTAAAGCCATTAAATTACCTTGACAAATGTCTACGTATCCAACGAAATATATACGTTCATATATCCAGTAACTACTATAGTAATGCTCGTATATATAACTTTATTTTGCACAAACTGTAATCGAAAGAAAACAATTTTCATGTAATCTAGGACATCATCATAAATTACAGCAATTTCGAGAGCCATTTTCAACTTCTTCCTCTTTTGCTTTAGTCCATTATGGCCACAACGTTTTATTTACAAGCAGACAAACAAAGTTATACGATATAAAGTTGTATGTACGGGATGATTCATGAATACATAACAGACAACGACCAAGTAAAGCCTTAATAGGTAATTATTTAAAATTTATTACGTTGCCTTTTGGTTATTATGGCCAACAATTTGGCCCAGTAGACCTTCTAGAGACAACTTTAATGCCACAACGTACAGCTGCCTCGCATTTCCCACTCTTGAGTGAAAGATTGCAAAATTGTTGACAAAGTTCGCACTAAATGTGAACTTCTTAATCTTGAAAAATTTAATTTAAAAAGTTTATGTACTTCATCATTATGGAGGCCACAATCAATAGAGTCACTGCTGTACAAACAGTTTTGTTATGGCAATTCCTAAAAATAAAACACCAATAAATCAGATAACAAATGTATTTGTTATCATTGCCGATAAACTAGTCTTTATAAAGAAATAAAAACCCATGCAATTTACCCGCAATCGGATTGAGTCACCTAAAAAATTACCTCCGAAAAGTCGAAAGTTCGCTGCGAATGAAGTTTATGACAAGCTTATGAAATAATTCCACTAACCATGATTTCGAAGAAATCCGAATTAGAGCGCACTTATCGATATGGAGGGTATCAGAGCGAAATTGGAATAAATTAATTTTTCTCTGGCAATTTCTATTGGGGTTGAGAAACCCTCGGGGTTTTTTTTTTGCGTCACCTTCTTTAGTGTGACGAGAGAGTTCACTTGGGTTTAAGTGCATTTTGCCATCTTTATTTGCACTTTGGTATTTGTTTTGTTGTATCTTAGACTCTGCCATTATACACCGACACTTTTTCATATCCTGTCTGGGGCCCTCGAGTCTATAGTCTGAGTCTAAAGCCAAACTGACGGCCAACCGGCCCCCGGGCCTCCACTTTTGATGTGAGAAATGCGGCTCCATGACTTTGCTAAAAACCGAAAAAGCGTGCAAAGCGAAAAAGCCAACTAAACTATGTATGCAAGGGGGGACAAACTGCGAACCGAAGAGACAAGGGCCAGAATAGTGCACAAACAATGCCAAAAGCGCTAACAAGCACACCGAGAAAAATGTGCAAAATATCGTTGATGAGAAGTCCAAAGATGGGTAAAAATCTCAATGATTTTTTTGATTGTATCACTTCGGTAAACTTCGTGAAAAAACCGAGGGACGAGAGCCCATGGGGGCCTATGGCGGGCATCGCTAAAATCAATTTCATAGAATTTTCTCGAGTGCAATCCACTGCAGCTAAAAGCTATCTCTCTTCGCATCTCCAACTGTCTCATTCTGGCCTTTTTTTCCAGCCTGGAGTACAATTTGTCATCGGTTTTGACCATGAATCGGGTCAGGTGTCAATGCAATACCAAAAAGCAAAAAGGCGCACAGCAAAAAAGCCTCAAAAAAACGGGTATAAGAGGCTAACACAAACTTGCTTTCAGGCTGTGAGATACATTTGTATCTATGCATCTGCCAGCTACTTTAATGCACTTTCAGCGCTCAACGTCAATATGTCAAATTGATAAAGCAGCGAAAAAAATATAGAAGAAAAAAGGCAATAGCTAAGTGTTTTGCATGAGGCGATGGCAGCGGAGTTCGATGGCCCTTGGCACTTCTTCGGTTATATCCTTTGCTTTTTAGCTGTCTTGTAGTGATTGTTGTTTTTTTGCGTTTTCGAGATAGATAGCGTGAAGGAGAGAGGAGCCCAAAAGATACAAGCTGGCAATCCCGCAGATATCGATAATGCCCGAGCCGGAGTGGTGGTAAAGGTGGGCTGAGTCTTATCAGTGTCTTGGCTCAGGTGTTGGGTGATTGCCATGTAATCCATACCCGCCAATGTTTGTTAGCTGTTCCGTTCTCCCCCCCACCCCCAGCACTTATCTCGCAGATACAAAGATATGAGGCAACACAACTGCCTGGCATTTGTTTGCTTGTTTGCTTGCTTATTCCGAGGCAAATGCTAAGGTAGATTATCAGGAATAGTTTCCTTCTGATTGTCGAACCATTTACCTGAAATTGGATTCACATTTCTCATTCGTTTGCCTGCTACAATTTGTGTTTGCAACATAATTGCTGTCTGGAAACTGATATCGAGCTTAAAGCATTTATTCCCTTTAATAAATTCAAGTTTTTCTCAAGCCATTCAAATCAAATATTCATTTGGCTCGAAATTGAACAATCTACACAATGGCAGCTGCCATAAGTGCCTCAAATGCAATACAAATTCCTTACGCTCGCATAATAAAAGGAAATTTTATTATCACCAACCCTTGACAAAAATCAAATATTCAATCATCTGAGAATTGAGGAAATCCATCGAAAATTCCTTGAACTCCACTTATGCCCCAGCTTATCGATTCCAACACCTGTGACATCATCAATTGCAGATTAATTGAATTGCCCAAATCGAATGCCCTGCCCTGGCATTCTGTGTGGATACAAAAAATGTACAAAAATTAAAGCAAACACCAGGAAACTAACAAATTTGTGACTTTGGGGCCCCGAAACATTTCCCCCCAATTTCCCACCGCTTTCACTCTGCAACAATTGTGGATCCAACCGGAGTGGCGTCGTTGTATTTTCTGCTTTATGTTGGCCAAATATTGACATTCGTTTATTAAAATTCCTGCAGAGCGGCCAAGGCGAGAGCCAAAGAAAAGCCAGTCAGCATGGGGCAGAAAACTCAAGAGAAGCTACAACGACGACAACGATGTTCCCAAGGACCGAGTAGGACCGAGTAGGGGGTCGGAAAACATTTTATGTCATGTTTGCATATGCAAATGTGTCCTTCTCTGTCTCTGTCTGTACTTTTTCCCATCTCCCTCTTTGGTTGGCAATATTTGCTTTTAATTTTTGCTTTGTTTAAACTGCAGTTTAATTTTATTTTCCACAAATATTGCCAACAAATTTGAGAGACAGTAAGAGCAGTAAGTTTCGCAGTCTACAAGATACTTTTGTAGTCAATATCCCCCAACTGCTGTCAGACTTCAAATTTAATTGACACATTTCTTTCGCCTGCAAAAACAACTAAGTTTGCCATTTCCTACATT
This sequence comes from Drosophila ironensis, assembly GCA_021223825.1. NCBI lineage: Eukaryota > Metazoa > Arthropoda > Insecta > Diptera > Drosophilidae > Drosophila > Drosophila ironensis. The sequence goes on from JAJJHQ010012325.1 coordinate 153,814, forward strand.
TTTTTCCTTTCTGCTTGCACAAAAATAGTTTTCGCATACTCGACGAGTGAAATAAATTTTCATTTAATGCCAAGGGGACCACAAGACCACAGCCAAGTCAAAAAATAACAAATGCCAAAGCATTTGCTGCAGCAGTAACAACTGCTAACAACAATTCAAGTGACAATCACAAAATTGCAATAACAATGCAAATAAACTCTGCAACTTTATGGTTCCTTCGTTTGCATTCGTTTTAATTAAATCCGAGTGATAAAATAAAGTGAGGACTTGCGATATTATGCTTGCCAAAAAATTGCTCGCCTAATTCCCTTTCAAAAATTCCAATGTTTTTGTTTGGCCATATTTTGCATATTTGATTTGTGTCGTTACCAATTTCGTTTCCAACCGCAAACATTTTCGGCTGCTTGAATATGTAGCTATTCTGGCTATTTACATTTATTAATATTTAATTTTTATTACTCTTCATTTCTCTTTCCTGGCAACCGAATCCGTTTATATTTATACATTTTGATTAGCATTTTCTTCATGTTTTTGCTTTTCTCAGCCCCGCCGGCTGATTGATTTTGTGCTTTGTTGTGCGGCCTCTAAGCCAACTTAAAACGCACAGGAAACGAGATATACAAGCGCAAACTCTAATTAGGCCTTCAAAATGGGCGGGGAATCCCCCCACTGCATTAAACTTAAAAAAACTGCTTGGAAAAAGTTCAAGTCATTGGCTGATTGGCGACCAAGCCGCAGCAGGAAATGCAATTAGCTCAAAGGTTACAATTTGGCGAGGAAATGAGTGCTATTATTAGGGGAAATATTTTCCCATCCAGCGGACTATAAATAATTATTGGAAAATGTATAAAAATAGCAAATGGTAATAATGATTCAGGGAAGCAGTAATGCAGAAAATATACGGCAAGTTCCAAGTATCTTAATGTTGCAATAGGTTTGTCATAAAAGTTATGAGCCTTATAATTGCTTTAATGTATTATCGGGAAAATCATCCATTACCATTGCCAATTGATTACGGCAAGGAACCACTCCCAGCGAAAAACCGTGAAAAATATTCTATAAAAATGCCAAGTTCTGGCCGCGTAGTGCAGGCCAAGTTAAAAAGTGCGGCTAATGCAGGAATAATTGATTCGCTCATCGGCCGCCACGAATTGTGGCCATAAAAGTGTCCATGGGCCCTGAAGATGCGGCCCGACACCTTGAGAGGGAATCTTCGTTTTGCTTTTAACGTTTTGCCAATCGAGGCCTAAAAAACAGGCACGAACGAAACGGACGAGGCTGAGGGGGGTTTTAACATGGCCGGCTAGAAGAGAGAGGCTCTTGGCTCTGAAAATCGAGGCTGTGTCGGGGTCACGTAGACTCCATTTATATCAAATTATCTTACCATAATAATGAATTGTTGGCAATTATAGGCATTATCGTTATTTATGGCCCTCGATGCCGCATTCCCATGTATTTCGAATATCTTTGCATTCAACCTCCCCCCAACTTCCATTCACTGCCTCCCAGGGGAGCCCTTGAGCCCTGGCAGACATAAAAAGTAAATCTAATTAAAATGAAAATGCCTTACATCGGCCGATTGTTAATTGCCTTGTCGTATGATGTAGGAAACTCCACTCGATTCGTCTTGTGAGTCACTCTCGGATTGTCACCGCTTAATTGGCAACTTCCGTTCGGCCGGAATTAATGAAATGTCTTCTAAAAATCGACATTGAGCTAACCGAGTGAAACATTAATTGCCCCAGATTTTACCCCGAAAAAAACAAAAACCCTTCATGATTTTGTTGTTTTGTTTTTGATAAGTTGAGTGCCATAAAACATTTCGGTTGAAGGCAATTTTCGTCCACTGATAAGCGTTCTGTATTGGTAACAGTATTCCAAGGAGAAATCGTGAAATATGAGTGCAGATACGATGGAAATGGTAGAGAAACATCTCACGTGTTCTTGCGGGGGATACCCTTGGAGCGGTTTCCAATTAATTAAAAACTAAATTGGCCTTAGAAATTCTTCTTAACAGATACATCGATATTATTGTTGAATGCTTGTAGTACCATGCACTCGTACCTTAAGGTACAAATGGTGTATTAAGTTTGTGGAAATGTATGTAAAAAGCATCAACAGCAGAGTCGATCTAGCCATGTCCGTCCGTCCGTCCGTCTGCATGATCGCCTAGATTTCGGAGACTATAATAGATAGAGAAAAACTAATTGCATATTCAGAATTTTGTGATACCAGTTTAGCACGAGTTTGTTCAAAAAATCGCCTACCACCCGCCGCATCCCTGCAAACCGCGAACTTCTGTGGCGTCCACAATTTTAACTCTAGAAAACATTTCCGTACCATTTGGATGGTACATTCGTAGAGCCAATATCTATCTGTGTTGCAAAAAACAGCCGGTTAAGCCCACTTCTGCCCGCCCTAATGACAAAAATTGGTTGCGCCTCCAAGCTGCTCCATAAAAACATGCCGCGCACCTACAACCTGCGGGACTAAAATAAATCACTTAATTATAATCTTCCCTCAAATGTGGGACAGCCGCTTCCGAGACCCTCAATTGATTTTATTAGAAAAAGGGCGCTGTGGCTTCCTTTCTTGTGTCTGAGAAGAAGGGAAGTCGTTAATATAAATATGAATTGCCTTTAAATATGCTTTTATGACTCCATTGATTGCATTTGCTGGCCCCAGAGAGCTAGCATACACATTCATTTAGAGATCCATTCATTTGAAAGGTAGACAGGCACTCGATGATTTATGGACGGCTCGTTAAAGTCATCCAAAAACGGAAATAGAACTCGTTTAATAAGAAAACACTTTGCATTTTGGCAGACATACTCGAGGGCAAACCAAACACACGGCACAAAAAAAATTTAAAATGAAATTAAAACAAAACCGGGCATTTAATTGCCCCCGAGGGGTGTGGGGTGGGAGGGCTAAACAAAAATCTGAAAGAAATTCCACATAAAATGGGCTTTAAAAAAACGAAAACAAAAACAACAAACACAAAATTAAGGCAAACAATAAAAAAGTAAGGGGAAAAAAAGTAAAGTAAGGGAAGAAGAAGCAAATGTCGAATTAAAATTAATGTCGAGTTAATCGAGTTTTGTTGTTGCTGCTCAGTTTCTTTCTGTTTTTTTTTATATAAGTATATATATTCTTTTTTCCAGCGAACAAAGAGCAAACACAGCCAAGAAAAAGAAAACGAAGGAGAAGAAGAAAAGAATCTGATTCTCAATCTGAAAGCAGTTTGTCTTCTTCCCATTTTTTTAATGTTCCAGAGCCTGTTTTTTATTCTCCATCCCTCTCGCTCGCACAGCGTCTAGCGTTCTCCCTCGCACTCCCTCATCTTAATGGGCAATGTGCTTACCTTCGCAGCCTCCGCAGCAAAAGGCAGGCATTGTACTATTTCAAGGATAACCACTAACCCCAGGTTGCTCCTTTGTCCATTGTCCACACTTCACTCGACTCCGTTTCGTTCCGTTTCGATCCAATACGATCCTCCCGATACGATCCGTTTCCATACAAAACTGGCCTTCGAATCTGAGGAGTACGAGTGTTTTCCTATAAATTGCAATCAATTGATGTAATTACGGGGGGTACATACAAACATAACCCTCGAGCTGAATCCACACGCCGAGAAAATTATGGGTTTTGACATATCAATTTAAGTATTGCCTAGATGGTTTCAATATTTTTTCTAGATTGGAATTACATTTGAGGTATTCCCTAGAAATAATTGTGTTTAGTCTGGGTTAATCCAGTTTTACCAATATTGATGAAAATGTGATCAATTATTATCTTAAATCTGTATATTCTTAAAGGCCTAATGTAATATTAAAAGGCAACTGCAATGCCTTCCTCGTTCCAAATTCTACTCAATTACTATAAATCATTTAACGTTTTGAATTTCCATCGGCCCACACAACTTGATGCTAATTAACACCTTTTTTGCTTTCTTTTTACAGGTAAGTTCTGGCCATTTGACTGCTGCTGTGCTTAACCCAAATCGATGGTCGGTAAGGAATCGGGCTAACAAGACAAGTCACTTAATGTCTGTCGCCAATTTATTTCTCTTTTTTTTGCCCCTCGTGCTCCTTTGTTTTTGGGGCCAATTAGCGAAACGAGTTTCTGGTGTAAACGCCGGGGAAAAAGAAAACATTTCCGCAAAATAAATAAAGTAAAGAGCCGGGCCAAGAGAGAATGAGGGGAAAAAAGGCCAAAACCAGCTGGCCGAATCGGAGGTATATGAGTGATTCATGAGTATCTCTTAATACGCTCCAACTCACATGGCCGGAATCGGGTTCCCCCGGCCCGCAATTCCACTCCACTCCAAGCCACTCCACTCCAGTCACTTGGCAAGATAATGAGCCGAGCCGCAAGGAAATTAAATACAGTGATTAAGTAACTTAATGACGTGGGATAAGCCACGAAATGAGCGGCCCCAGCTCAGAGGCTGGCTAATGCCGGGGATAAGAACCCGGCTTTAATGTAATCCCAAAAGTGGCTAGAAAACTCTAAGAGCAGTCTTACACAGGATTTCTTATTTTGTATTTCGGGGGCTTACACTTCAATTTAAATGGATGATCGGAGATCTCCGGTTGATATGCCTCTCGAGTTCGCTTGAAGAACTCTTCAAAGAAATACCCATTCTTGGCCAAAAGTTCACTTATTCGGCGGTCACTGAACTTTACTTTTCCATTCACTTCTTCCTCCTCATTTGCATTTTGTACAAAAGAGAGAACCATTTTAATTGTGTTTAATTACACTCGAAGCTGGCGGGCAACCTAAATAATTATTCATAATTAAAAGCCATTTTGCATTTCTAACTCACTTTTTTGCGAATTATTTCAAGGCAATAACCTTAGGATATAAATTATGCATGTCAGGTGGCATTTGACAGAAGAAATGCCAAAATATGATTTAGATTTATTATGGCAATTTGCTCGATTGTCTCGTAAACTCAAATTTAATTGAATCGAATTGGATCTGATGATATCACAACACGGGTTCGCAAGAAAACAATCCTCAATTTTATGCGATCATAAATTTCGAATCTAAATTATTCATATATAAATTTCCGAAAGTTTCTAATTTTACGACAGCAGTTCAATGAACCAAAAGTAGGCAACAGTTTTAATTTAGCAAAAATCAAAATCAAAAGCACAAAACTTGTACTTGAGCAGACGGAACGGGCACAAGCAAATAATCCCAAATACTTTAGCTTTTTATTTCCATTTGTTCTTCTTGTTGTTGTGTTTTTTTTTTTCGTTTCTGGTATTAAGCATAAATTGTACAATGATTTTTGGGTGTGGCAGGTTATTGGGTTTTTGCTGTCATTTCTCGAGTCATTTGCATAGACATGAAGTTAATGAAATTTTTTCAAATATTCATTGATTGGTTTTTGTAAGCGAGTGGGAGTGTGACATGCATACTGAAGAGTCCTAAGTGTTATTAGACTTTTATGCAACTTAAGAGGGATACCAATTGTACTAGCTTTTCATACCATATACCTTATCTCCGACATGGTAGTAGCTAGAGACATAATTCTTTTTGTTTTAGGTGCTTTAAGCATATATGCAGATAATGCCAATATTATATTTTAGCCACGCCCCCTTCCGTCTTTGAAATTTTCAAAGAACTATTATTTCTCCTTCATATTAATCTATACCTCGAAAATGGTTAGAGCAAAAGATATAAATCTTTCTGCTTACAGTTCTGGTGAATGCCTGGTGAAAATCCAACAATTTTTGTGAGGATATTTTGAAGCTATCGGGCTAACCCCGATTGTACCCTATAAATACCCGCAGTATTCCTAAGGCTACCATTTACATATCACTATACACATAGCTTACGCATATATCAGTTTGTATGTTAAACACTTTAAACGTGTTTTCATTTCGACTTGTTTGCTCTGCTCTTTACCTTCCTTCACTTCATTTTTTTGTGATTTTTGTGTTTTGTATTTTAACTTCTTACTACACAAAACTACACGGCAACTGCGCGACCCTTTTTCAGTTGACTTCGTTTCGTTTTCGTTGCCGTTTGTGTAAAAAATTATATTTATTTTTGCATTAAGCACGAGGTCAATTAACCTCATGCCGCGTCGCGAGTTCAATAAACGCAAAGCACACTCGCAGCCCAGCAGCAAAAAGCAAAGCACAAAAACACCCGGGCAAAACTTTAAACTACACAACACACTGCCGCACAAATTTAACATTCACATGAAGAATAAAAAAAAAACAGCAAGGAAAATGTTTAAAAAAAAAATGCAAAAAATGTGTTGTGACGTCGTTGTTGCCGCTGACATTTTGCATAGTTACAACAGCAACACGAAGAACAACAGCAACATCAACGGCAACAACAATGTTGGCAACGCGACTCGCATTTTTTTACAATTGTAAATTGAGTCATTTGGTTGTAGTTGCTCGTTGTCGTTGTAGTTGTTTTTTTGCCATTTTTTCAGATTTTTTTTTGTGTGTTATTGTTATTTTTGTTATGCACTTGACAACGACAACACATCAAGAGGGACAGCAGCAGCAACAACAACTGCAACAACCTGAGCTCATTCATCAGCACTTGAAAAACGTTGTTTTTCGCCTTTTTTTGAGTTGTATTTTATTTGATTTTTTGTGTTTAGTTTTTTATTTGCTTAGCCAAAGGCCGGCCAGTACGAACAGCAGGCCCCTTGGCTATTGATACGCCGACTCACGTGCCGTTTGTTGCTCCTTTTCATATTTATCTGTTCGGTTTTTTGTGCTGCTCGCTTTTTGCGCAAATTAATTGAGGGGTTTTTTTAACGATTACTTTATTATTTTTATGAATTCAGTCGCCACACGTTGCCAGGCAAAATAACACAAAAAAACACTGTGATTTTGTTTATTTTGTTCTCGGGCTTGGTAACCCAACAACCGATGACGCTGACAGTTTTTTGTTGGATTTTTTGGGGAGGTGGGCGGTTGTGGGGGCGTGGTCTGACACCGCACAGGTGTGCAAAATGAATGTTGTCGAGTTGTTGGGGTAAAAGCGAATGTAAATCAATAATCGAGCAGGCGGGAAGTGCAAAAATGCAAAATAAATGAAGACAAATTGGAACGAAATTCGTGCGAGAGCACAGCTTGATTATGGCTAAATTTGTTGCTGTGGCCAATAAAAGCGAATAAGGAAATGTTAAGAAAATGTTAATAAGACCGGGAAGGGAGGGAAAACAAACCAATCTGAAATAATGACTCAAGGAAAAGCAAGTATGTAAGCAAGATTTCTCGACAACGAGATACCAGATATGTACCTAGTTTCATTATCAATTAGTTATTCTCTTTAAATATTTTAAGCCCTAATTACAATTATTCAATTGTAAAATTTTATAAGACGTCATCCGGCATTGACACGAAGAAGGGACGATGAACATTTTTGTTCGCCCTATCTTCATTGTTTATTTACCGATCATTGTAACACTTGGCACATGGCTAAATATTGCAATTTTTAGCTAAAAGCAAAAAGATGTGTAAACTTTGGTCCAACCATTTCAAAGACATAGACCAATAGGCAGTGGAAAATATAGTTTTTTGAAGATTACAAAGGCTGTCTCTTCATACGGACAGACGGACATGCGGATCAAGAATGTATATACTATATAGGGTCGGAAACTTTTCCATCTCCCTGTTACATACATTTGCACAAAGTTAATATACCATTTGCACCTCATAAGCACATGGTATAAAAATGCAATAAAATTCGTTTAACTAGAAATTATTAATTGGCCGCGAACAATTAGCCAACACTAAATCTAACAGCCAGGCAATCTATTCGTTCGCACAAAATCTAGAAATTAATTGATTAAAATATATGCTAATTGCGCCATTCATTTAGAAAAACACATTTAATTTGACTTCTATTTGATTTGCAAAAACAATTTACTCGTTAAGTGACTAAACGCTCGCGGCTCATCAAAATATATGCACGAACATAAATATTTGTTGGTCATTTCCAGTAAAAATAGACACATAAACCAATCAGATATGCATAAAATGATTCATGGTGTCAAATTGCCCGCCGGAGGTATAAAATTAAAATTTATTTGCCACTAAAAGCCGTTCAAATAGAGAAAACCAAATTGAGTTGCCAGCTTGGCATTTCCGTTCGGTAAAAACTCGAGAAAATAAAAATGCTCGAGAGTAAAAGCTTCCCCATTCATGACTCACACTGACAGCTAAAAGTACACATCCAATGTGTGCGGCAATTAGCCAAGTTGATCTAATAAGCCATGTGCGGGGAAAAACTGTTGCAAATACTTACATTTCCACTTGGCCAAATCGCGGCCAAGCCGCAAAACTAGTTTAGGCCACTAAAAAAAGTAAATAGAAAAAAAAATAACAGAAACTAGTATTATAATAATGACTTCAATTTTCAGGCCGGCCAGGCAAAGAGATTGTTGTAAAAAAAATAATAACTAGAGGCAGAAATTGTATTTGGCAACTTTACGAAACGAGATTCTTTGACATGAATTTATGGCAATTGAAGACAAGTTTTTAATTATCTTTTTGCTGCTACTGCCGCTGTTTCTGCTGCTGCTGCTGTTGTTATAATAATTTAAATATGGCCAGCCTGGAAATTAAGTGGCACAAGGCATTAAATCATCGCGTGCAGCTAAAAAGGATAAAACAAACGAGCCACCAGGGAAGGCAAGCAAAAAAAAAAGGAGCGAAACACAGCCTACAATTTACTTCTTTCCAATCGCAATCACATGAAGCCGAAGCCAGGCAATTTGCCTTTGCTTACTTATCGCAACAGACAATACCCAATTAAAATGGCTTATCATGAAGTGAATTGCGAAAACAATGTGAATATAGTATATACACGCCTTGCCGCACAATGATGTGCTGCGTAAATATATATAGCAATATTAATGCAAACGAGAAATGTTTTCGTTTATGTGAGGCCTGCAAAAATCTTCTCCTTCTGCTTGTAATTATGCGAAAGCGAGACTGGTTGCTGTTGTTGCTGCTTCTTCATCTGCATTGCAATTTGTATGCAAATACAATCGACACACACACACAACGTGATTAGCATAACAGTCGACGAGGCCGTAAATATTGCATTTTACCATAATTGTTTATACTTTGCAACAGCCACAACAGCAGCTGCCAAACGAAAGCAACGCCTCTTTGCAATATTTCTGCCGGCTACTTTGTAAGCCAAGTAATTAAGCCAACAGGAATAATAATAACAACAATTGAGCCAGCAGGACATCATTTCTCATAATATGCCACTCGAATTTGGGACACTTAATGAGCTTTCTGTGCAAATTCATTTGAATTTAGTCTTTGAACCCAACAAAGCATTCATTACTTTCTAATTGAGTTGCATCAAATGAGTTTCGGTTAATTAAAATGTGTAATACATTTCAAGGTATTCCCTGGATCGGTTATTACGTACCCAAGAATTTTATCAATTATTTTCCAACTCGTCTGGTTTAAGTAGAAACAGTGCAGTCGAGATTGTACCTATAGTATTTTCAGCAGGCATTGACACTGGCAATGGCCGTTTCTTCATTATTTATTTTCGGAACATTATAAAACTTGCCACATGGCTAGATAATTAAATTTTTAACTGTAAGCAGAAAGATTTATATCTCTTGCTCTGACCATTTCGGAGATATAGACAAATATGAAAATTTCAGAGGCATGAAACGATAGGCAAAATGTAATAAACTCGATCTGCGTACACATAGAACAGACCTAAAGCAGAATGAATTATGACTCTAGATTTTACCATATTGGAGAGAGACGTGTTCAAACATACTTACGGACAGACGGACAAACGGACATGGCTAGATCGACTCGGCTATTGATATTACTATACTTTGTAGGGACGGAAATGCCTCCTTCTCCCTGTTACATACATTTGCACAAATTTAATATACCATTTGTAGCGTAAGGTGCATGGCATAAAAAACAAATTGCAGCCCCTCACTTCGGCATGACAAATTTCTCACACTAGTGTCAACTGTTTGAAATCGGCGATCGCTTTCGGCTGTCGGATGCATCCAATCTTCCATGCGAAATCCAACAAGTTGAGTCCCCATTCCCATTCTCATTCCGATTTCCCATTTCCCATTATTCCCCCATTTCCCTGCCATTCCTTCTCCCCAAAAAGCGATTTTCAACGAGCTCTGCTAACTTTCTATTGTACAATGCGATCCAGTCACTTGTTTTGGCCTCCATTCGGCGCGAGTGTGTGCCAATTCCCGGGTCTACTATGTGCAATGTATCCACAATGCCTAACTGCCTGTGACGTTGAGTATGTTGCATGTTCTCGGCCCCTTTACACGGAGAAAAATGCCCGAGAAAACTTGAAATTACCAAGTTAAAGGCTAGCAATGAACGTTAATTGTGAACAGTCTTTAAAGGGGGCTTACTTTCATTAAAGAATATGGGTAGTTTTTCTAGAACAACCTGGAAATGGTATTTTGCTTTGTGCATCTTTCGGATTCGTATCGCTTTCAGTGCTGCTGCCTTTGCTGTTGCATGCAACAACGAGTATCCCCGTTTTGGGGCTCCGCTTTGTTCGTGTTCATTTGGCAGTTTCCGCGCTGCAAACTTTGTAATTAACTTTTGTCACGACGAGATGCCAAAGTTGCCGAGGACTCTTGAACAAAAAGCTGGTAAAAAAAAGGNTCACGACGAGATGCCAAAGTTGCCGAGGACTCTTGAACAAAAAGCTGGTTAAAAAAAAAGGAAAAAAAAAAACAGATGAAACCATGAGCCAATGCATTCCGAGAGGTGAACATGCATAAGTAATTATTTATTTGCGAGATGACAGGAAATATTTCCTTAAATATGCAACAATTAGCAACGCCAGCTTAAAAGCAGATTAAAGCCAAAAACCAGAACAATAGATGTGGGGAACAACTATAATAAAGCATACCATGGCGTGCCAAAAAAAAAAAGAAAAAAAATACTGAGAGAAAAGGAAAAAAACCACAAAGAAAAGAGGAGAATTGCCAAGGAATTCGTTAACGACTCGACATGCCAAAATTAATGGCATGCCTGGCAATAATTAAAACAAAAACAAGGCAGCACGAAGCTGACGCTGCAAAAAAAAATAAAAAAAAAATAAAAATGAGCAGCCCAGACAGAGATAGATGCAGGGATAGACAGAGACAGGGACAGACAGGGCATCGCAAACAAGTTTTACAGGGAAAAAAAGTTCAAATAAATAAAAAGCGGGGGTGGAATAAGGCGAAATGCATTATACAACAAGCATTTCCATTCATTTTCCAAATGACTCTGCGCCATATTGAGCAATATGATGAAAAGGTTTACTTCTTTGGATCCACGAAAAAAATGCATACAATTTGGCAAAAATAAACGGATTTTGCTGTATTCCATTTCCCAGAATCCTGTGCCTGTCAAAACATTGAACAATGTAAAGTCTAGCAGTGCTATTTCGGGTCTGATTTGCCAATATTTACTCCATTGATTACCAAACCAATGAAATGCATTATAATTCATTCCCAGTTCCAATTCCCGCCCCCTACCCCCGGCATTTCCAATTTAATTTATCGCAAATATTCAATCAAAATAATGATGTGAGAGTGGGGTGTTTGGGAGGCGGGAAATGAACGCAATCAATGATGGCTTGATGAAAAGCCATCCAAAATCCGGCTGACAATTTAATAATTCAAGTGGCAGCCGCAGGAGGCGTAAATTGAATTAGTCTTGTTTCGGGGGCCAAATGTCAGGCTCGGATTATTCGGATTTTAGTTAGTCTGTTTAAGAGAATGCAACTGCTCGAGAAGCGGACGAACAATTGCAGCCTAATTGAAAGCTAAATTGAATAAAACCCATCCACAGACACATGCTAACAAGGCAGCAACAGCAATAGCAGCAGCAACAGCAACAGCAGCAGCAACAGCAGTTGCTGCAGAAGGCGGTACCCAGGAAAAACAGGGGAAAAATATATAAAACTGTAGCCTGCTCCACGGCGCACACTCGACACGTACAATTACTGGCAAACCAGACTCACATGCAGCAGCAGTTGCAATTATTTGTGCGGGCAGATAGTCCAGACAGTCGGCAAGAAATTCAAGAGCTCCAGCCACAGGGACACTGTAAAAAAATTCCATAAATTCAAGTTAAAAGAGGTCACATTCTCAAAGCAAAAAATTTACATATTGCAAGGTTGCTTGAATATTCTAAGCAAATTTGCAACATTTTGTACAAAGTCTCAACGCCAAATATTGGCCAAAACTTCATAGGTAAATCCAATAAAAAAACACCTAAATTGTTCGCTCTGCATCAGCAGAGCCATTGCAAAATGCTGCAGGATAATGGAATGGAATAAAGCAGGACACGGACGTGGGTCTGGGAAATGGAGAAAATAGCTTTCTGCGCAAGCACATCCTCACACACACACACATTCGGGGCGGTAAAATTGTGGAAAATGCAAAATTAGCATGAATACGAAATACAAGTTAAATATTTGAGAAGCCCAAAGGTGTTGCCAAACGAGGAACCGTAGAGACTGAGGGAAAACGACCATAAGAATGGAACATTAGAGGCGGCAGCAGGATGATGCGATGGCGGTAGGGAAATGGGAAAATGCAAGCGAGAAACTGAATGTCTGGATGCAATCATAGAAATTGCATTTGCCGTTAAAGCAAACGGCTTGTACGAAAATGAAATATTCTGCCGCATAAGCAGAATGTGCGCTCGATAAAGATTTGCTTTAATTGCTTGGCTATTATTCCGCAAAAAGGGAGCCACAATGGCAAACATTTAATCAGCTTTTATGGCTTCCAGAGGAGGTTAAGAGCTCATTTCAAAGATTCATTAAATGCATTTTCCAGACCCTCTACACTCACCGGCCTTTCCAATTTAAAACCTGACATGACAGTTGATAAATAGAATACTGATAACATTTAAAATAAATAAACGATAACTAATATTTGATTTATTTACAATTTACCCGCGCTGCATTTTTTTATACCTTGTTTTCCTTTCCGTTGATTTGTTTTTCTTTCGTTGCCTCCCCGCCACCCGCCGCCGCCTTATCAGCAGACTTTGACTTTGGGGACATGTAAATAATTTATATTGTATACTTTGTTATGTGTGTAATTTATGAGCGCACTATAAAAATAAAAAAAGAACAACGCGGGAGGGAGATAGGGGAGGTGTTATATGGCTCTTATCAGCGTGAAAGTAGGACGGATATACATATGTGTATGATTGTACAATATAGTTGATGGAATAGTAATGCCTGGCAACAACATATTGCCCCTCTACGAACGCAATTAGCATATATACATCTATTTAAGAGTGGTATTACGGTATCATTGAATTATAAGACCTAATTGAATATTTATTGAACTTTAGAAAATCGTTGGTTGTTTGTGAAAACTAAAACTATTGTAAAACTCAGCCAAGGTACTGGGACTTTTATATCTTTTTAATTGCCTGATAACAAGCATTTACGAGTTGAGTCGTAATGCCAATGGCTGCACTGTAATTCCATACTGTTGGGTTTTAAAATAAGTTCTTATAATTAGTGTATTAAAGTTATAAAACCTTTTTATACCCGGTTCTTAAAAAGAACAAGGGTATATTGAATTCGTACGAATGTTTAGAACAGACATGTCTGCCTGTTCGTCTGTCCGTATGAACCCCTAGATTTATAATGTTTTAAAAATCAGGTGAAAAATAAGGCCCGGGTATTTATAGCCAAGAACCTCGACTATAATAGTTTGTTAGATTATAATTTCCTAAAATAATTGTGTGTAACTTGTTAAAATGTATTTTATTAGGGTATTTCAACGGGCAAACGGACATACCGACAAGCATGGCTTTGGATATGCTTTGTTAAAAGATACAACAATTAACTATCTTTTGTGGCAGTGTTCTTCCAAGGTTTTTACCTTTGCTTAACCTTATTTCACTTCGCTGCTTATCAAGGCAATGTAACGCACACATGCGCGTGCGGAAAAAAGATAAACGCACACAGAGACACAACTAATTGCTGTTTACTCAGCGCGCAATTTTCTTTTCAACACTCAGAGAAATTGAGGGGGTGGAACAGAAAACGGAAGGCCTAGAATGCTCAGGGCCATTGCCCGTGGTTGTTGTTGGTGCTGTCAGCTGCAGCTCACTAATCTCGCACTATCTACCCTACAAACAGTCACCACCAAATGTATACATACAGACATACATATCTCCGGTCGTGCCATCATTTCCTTGGGCGCTTTTTTGTTTGTTTTTTATTCATTTTACCAAGAAACAAATAGTTGCCGCGATGCAAACGGGGGATCATAAAAATTTAATTAACTTTTATGAACTGGGTAAATAGTGGGAAAATGCATTTAACAGAAATCTAGAAAACATTTACCCAAGACCTCGGGCCTGAAAATAATTTGTATTTACTTTCCTTACGTTTTTTTTTTGTTTTTGTGCCTGTTTGCTTATTTGTTTGCTTGTGCGAGGTCTAAGCAAATGTTTTCGCCAATGTTTGCGATTCTTTAATTAATACTTCTTGGATGCACCTACCATACAGACATACATACAGGTTTTTATAGGCATATTTACATTGGCGATTGTTTGGCCAACAAATAAAAAGACAGAGACACCCGCACGATCGAAAAAAACGTAAAGTGTAAGCAAAAATAATTGGCAATTTTCAATTGGAAATTGCGTGCAAATTTATTTTAATTTTGCACCTGCGTTTGCCAGGCAGGCAGGAAGGCTGGCGGGTTAGTGTTTGCAATGCAAATATTTTTAGAAAGCAAAGAGGAAAAAGGCAGCAGCAGCAGCAGCAGCAGCCTCGAATGTTTGTTCAAGTTATTTGGCTGCCTTTGTTGCCACCTGGTATCCCTCGGATAAGTTAGGTGAGAGAAATTCGAATTTGCCGGCTTTCGCATTGTTGGATTTTATTTGCATAGCATTATGCTGGCTGGCACTAGGGACATGAAAATCTATAGATTCCAAGCGCCAAGCCAAGGTGGCAAGCAAGTACGAGTATGTGTGTAAAATATAAATCATTTTATTGCAGCCAATTTGCACAAACGATTTGCTTTGACTGTATGCAAATTTGTGTGTTTATTGTCTGCACAAACCATTCCCGTTCCCCACACACACACATAAGCCGCTTTAATTGGCCATCCCATGGCCTGCAACATTTTTGATTTGTGCCTTTTGCAATTAGCAAGGATATTTTCAGAAATATTCGTATTCGCATTCGTCTGTTTGTCTGCCTGCACCCGAAGAAGTTTGTTGATTTATTGCAAGGCATTTACGGCAGACACAATGTTTATTTGTTCGCCTGACGTTCCAAATATTCCTTCTACTTGCCATCAAAAATTGAATGGCTTGAAAACGATGTGTGCTCGCCTGACCAGCGTTTTAATTGTTTTGTAAATGAAAGCTTTATGGGTTTTGCTGGAACAAGCAAATAGAGTAAAAATGTAAACATATGAAGGCATTTTTTCGTGGCGTCACCTAAACCAAGTCAAGGCAAAACCAAGTGATCTATTATAGTCGAGTGTCTCGACTATAAATACCCGGTCCTCAGTCTCCATCTAATTTTTAGAACATTATAGCTTGTGGGCCCTACACATTTTTGTCATTTGAGAGGACGGAAGTTGCAACACAGGCTGATTTTTGCACCCAGATATATATTGGCTCTAGCAATATACTATACAAATTTAGGATCTCTGGAGCTAAAATTGTGGACGCCACAGAGTTTAGCGGCTTACGGCTGTGCGAGGGGTGATATCCGATTTTTGGAACAAACTTACGCTGAACTGGTATCATAGAATTCAGAATATGCACTTAGTTGTTCTCTATCTGTTATAGTCTCCAACATCTTAGCGTTCAAACGGACGGACGGACAGACGAACATGTATACTTTATGGGTTCGGAAAATTCGCTTGTTATTCTGAAGAACCGGGTATAACAACATAGTTGCCTTGCCTTTCGCCACATTTTGTTAGGCTTCCCACATCCATGAATTTTGTACACAAGACAAACTTTCCTATGCATTATGCAAAAATATCTGACCTGACATTATCGATTGACCTGCCCAGGGCAGCTGAAAACTATTTTTACAAATTTTTTGCATTAGAGCCGTTGCCTTCCCTTTGGGCAAAAGAAAATATATACAGCCTCGGACTATATATATTTATGAAAATAAAAGCAAGACGAAGCGAAACGATACGAAACGAAACGAAGCAGCGACAGCAACTCTTTTATGAACATAAATTTTGAAAGCCTTTAATGGCGAGTGCAACATATTTCAGGCCAAGCAGCCGCAACGACAACAACAAATGGCAACCGCAGCTGTTGCTGCTCTCGCTGCTCCAATGAATTTTTTGCAACAAATTTATTTTCCCCCCTATTTGTTTTTTTTGTTGTTTTAGCTTTTTGTTGTTGTTGTTTTTGGCTGCACAAATAAATTGCGCATAAATCGTGGGCAACATAAATTTTACATGTTGCCGGCAACGTGCAGACTGAAAACTGAAAACAAGTTGAAATTATGTGAACGAAGCCGGCAACGGCATAATTTATGCGATTCGAGGGGGGCGCTGGGGTATAGGCAATTAAAATATTTGTGCCACTAGCAAATTTCCTTAATTAAAAACTATATATAGTATATTTAAAACTATGCAATTAGAGTCTAGGCAACGGGGCAAACAAGACTCGAGGCTGCGTAGAAAAACCTCTTGCAAACAAATTGCATATAAATTAGGGCGCGCATCCCCCGAGTAATTTATGCAGTTGACCAACTTTATCAGCAGTTTGCACTTTGTTTTGTCAATAGCCATAACTAACTTCTTTCTTCCTGCATTTTGTTGTTTTTTATGGTTTATTTCCAGCAGTCACGCGCCCGCAAAAACTCCACCAAAGCAAACAAACTGAATGCAGCCGCTGCATCAGCAACATCGCCTCGTCTAAGTCCAACGCCAGCAGCAACACTGTTGCCGCAGCAATCGCCAAATACAACAGCAACAGCCGCAGTTGCCGCCGGTGGTAACTTGCAACATCAGCAGCAGCAGCAGCAGCAGCAATATCAGCAGCATCAGCAACTACTGTCGCAGCAGCAGCTCTTGTCACAACAACAACAGCAGCAGCAACAGCAGCAGCAGCAGCAATATCAGCAGCCGCAGCAGCATCAGCAACATCACTTCCAGCAGCAGCAGCAGTCGCACTTGCAGCAGCAGCAACACGCACAGCAGCAGCAGCAGCAACATCTGCCACAGCAGCAGCATCAGATAACCGCACAAATTCAAACCATGAAGGATCAACCGCAACAGCCCATGGTAAGTAATTCGATCGTTGCATTGAACTTACAAATGCACAATTATTTATGTCTGAAAAGGTCAAAAAACCTTACTATCACGTAAACTCACTTTAATTCCTTTGTTTTCCTTTGATTACAAATAAAATTCTCAAAATATAACACCTACAATTCGTTTGCTAATAAACGTTGTCACCCCATTGCCCACAATTCAATTTGTGTCAGTTTTCACAGCTTTCCGTTTGCCATTTGCCAATTAAAAGCCATTGACCTTCATGGCAGATTTTTCCGATATCCCGTCCGCTTGTCAATCAGTTGCAGTTTGATTTCATTTCGCTTTCCGTTTCAAGGCAGCATGCAAAACACAAAATAGCAAATACACACAACACAAAACCCATAAATCCGATGCGAAAATGGGCGTGTGGCCCACGTTGCGTATACGTCACGTCACCCGAGGCCCAATCAACTGCAGCTGTGCACACACAACGTCCCAGCCATGAAGCTATACAGTATATATATGCACGCCCGATTCATTCATAAAGATTTGGTCGATTTTTATCAATGATTGCTAAATGCTTTCAAAATAAAACCAGAGACCACACACAGCACGCTCGCACACACGCCAGACAGCCAGGTGCAGATAAATTTCAGATGAATTTTTCAGTTTCAGATTCAGTTTCAGATACCGAAAAAAAAAGCAAAAACAAAAACAGGAAGCCAGGCCAGGCCACAGCCGGCAGCTGTCAGGCAGTTGAACTTGCCTATTAAAAATTGTTTGTGTTTTAATTTTTGCATTTTATTGTGGCAATCCCCTCTTGCCGCACTTTCACTTTCATAACTTTTGTGTGCGTTTTTTTTTTCTTTTTCGCTCGTAAAAATGCAAATGGAAAACGGGTTGCGACTCGCAGTCTGGCGTTTGTTTTTCGGCTTTTGTTTTATTTCATTTTATTTTATGCTTTTATTTTTGTGGCCGGGCATGGGGGAGTTTTCCTGTTTATTCAGCGACCACAACAAAACGAGAATGTAGCATAATTTGAGGCGCGTTAATTAACATCAAACTGGCTTTTTAGTCTCCATGTTGCCGGGTGGATATTTTCGTTGTATTTTTTGTTTGCCCCGCCGCGGAAGTTGTAACTCAGTTGCCGTTCCTTTTCGCTTTTGGGGGCGAGTATTTTGGGAGTTTTACGCAGGCCGTCCCGCCAATTAGACTAAGCCTAATTAGGACACACAAAATATGATTTATGAAAGCCAATTCGGGCAGCTTTGAACACATAAATTATGTTCACAACCGTTTTTTTCGTGCGTTTTTACGAGCGAAATGTTTATTTATGAATGAAACATTCAAGTAAATCTGAATGCAGGGTGGAATATAATCAGCTCAGTCTAGACCTGTAATTAATGGCTTTGGTTTCGGAAGGAATTATAGAGTGTGCATTTAAAGGATTTTCCAAATTGCAAGCCATAAAGAGATAACTCGTTCTCCTTGTTGAATTGGAAAGGATTAAGGTTATGAAGTATTCAAGAGGGGTTGTTTTTAAGAGGATTTCCAGGATGCGTTTCAAGGATTTGAAAAGTAATGGCGATAAAGAGATAACTTGTAGTGCATATTAGATTGGAAGTGTTTATGTTAACAGGTTTCCTTTGAGTTTGTCCCCAAACCCTTGCACTATTAGCATACAGTTTCTATTATATCATTAACCTTTATTTTTTTGTTCCTTCTCCAGGCACCCATGGCCTTCTATCCCACATGGCAGGCGGATCCGTCGCAGGGCTGGCAGAACCAGTTCATCCAGCAGATTCCACAGAACACGTCGGCCATCACATCGCTCAACTCGCTGGACTTTCAGACGCAGTCGTACGCCTATCCCTCCAACGGATACGTGCAGACCGGCCTGGGCTTCGATCCGAACTACGGAAGATCGCCCTATGGAGCACCGGTCCAGGGATACGACTTCCAGCGCCAGCAGCTCTCCAGCGCCCCCTCGGCCATCAACCAGGTGGGACTGCAGGGCGTGGCCGGGTTTGCGCCCAGCTATGCTGGCCAAGTGACCGCTGCCCCAGTGCCACCTTCGCAGCAGCAGCAGCAGGTGCAGCAGCAGCAGCAGCAACAACAGCAGCAGCATTTGGGAGCGGACCTGAACAAGACGATGTCGGGAAACGACACGCCTGGATATCCGCGGGTGAGCAGCGTGCCGCCGCGCTCACTCAACTGTAACGGGTATTCAGGCGATTACAGCGGTGCAACAGCAACAACAACCAACAGCAGTAACAGCAACAACAACAGCAGCAGCAACACCAACAGCAGCAATAACAACGGCAGCAGCAGTAGCAACAGCAATGCCCAGCAGCAATCGTCGGCCTTGAGCGGGGGCACCACCACGCCCGCCCCCGCTGTGCCACCCACTGTGGTGGCCCAGCCAGCCTCCTCGCCGATGCATCCACCCATTCCCCAATCGCCCACGCGCAGCAACATGTTGCAGCAGCAACAGCAACAGCAGCAGCAACATCAACCGCGATTGCTGAGTCAATCGCCGACGGGAAATGGCCTGCAACCTTATGTGGCACCACAGCAACAACAGCAGCAACACCTTGCCTCGCCACCCATGCAGGAATGGAACTGGCAACAGCAGCAGCAGCAGCAGCAACAACAGCAGCAGCAACCCCTCGGGGCCGATGGCTATGCCCAGGGCGAGAGATTAAACCTAAATACACGCATCAAGTCCATGATCATGCGCAAGAGCGATCCCAAGGATCCGCCGCCTGATTTGCAACAGCAACAGTTGCAACAGCAACAACAATCGCCGGTGCAGCAGCAGCAGCAACAGCAGCAGCAGACCGGTCATTTTTTATCGTATAGCCACCATCTCCGGCCCGAAACGGCGCTGAGCGCCAACGGACCGAGCAGCGCCACGCCTAACCACCCAATGCAGCAGCAGCAGCAACAACAGCAGCAAGTGCAACAGCAGCAGGTGCAACAACAAGTGCAACAGGTGCAGCAGCAACAACAACAGCAGCAGGCGTCGGCTGGGGGGGAGCCGATCGGAGGAGGTGGTGGCGTTGATCACATCTGGAAGCCGCACCACTCGACGACGCAGGCATTCAAGAAGCCACCGGTTAATGTCGTCGGTGGCGGCTATCCGGGATCGGATGCGCAGCTGCAATTGCAGTTGCAACAACACCAGCCAGGACAGCACACGACCATCAGTCACGGGGATCCCACGCCCATGGGAGTGGCCCAAACGGCGCCACCGCCGCCATCGTCGGTGGTGGTGCCGCCGCAACCGCAGGCGCCAGTCCAGGCCGCACCGCCAGTCCCTCAGGTGGCCGCTCAGCCGGCCAAGAAATCGCGCAGTCGGAGCAAAGCCAGCCGGGCGGCGGCCGCAGCAGCAGCAGCCGCAGCGGCGGCAGAGGCAGCGGCCGAGGATCCGCGCAATTCCACGGATCCGGGAGGCGGGAAGCCACCGCTCGGTGCCCACTACCCGCCGCATCCGACGCCGGTGCATCCCGGCCAGGACTACCACGGCCAGTACATCAAAACCGAGCCGGGCCTGCTGGGACCCCCGCAGCCCAATAAAATGGAGGGCTACGAGCGCAATTACCAGAACTTTATCCAATACGCTGACTTCTGCCAGAACGATGGCCAGGGCCAGCCGGTGCAGCAGCATCACGGACACTCGCAGCAGGAATACGCCGGATACCATCACAATTCGGCGTATTACGGAGCCGGAGCCGGCGTCAGCAGCTTTCAGCAGAATTTCCAGCAGAACTTTGTGCCCGGCTACCAGCACTCCACGTACGGCAGTCGGGCGGCCAAGGTGGGCGGACCCGGCAATCACCCGGGTCAGCCGGGGTCGCATCAACTGCACGGCCACGGGCAGAGCATGCTGGAGCTGGACCGGAAACCGGACACTAACAGCATCATACCCCTGCCCACGAACTACGAGAAGGATATACCAGCGCACGCATATCCCATCCCGCCACATCGCTATGCGTTGAGTCACGGAGCACCGCCGTCGGTGGTGCCACCGCCGCCTCCGCATTTGGGACATCATGGGATGCTGGAGCCGAAGCTGGAGGACATGGGAATGCTGGGACATGGCGGCGGGTATACCTACTTGGGCGGCGCCGGCGAGGGTAAGGCCCTGAACAATGGGTTCTCGTGCTGCCGCCAGGGAGGCACTCGTCCGCCGACAGCGGAACACCTCAAGGACGGCACCTGCCTGGGCCTGGGCATCCAGCCCAAGGAAGAGCTGCTCGACGAGGACGAGCTGATCGACAGCCATGGCAATGGCATGAAGCCCGTGGGCAAGGCCAAGGGCAAACAGAAACCCGACGAAATCCCAGAGATTGTGGTGAAGCACGAGAAGATCAATCCGATGTTCGATACCACGGATCGACTGGAGAAGGGCAACAAGACGGAGATACCCGAATGCGAGTGCTTCCAGTCGGACAAGAATCCCCCCGAACCGGGCACCTACTACACGCATCTAGGTGGGTACTCATTTAATTCCATTAAAAAAACTCAAGACTATAAACTTATGTTTCCATTTTTAGGCACTGCCTCATCGTTGATGGATCTGCGTCGCGAGTTCGAGGAGCGTTGCAATCTCACGGGTCGCCAGCTGCGAATCGAGAAGATTGTTTACACGGGCAAGGAGGGCAAGACCACTCAGGGCTGTCCGGTGGCCAAATGGGTCATCCGGCGTGCCGACATGGAGGAGAAGATTCTGGTGGTTGTGAAAAAGCGACCGGGTCACAGGTTGGTTCGATAACTGAATCCATTCCTCGAAGACTATGATTTCTATTGTACCTTTAACTTTGTAGATGCATAGCCGCCTACATTGTGGTCTGCATGGTGGCCTGGGATGGAATGCCACGTCTAGAGGCCGACAATGCCTACAAGAATCTGATCCCAAAGCTCAACAAGTACGGCCTGCCTACCACGCGAAGATGCGCCACCAACGAGAACCGCACCTGTGCCTGTCAAGGTGAGTTGGGGGATAAAAGGCTAGCAATTTGGATTTCCGTATAATCGAATCTTTCGTTTGTATTCCAGGACTTGATCCTGAGTCATCGGGCGCCTCGTACAGCTTCGGGTGCTCCTGGTCCATGTACTACAATGGCTGCAAGTACGCCCGCTCGAAGACGGTGCGCAAGTTCCGATTGTCCGTCAAGAGCGAGGAGGCGGCCATCGAGGACCACATGAACCTCATTGCCACCCTGCTGGCGCCGGTGTTCAAGCAGGTGTGCCCGCGTTCCTACGACAACCAGACCAAGTACGAGCACGAGGCCTCCGACTGCCGCCTGGGCCTGGAGCCGGGCAAACCGTTTTCAGGGGTGACCGCCTGCCTGGATTTCTGCGCCCACTCGCATCGGGATCTGCACAACATGCAGGACGGATGCACCGTGCATGTGGCATTGCTGAAGCCCGGAAATCGAGACACACGCCTGCCCGACGACGAGCAATTCCATGTCCTGCCCCTGTATACGATGGACGGTACGGATGAGTTCGAAAGCGTTGAGGGTCAGCGGGACAAGCACCGCACGGGAGCGGTGCAAATGCTGGACAAGTGAGTGTACCGTTGAGTTTTGAGCAACTGGCTCCCCGGGGCGCACTATTATACGAAGCTAATACCTCTATTTTCTTATCATTTCTTTTGCGAATTCCGTACAGATTTCCCTGCGAAGTACGAGTGCGTTCCACACCGCTAATACCCTGCCGAAGGCATGGCAAAAAGCGTAAGGATGGCGACGAATCAGCGGCGCCAGACGGCGATCAGGATGCCGTTGGCGATGCCAACAGCCAGAGCAGCTCCAGCAACGGAGCGCAATCGCAGAGCCAAACGCCAGGCAATCAGTCGAGTCCGCCTGCCCTGGGAGCAGCAGGAGCCGGGGGTCACAACATCAAGAAGGAGAACGGCGGCGGCCCCGTGGCCACCAATGGCAATGGCAAGTCCAAGGGCAAGGGCAAGTCGAATCAGTCGAACAACTCGAGTGCCTCCACGCCGGGATCGGCGCCACCATCCACACCATCGCCCAGGTGCCAGACGCCGGTGACGAATAATCCCAGTCCGGCGGGTAGTGCGTTTAGCACGCCTCCGGTCCATGGCAGCGGTAATCCGGCCAATCCCGCCCAGAACGGCGGCCCCAATCAACAGCCCGGCCAGCTGATGAGCTCGAACTCGAGCCTGATGAACATGGCCACCATGATTGACACGTTCACGGACGCCCAGCTGCAGTCGAATCAGATCTCGAGCACTGTTCTGGACTCGCCGTACTCGTACGACTACCAGACGGGCTCCTACATAGATTCGAGGAACTACTACGGCAACTGGCCCACGCCGCACGCGCCCATGGGTATGGCCCAGGTGGGCGGCGGTGCCGGAGCCGCAGCAGGAGCGGGAGTGCCCCCACTGACGCCCACCACGCCCACGGCTCAAACACAACTGGGAGGAGTGCCAACAGGCCTGCCGGGAGGCGGAGCAGGAGTCGGGGGGGCTGGAGTTGCTGGTGGAACCACCCTGCCCGGCGGAGCAGGAGCTCCGCTGCCGCCCTCGGTGACACCCACGCAACTGGAGGGCAGCAATGGCTATGGATCGGCCAGTTATCAGAGTCTGACGCCGGCGGGAACGCTGGGAGGCAATCCCGGCGGTAATCCCGATCCCCAGCAGCAGCAGCAACACCAACAGAGCCCGCAGCAGCAGCAGCAGCAACAACAGCAGGCACAGCCGCAGCAGCAGCCGGGAGCGATGACAGGAGCTCCCGGGGGTGATTTGAAGGGCAGCAGTCGACTGGTTAACGAGGAGAATCCAGACTCCACGACGCTGGTGAATCATCATCACCATCACCACCATCACAATCTGGCGGAGAGCAAGCTGACAGCACTGACGGCCATGCAGCCCATGACCGCGAATCTGGCGACACCGCTGACCACGCACCACCATCCGCACCAGCAGGAGGGTTTCGTGAAGCCGAAGCCGCCCAGCGATTACACCGCTCAGTATACGGCCCAGTATCCGAACAACTATCAGATGTACCCGCCGCCGCCGCCGCCACCGCATTCGGCGTACACCGCCTACGATGCCTACCAGAACATGAACTACAATTACGGTTACCACCACCAGGCGTACTCTCCGTATGGCATGTACCCGCAGCAGACGCCACCGCCCACACCGCCGCCGCCGTCGCCCAATTGGAACATGTACGGACACCATCAGACGACTACGAATTCGGGTTACGGTTCTGGGACGGGAGCACCGGGAGCTGCGGCAGCGGGCACGCTGATAGCCAGCCATGGAGCTGTGCCAGGGGCCACAGGACTGCAGAAGGCCTCGTTGCCGGCACCGGCGCCGCTGCACCATCAGCAGTTGCAACAGCAACAGCAGCAACAGGAGACGACAGCACCGCAAACCATCCTGCCCGATCTGAGTAATGGCCAGAATTCCGTGGAAACGGTGGTCGCACCAAGTCCTGCGGGAGACACAAATTCCGGGAATGATTCAACCAGCGGTGGAGCCGTAGGTGGGCCAGGAACTGGAGGTGTTGGAGCACCCACGGGCGCTGGATCTGGAGCATCGTCGAATCCCCCAACCACTCCGGCGCCTGCCGGCTCACCCGGCAGCACCAACGTCAGCAAAATCGAGCCGATCGGCGAGGTGGCCGAGATCAATGAGAACATCGAGGCCTTCCAGGATCCGCAGATGGGCGGCGTGGCCATTGCCCTCAACCATGGCAGTGTGCTGATCGAGTGCGCCAAGCACGAGATGCATGCCACGACGGCAGTGCGGCGACCGGATCGACATCATCCGACGCGTATGACGCTGATCTTCTACCAGCACCGGAACCTCAACCGGGCGCGGCACGGCATCGACGAGTGGGAGGAGAAGATGCGGGTGAAGAAGATCAACACGGACCTGGACAACAAAGCCAAAGAGGAGCGCGAGCGGCTGATCAAGAAGGCGGCCGGCGAGGATATGGACGAGATGGACGAGGATGCGCTCATGCAGGACGATGTTCCGGTCATGCCGACGATCAAAAAGGAGACCAATGGACAGGCCATGAAGAACGGGGCCAGCGGCAGTAAAAAGAAGAAAAGCAACAGCGGAGCCGAGTCAAAGAAATCACAGTCCGGTGAGCAGTCAAAAAACGAGAAGGTTGCCCTCCACGCACCAACATTAACGACCACGTCGTGGACGACCCTGTTTCCCATGCATCCGTGCGTGGTTACGGGGACCTATCCGGAGGGCAATAGCAGTCCGACCTCGTCCACGAACAACAGCAACAGCAACATCAGCAACCACAGCGGCGGCGGTGGCAATGGCCAATCCCTGCCACCGCCTGGCAGTGGCCCCCACCACCACCAGGTTCCTGGTCAGCCCGGAGTGGCAGTGCCCATTCCGCAACAGCAGCAGCCACAGCAGCAGCCGCAGCAGCAGCAGCCGATCTGAATCTGCTCCGGTTGAGGGGCTATTACTGGTAATCATCAGCCAGGTCAAGGGCATGCACTTCGATGGGATTTGGGAGATTTATATAAATCTATTACCATATTCTATACCACTAAATCGAAAGGTAACGCCTTGGATCAGGGTTGTACGACTGAAAAATTCACTCAAAGCTAGGAAGAGAGATGAAGGGTTGAAGAACCGCAGAGTTATTTTTGTAAATGCATCTGATTTCGTGTGCCATACGAGGAGAGAAATAAAAGTCCCAAAAAAAAATAAATAAGGAGCTGAAGATGAAGAACGTGAAAAGTACAGTTGACGCTGCCAGGCCAGAGTTGTCACCATTCCACACACAACCCCAGAAAACACACATCACACTCAGCAAAACAACACTCAAAAACAACAAGTTTCTAAACTAGTTTAAAATCAACTATTAACTTTAGTTTTTTAAGAGCCAGCAAAGCAACAATTTCTGTTAAATGAGTTATATGAAAAACATACAAAACAAAAAATACCTAGAAAACAAACTACAGAACAACCACAAAAACGAATACTACTAAAATGAAAAACTAATAAAGAAGAACCAGCAAAAGCTAATGAAATTTTTGCTTGAGTTTCTCTCTTGCAAGCAAAAAACCAAAACGAAAACATATTAAGAGTTAGTGGAAGTTAAAAAATAAAAGATCATTGCCAAAAGTACAAATAAACCATTTTTTAAAGAGCAAACTAGAAAAACGTAAAGAATTTCGCAAGACAAAACCACGAAACAAACAAAAGGAAAATAGTTGGTAACAAAAGTCATTTTTACTAAAACAGATGTACCCATTTTATTTTCCCACAATTTGGTTTTCCTCTGGGACTTTTGTAGGGAGTTCCAATCGATTTCAAATTGCAGAACTTACAAAACGAGAGGTATTGCTCCCTAGGGTGAAATTTCCATGAACTTTCACTCGAGCTGTGAGGAATGCCGATTTTCCTATAGCTTCAGATCACTCAAAAACCGAGCAGGAATATTTTGGAATATGGTGCTGGAGTGCAGGACAACAAAAGGACAAAAAAACAATTGAATTTGAGTATTTTTCGGAAGAGCGGCACACGCTCAAAAATAATTATACATAAACAAACAGAGCGTTGGAGAAGCGAAGTGAAATGTAAGGCAGCAAGACATTTTTTAAACATTAATCATAATTTAAACTAAGTTTAAGTGAAGACACAAAAAACCCAAAACACACACACCACATACGAAAAGTTATATATTTATTTATGCGAATCAAAGGCAAAGGGTTCATTCTAGTTATTATTATTATTCTTGCAAGATTTAGTTTCAAAGGCAAAGGACAAAACCCAAAAAGACTCGAAACCAATCAAGTATTAAGCACTAAACAACCAACAACTATTTGCCTATTCATTTGTAATTGTTGTATAAAGCAAAAACAAAAAAAAAACTAATAATTTGCATCCATCCAAAACGCAAAAAAAAAACAAAACAAAAATGAAGAAACAAGAAAGCAAAAAATTAAAAATTAGATTGCAAATGTGGCAGCGCAACTGAATTTCAAATCAAATTAGTATAAAAAAACACACAACATACATATACATATATTTTGCACAAAACAAAACATTAAAATATATGAAGAGTAAAAACGATTGATTTTTAATTTGTCAAAGAAAAAAAGGACACTAGCCGACATGAATGTAGGTCGTATGTACGTAATGTAATGTAAATGTAAGGCAGCGAAGAAGACTTTTGAGCAACAAGAAAAAACATGTTTTGATAAATATTTAAATGTTTATATGAATATATTGATATATTAATATAAATTATGATAATTGATAATTAATTAACTGATTACGCAAGCCAACAACTATTATAGTTTGTAAATGCTTTTTTATCATTTTCAAATAAATGCAAATCTTTTGCCATCATTAAGTTACAACACCTCCACACGACTTTTCTGTTTCGCGGGACTTCTATATATAAATATATATATACGCGTATATATATATACACCATATATATGACTCTATATATATACACACTATACATATTGGCATATGATAAAGCAGCAATTAAATCGCAAGTAAATAAGATAAAGTCAGGTGCGAAATCAGCGAGACGCGCGAGAAGATATAGCGATGAGAACATACATATTGTAAAGCGATACACGCCACAAAACTGAAATGTGAAGCTGACGATGATGATGATGATGATGATGCGACAGTTGGATGAGATTAAGCATAAATGATGAAAAACAAAAACAAATCATGAATTATATTTATTTAAAGTACGCGCATGGAAAAGCAAACAGATATTAATATTAAATAAAATGAAAACAAAGTTAAATTCGCTTATTCGCATTTTTATTTATCCAGACATGGGATGGCGTTTTAGTTTATTTGAAATTCGATTTTGGGTTGCAATTTGAAATGACAATTTTTACAGGTTATTAGACTTGTATTTTCTCAACATATTTCATATTATTGAAGTTAAAGTTAAACTTCTAATCTGTAAGTAGGAGACTTGCATTCATAAGGGTAAGTATATCAAAATCTTCACAAATAAAATGCAAGACTTAAAAATTATTTTGGTTTGGATAAGCTTTAGCAGACTTTGGGAAGAGCCAAAAAACTGGAGCCCAATTGGTCATTTTATGGACATCGTTGTTTTATAGAAATCGGTAACAAATAGTTTTCAAATAAAATCCATTGAAGAAAACATCATTACACTTAGATTTAATATAACCTACACAGACATCAATTTATTACTCTTTAAAGCGGCCTTGGAATGTGCGCTTGAGTCGTTGAGAGTGCCAACCGGCGGCCAATCGCCTTAAAAACCTATCCTATTCTAGTTTATTTACATTTATCATCCGTTAAGTACATGGCAAGTGATACGTTAGGCACATCAAACTACAGATTCAGTACAAGATCATCGCTGTAGTTGTCGAGTGCCGTTTTGTTGACCTTCCCGAAGGTCCAGTGCATGTATATGTTACCAAGATCGCAGATGTTGACCACCACCTCCTGAGTGAAAGGCAGTAGTTCCATGCACCGGTTGCCGCCGGTACCGTGCTTCAATAGATTTGTGTGGTAATCGTAGAACCAGTACTGGTTGCCACCCTGTCCGTGGCATTCCCACATCCAGATCGGTGCATTCGGCTCACTGATCTGCACATCGAGGCAATCCTTCCGCCGCCGCAATCGAAGATCCCGCTTCCAGCTGAGCTCCAGGAACTGAGATTTCTGCGGCACGACCAAGTCCTCGGCACAGCTGTACGTGCCAATGCGATTGTGCTTCTTTCGTCCCATTGTGTCTAGGCAGATATTTGGATTGCCGAGATTTTGCAGGGCACCCATCGCATAGCTGGGTGGATCAATCGGCGGATAGGTCTTAACCAGATCGAAGGCCACCTCCTCCATGAACCAGCGGAAGGACTTGCATTTGAGTTTCGTGCGAATGGCCTTCTGGGCTGTAAGATCACCGGCATTCACGCGCTCGTAGAGGCCATCGCCGTGGCTGTACAGGTAGTTCTTGTACTCATCCATCCACACCTCTGCCACGCGTTTGTAGTTCTGTAAAGCAATAAAAAGTACATAAGCGTTGCTTGTTAATTCTTATCAAATTCTAGAAAGAAATTAAAGGTAAAAATCGTAGAAGAGATAGCGAGACATACTGCACAAACATTCCTGTCAATGTTTGAAGCTTTATAATGAAATGTGAAATGTTATAAGGAATCGAATGATCCTCTGATAATTAACATATATTAGCAGGTATACTAAATTGGGTGTGCGCTTGAAAAGATGATTTTCAACTTAAATTTGCATATGACCTATTTATTGACAGCCAAACACAAAACCGGTTTAATAGCCCTATAAATTCTGATCTAATTGAAAATCAGGTTTTGTCAAACATTAAAAGACGGATCCACACCATTAGTTGGAGCAAGTTCTGATAGATTAGGTGGATTAGTTTAGCCGGCAACAGCCGTGTCTGCAAATCTCTTCATGAAGAACTGAGTTCTAGAAACTGGTTTTCGGTAAAGAACTTTTTCTTAGGTTTTGGACCAACCCAAAATTTAAAACTCACCCTGTGAAGGTAATCGCCCTTTCGCGGACTGGGATTGTGATTGCGGGGTCCCCGATAGATGTGGCCGATGCGGGAGCAGGGTGCATCGTACATCTGACCGCCGCACATCCAGATCTTGAAGCTCAGCTCGTATTGCTCGCCGCCCCAGATGTCCAGGCCCTCGTCGTAGCCGCCCAGTTCCCAGAAGAATTCTCTGGATATAGCAAACAGGCCGCCCGCCATCACGGGGCTTTTAAACGGATCCGCTGGATGCTCCAGATCCTCCGGCAGCAGCGGCAGTCTCTTGTAGTAAAACTCCCAATCGAAGGCTCCACGAGCGCCCTCATCCTGAGCGCGATACTCGAAGCTTTCGTGGGCAATCACATCGATAAAGGGGCACACGGCAGTGCGTTTGTTCAAAGCAATCGGTTCCAGCAACGGTGGCAGCCAATTGTAGTTGGCCTCCACGTGGGAATCGAGGAATATCAAGACGTCGGCGGTGGCGTTACGGGCGCCCTCCGACCGGGCACCTATCAAACCTGTGCGCTCGGTCAATCGCACCACGCGCACTATCTTGAAGTGCTCGGCAATGTAGGCCTCCAGTTCCTTGCCCAAGTATTCGCGATCGCTGTAATCGTCCACCAGAATGATCTCCTTGAGCAGCTCCGGGGGCGAGCGATTGATGAGACTGTGCACTGAGCGCATCAGCACGCTGAGGTACTCGTTCCAGAAGATGATAATCACCGAAACAGTGGGCAACGTTGCCAAGTACGTCTTCTTGCGGCAACTAAAGAGTATTCCCAGAATTTAGTTGTCGATTGAGCTCTAAAAAACCAGGCAATACTCACAGCTTGTGGCGAATATCTGCGATGGAGCGATTGACGGATATGGCGTCGGAGAGCAAGGCATTGAAGCCGTTCTCCAGGGATATGCGCTGCTCCTCCGACCGCTGCGTCTCATCGTCCAACTTGGCCGGCTTGCCATGCTCGCCCAGGCCCTTGCGCTTTGCATCGCGCTCCATGGCCGTGTAGTCGTGCCAATCCTTTTTCACAGCATCGTCCGGTGGCAGCACCTGCAGCTCATTATCCTGCTCCTTCTTGAATTTATTGATCTCCGGTTCGATCTTTTCTATCTCCGGCAGTACGGCTGGGTCCTCTGGCTTCTCTTCCCCCTCCAGGGGATCCTGCTCGGGCTTGGGTACTGCGAGGAGTCTAAGCTGCTCTCCCAGGTCGGGTTTGTTGTCGTGGTGTCTGGGCTTGTCGGTGTAGGGACTGAAGGAGATCCAGCTGGTGATCAGGATGAAAAGGAAGAGCGAGACCAGCACCAGCAGGCTGGTCTTGACGATCCACTTGAGATTTGGCCGCCGCATCGCTGGCTACGTGGGCACAACGCTCTCTTAGATATTAGCTCAGGTGTCACGATTCTAAAATCCACCAACTCCAAGTATCTGTATCTTTCTGCCGACGAATGCAAAGTGAGACGTGGGTACAGCTGCAAAGAACACACACGGAAACCAAGAACGACACGAACAAGTATGTATAGTATATATGTGTGTGGCGAAAAGATATAGAAGGCAAGTACAAGTGCCATATGTGTTTATCATTGGAGCAGCAGCAAACTAAAAAAAGAAATGCGACCCATGAGATAAGAGCGCAGACATACCCTAAATGACAGCCGAGATACAACATAGCACTTCCGGCAAATGCTTATCGCTTGTACTTTAGAGAGCACAATTTTTGAGTTTCGTGGAGTTTAACGAGTTTTTTCAGGTGAAGACGTCATCAGGGAAATTCTTATCAGACTTGTTCTCGTGATTTTACCTGTTAATCTCTTCTCGCCGCTCCAGAATCCCTTGCCGCTTTCGGGTTCAATAAACTAATGGACCGATTGATTAACATAACAAAACATACTCAGCTTCCACGTCCGCGCACATCAAAACGTATCTACGAGTATCAAAACGTATCTCGGAGTTCTAGTGCTTGCGTTCTAAGCGGCCGCACTACAGCTGATTTTGGATTGAACTAGCGATGGGCGTTTTTAGAGATACACACCGATAGTCAAGGTTTCACTGTACTTCAAAAGGTTTTTATCGGTGTTTTCTGATACATTTTGAGTAGAGCAGTACATATTTTACCACTAAAATAAATTTAATCAGACATTTTCAAAGGTTTTGTGAAAATGGAAGCTCACAAACTTTCCCCAAACTACCTGAAATAAAACAAGTGATCCTCGAAATACAACTAGTGACATTCTCAGGCGTTTCTCAGGCGTATAAATCAGATGTATTTCTATATAATTTCGTAAAAAATTTGTAATTCCCATTTTGGCGCCAAACTTTTGCGCACTAGTAACTACACTTTCGATAGTAGAACTCACAGATACTGTCACCGCTGAGTCAAAGTACAACCGTCAAACATTGTTAATAGATAAATAAAAAATTCTCTCAAAATGTCGGAGGACAATTGTATATTCTGCAAAATTACCTCGGGCCAGGATGCCGACACCGTGGTGGCCTTCGAAAACGACGAATTTGTGATATTCAAGGACATAAAACCCGCCTCCGAGCATCACTATTTGGCTGTTACCAAGGAACACCACCAAAGTCTCAAGGAACTGAACAAATCGCACGAGGGATTGGGTAGGCAAGCGGTCACTTAACTTGATATAATATCTATAAATATTGGTATGCAGTGACGCGATTGGAGGAGGGCCTGAAGCAGTTCCTGAGGGACAAAGGAGTGTCCACGGAGGATGCACTTCTGGGCTTCCATTTGCCGCCCTTCATCACAGTCAATCATCTGCACATGCACGCCATTGCACCGCGCTCCGAAATGGGCTTGATATCCAAATTTGTGTTCATGCCCTCCGCCTGGTTCAAGACCGTGAGTTATATCATTAAATTAACCTCTTTGGGATGCTTTCATACATAATCTTATCTGTTTGATTGCAGGCGGACGCGGCGCGTTTGTATCTTTCCCGCAAGGAGTGTTAGCTTCCGGATGGATATTCGATTGGAGAAAGTATAAACTAATTAGCGGCAATTGATAAAATAAATGTGTACGTAAGTGTGTAACCATGGGATGCCAAAATTCTTGTAGAAAACAAATCCGTCTGATTCAAGACCGTAAGTTACATTATAAATTTACCATATAATTGCAGGAGTATTTATAATCTTTTTTACGTCTAATTGCAGGCGGACCCGGCGCGTTTGTATCCTTCCCACTAGGAGTGCTAGTTTCTGGATTAAATACGTTGGATTTTAAAAAGAAAAACTATTACAAATTAGCTAAATTTTACAAATATAATGGCCAATCCTGGGATGCCAAAGTCTGCACCCATTATTTTATAAATAAATTAAAAGTTTTTATAATATCTGCCAATTCTTTAAAGTTCCTGTAATATCTCTTTGCTTGTTGGACCAAGATCTGTTTGCCAAATTCAATATTGTGTCTTTTAAGTGATAGTATTGTTCAAGGACCTGCTTACCATAAGCTATTTAAATAAAAGTTTTCTATCTACCTTTGATTAGTATTTTCTGTGTTTAATCTCATTAAAGCTGAAATTCCCAGAGTTTCTATATGAACTGATAACTCTCTCTGATCTTGTAACAAAATCCAGCTTTATTTGACTGCACATTTCACTGACTGGCAATGTTCAACAGCTTCTTGACCTCCTCCTTGTACTTGGAAAGGTTGTACTCGTTCTCGCCCTCGTTGATCAGCTGCTCCACCACCTGGCCATAGCTCGGACTCGGAGCCACTTTGGGGGCCCCCTCGGCGGCCTTCCAGTTGAGGATCTCCTCGGCGGAGAGCTTGGACTGGTTGCGCTCGAACTGATACACCTCCATGTCGGCCTCCGACTTGCTGGCCTCCCAGGGCTCGGTCACAAAGGATTCGTGATAGCAGGCGGTCAGCAGGTACAAGGCATAGTCGTAGTTCTGCTTCCTCAACGGACAGCGATCCGTGACGATGGTGAGCACGTCCGTCTCCTTGTTGTAGCGATCGCCCACGAGCCGCAGGAACTTGTCCCGGGCATGCACATCGAACTTGAGATCGGAGAGCTTGAGGGAAACCGTGACCCTGCGCGCCTCCGGATGGCGAATGGTGGGCAAGCTCTGCAGGTAATCGCTGGTGGTCACCTCCACGGGAAAGTGACGCTGCCACTTGGCCTCCGTTTCCAGGCCCTTGGGCCAGGGTGTGCAAAACTTCTTGATCGCCTCGCATTGCTGCCGAATGGCCGGCGGTGTCAGGTGCAGGAAATTGGGTATCTTCATCAGCTCCGCGTTGGCGAACTTCGAGGGGGCGGCCGCCCCGCGCTCCGTGAAGCCCTGGCGCAGGGGCAGAGGCACACTGGCCGGGTGAAAGGAGCGCGGACCGGGCCAGGCGGCCGTCCAATCCTGATCCACGGCCATGCGATTGGAGCGCGGGGGCGGAACCGGCTCCTTCTTCAGGTCCCTGCGGCGCTGCTGCTGCTGCTTCACGGTCCGCAGGTTGAGCACCCGGAATTCTAAGGGTTTTACTGGGAATCAATTTGATTTTCTAGGGGAATCCTTCTTGTTTACCTTCATCCTCCGCAACTTCAGGCTGTTGACCGGAAAAAGCCCGAACAGCTGCTTGCGACGCCTGTTTTGGGAGGTTTCCCTGGGCCCAGAACCGAGTCAAGGCAGCCGTCATGGTTACTTCGAATTATTTCGCCGGGGGAATATCGTTTTATGTGAAGAAACTTAAAAAGTAAATGCGGCTTTTACGTAAACCATGCGACTGCGGGCTGTCCACTCGGCGTAACAGCTGATCCGCCCTCCATCAGAGTTGCCAACTCGTCAAAATTTCAAATCATATAAAAAGATGAGAAATTTCCATTTCATATGGAATTTTAAATAAAAAGTAAACAATACAAAAATATTTAAAAAATATAAACAACACTTAAATGTCGTTTCTGAAAATATAAATCCAAAAAAAATCCATTTAAATTTATATTAAATTTTAAACATACAACTTTTTAGTAATATTATTACAAGAACGTTTAAACCAAATTTCAACACAAAAAATTTTTGAAATACTTGAAAAATGTATGTTATCCACTTTAAACTAACAAAAACCAATTTTATGAATTTTATTTATTTCAATTTAATGATATGAAGCCGTTGTAGGACCATTCCCAAAAAACAAGCGAAAGATATCAATTAAAATTTTATTTACACATTTTATTCAGGTAAAATAATAAAAAATATATAACTCTGATGAACAGCAGTAATATGGCTTAAAAAAGAGGATAAGTCCAATCACACCCACCCGATCCGGAGCCATCTCTCCGGCTCCTTCGTCCGTCTCCTTTCACTTGTGCTCCTTGTATATGTACATAAACTATCTTTGTTTTAGTAGAATAAAAATAATAAAAAACATTAAGTGTTAGCTTGATTGTTTGGCGATTAACTAACCCCAGAAACTACATACACAGCTACTTAACCTAAGCTAACCCCTCCTGATAATCCTTCTTAAGCTCCGGTTCAGTGGATCTTTCGATCATCGGATCTGCTTAGTGAGATCCACTCCTCAGTTGATCTCCCGATCAGCGGATCTTCTGTTTAGTGTATCTCTTGCTTCCACTTGTCACGCGCCTCCAGCTTTGCCTCCGGCACCAGGGAGCTCTTGGCCCCGCCCAGGATATTGGTGGTGGCCTGTGTGGCCAGCACCGCCGGGCAGACGACCAGCTGCGGTATCTGCCGCACCACCGCACCCACAGCTCCGCTGTATCCCTTCTGGTCGTGCTCGGTGATGGCGGCTTCTATCAGCGTGTTGGCCGATTCGTTGATGCCCTCCCGGACGATTGTGTACGCATTGGCCACTCCCTCGCGCAGATCCTTGGGCCTTCCCTGCCGACGTCGCTTGCCTTGACGTCCCGATTTGCGCTTCTTGAGCGACGGGCCTGCGGAGAGCATATCGAAGGTGGTCTCCGCGGTGAACTGCAGCAGGTGTATGATCCGAGAGGTGATCTCGAGGGCCGCCAGCGCTGTGCGGGCCGTGAAGCTCTGGGCGCCCAACTGGAAGCCGCGTATGATGCGGCCGTCCTTGTTGTACTGCTCAATGGGCAGCCGGAAGAGATCGTAGACGCCCTGGAAGAGCTGCAGCACCGCATTTGTGGGCCCAATGCCGCTCAGTATGTTCGGCAGTTGGTTGCGTTTGATGTCCTTCAGCCACTCCTTGGCGAGGAATTCGCAGAGTTTGTTCCAGCCCAGGATGCCGCGTCGATTCACAATCTCCCGCAGACAGATCCCAGAGCCCTGGAGCTGGGCTAGGCCCATGATCAGGCCGGTGACGGGTCCACGCGAGAGCTCAATGCGCCGGCCATGGTAGTCGAAGCAAATGGGCAGGGCCGGGCTGAAGACCACCTCGCGGAAGAAGACGGGTGGGGCTTCGCCACCACTGCTGCCTGCCTCCTCCTCGGCCTCCGGCTCCGTCTCCAGGTTGTGCTCGTCTATCAGCACATTAAGATTCCGCTCCACCATCTCCTTGACCTCCGAGTCGGGCAGTTCGTCGTCGAAATCGTCCGGCAGCTTGGACACCGACATCACAGGCATATCACTAGCGGACGAGCTGGTGCCCTCTGGTTTGGTTGAAGCGCCACCTCCGCTCGAGTTCTTGAAGATGCCCGAAAAGAAGTCCTCCAGGAAGAGCAGCGTATCCTGATCGATGTTCAGCTTGATGGGCAGTATGGACACCCGCAGAGAGCACTCCTCGTCGGAGCTCTTCTGTGGATTGGGTCGGACATTCAGCGCCTTTACGATCACCATGTTCTCATCGGGCTTGTGGGACAGGTTGTTGCCTGTGGGATGGTACAGGAACTTGTTGATGTCCGAGGAGCGCAGCCTATCGCGAATTTCGATCTCCGACACGAGCAGCACCTGTCGCGAGGCGTACATCGAGGTGAGTGGATAGCTCTCGTAGGAGAAGCGGATCTTGGAGAGCTGAATCTCCACCAGCACGTCCAGGTTGCGCTTGGAGCCTTTCGGCTCCTTGGGCAGGCCCTTCTTAGCACCCTTGCGCTCCGGCTTTTCCTGCTCCTGGGCCTGGGACACTCCGTATTTGTAGGTGTCGGACATGCCATAGCCACTGGGTGCGGATGATCTCTGGGGTGCTTGCTCTGGGAAATCCCTGCCGCCATACAAATGCCACGTGAAGGTCATCTCGCAGAGGGTGTAGCTGCTCTCGGCCACCGGGAAGTTGGCCGGCGGACGCAACAAATCCACCTTTTCGTGCGGCAAACAGAAGTGATTGTCCACAATCTGCAGGGGATCCTCGGAGACGAAAATCTGCTTCACCCCAAACTTGTCCATCCGCGAGATCTCCTCGTCGTGTATGATGTCAAAGTCGCGCTCCTCGAGCGTTTCATTGCCCAGGCGAAGGGAGCCCAGCTCCTCCTGCACATGGATGCCCAGCGAGATGTCCTGCTCCAGTTGGCTCTGTTGGTAGTAGGACTTCATGATCACATTCGACTCAAAGTCGAGGATGTCGCCAATCACAGAAGGGCTCTCGGCCATCAGCGAAGTAGTTTGAATTTTGGCAACTGGCGGGGATTTCTTTTTCTCCTTCGGTTCATCCGGAAAGTAGAAGATTTCGATGCCCTCCTCGCGGTTGCCAGAGGGATTGTTCGCCCGCTGATTCAACGAACTGTAGTCGACATCCTTGACGGCCTCGGCCATCAGTTTGTTTACATGGTTCTGCGTCTGAAAACTGACCTCGTGATCCTCGCTTGGTTTGGGATCGGCCAGCTTGGTTTCCTCTTCGTTGAGGTGCGGCTCCTCCGGCAAAGCCAGGTCCCTGTCGTTGGCCACATAGCCAATTAGCTGGGCCAGAGCAGCCGCCGAGTCGTAGCAGGTCTTCAGGTGCATGTCGTGGATGGAGAAGCGCAGGTCCAGGCGCGGCTGTCCCTTGCCCTCCTCGTTCAGCCTGAAGGATATGTTGAGCAGCCCAAGATTTAGCACCGGTATCAGGCAATCGGGCGAAGTGTCGTGCACCGAGCCCAGCTGCAGGATGCAGTCCTCGGCAAGGACGCGCAACGTGCAGCCGGTCATCGAGGAGATGATGTTGCTGCTGAGAGTGCAGTACCCGAGCTCCAGGAAGGCCCGCTGCGGAAAGAACTTGGGCCGATAGTCGATGCCCGCATTCCACACATGCAGCTGCAGTTCGGAGACCAGGGCGAAGGGCTCGTACTCCTCGATGGGGAAGTCGGCCACGTCGATGAAGTCCATCAGTTGGTTGAGCCAACTGTGCTCCGCGGGGCTGGAGTGATGCTGCAGAATGGCGCCGCTGATGCCGAATGACATCTTCATGCGCTTGATGCGCTGCTCCGGCTGCTTCCTGATCTCCGCCACCAAGGACAGTACCTCCGCGCGCTTTTGATCCTCCACGCGCGGGAAGTTGTGTATCGTGGGAAGGAGATTCACATCCGGTTGATCGCTCCAGGCCAGCGCCAAGTCTTGCACTGTGTTCCCGCAGTGCAGGGCATCGATATCGCCCAACTGAATGCAGAAGAAGCTGCGGTTCAGGTCGTTGTCCAGGCCATTCACCGTAAACAGGCGCAGCTCCTTGACGTTCACCTGGAACTTGCCGCACTCCTTGCCCCGCTGATTGCTCTCGGGGTCCAGCAGATGGGAGAACAGAATGAGCGAGCCCTGCTCCACGAACAGCTCGAAGGAGAAGGCTTCGTTGTTGGCCTTCGGGATGGGAGCCGCGGCAGGAGCTGCTGCCGGAGCATGAGCGGCCGAAGCGGCCATAGAGAAGTAGATGCTGCTCTCCATGGTACTCGTGCTCAGGAGCTGATTGCGCCGGAAGTGCTCCTCGTCCTCCTCATCCTCCTCGGCCTCCGAATGCGAGGGCTGTGAGTGGGCATCCTTTCGCTCGGCAGGCTGGGAGTTGTAGTGCGGCGATCGGGGCTCCCACATGAACAGGTCGCAGTTGAGGCGATTGTAGATCAGCTCGTACATGCTCTTCGACTCCAGCACCACCTTCACGAGCGGCACAAAGGCGAACACCTTCAGCTTGGAGGCCTGGGTGCAGCTGACGCAGAACTCGTTGATCTCCTCCGTTTCGCCGGGCAGAAAGGAGTCCGTCTTCTCCGCCCCGCCGTCCAAACCCTCCACCGTGGGGCTGTAGGCGAAGGTGCACTTGGAGCTGAACGGCGACTTCCGCTGCGGCCTTCGCTGTCCCTCATCCTTCGGCTGCAGGACCTCGATCTGTATCTTCTTGTGGGCGGGCGGGCACTTGATCAGATGCGCCGCACTCTGCTTGTCCGCATCACA
Organism: Drosophila ironensis; assembly: GCA_021223825.1. Classification (NCBI taxonomy): domain Eukaryota; kingdom Metazoa; phylum Arthropoda; class Insecta; order Diptera; family Drosophilidae; genus Drosophila; species Drosophila ironensis. The sequence continues at coordinate 192,899 of JAJJHQ010012325.1, forward strand.
GTAAAACGCATCCAGGCCATCCGCCACGATGCTGATGTGAGACCGCGACGTGACCGCCAGGCCCAGGAACTCCACGGCCAGGAAATCGCGACGCACGTTCTTGCGCCACCACGGGATCTTTTGCGGATCATTCGCCGCCCGGCCGTCCACGACGGGGAAGCGCAAATGCAGCCGCAGGTTCTCGCACTTGACACTCACCTCCGTCTGGCTGGGATCCTCCGAAAACGAATCCGCGCCACCGGCATCCACCACAAAGGGAGAGCTGCCGAAGAGTCCGCCCAAGCGATCGTAAATCGAGATGTCCAGCTCGGCGGTGCACTCGTCAAGGATGCACTCGACCTTGTTTGTGCAGCGATTGTGATTCTGTTTGAACATCGACGAGGAGCTCTGGGTGAGCACGATCTCGGGGCGCACGTGGTAGCCGTCCGGGCAGTTCCTCGCCCGATCGAACTGCAGCAGGTGCTCCGTGACACCGTCGAGTATCTCACACAGGTCCACCGCTGTGGCCGAGAGTGTGGTGCGCGATGTGAGCTCCTGGAAGTAGCGCTGCTGACTGCCGCTCACAAGGATGGGGGCAGCTCGCAGCAACAGGTACTGTTGCTCCGCCAGCGGCAGGTTATTGTCCAGCAGAGTGCCCACAAAGAAGCCGCGGGCCGTCTCCGTGTAGCGCTCGTAGCTCGCATGATCGAAGACCGTGCTCCAGCTGTCAATGTTGGCCGTGTTCTGCACGAGAATATCGTTGTGCAGGGCCACGCCGTACAGCTTTGAGATCTGCACTTTGAACTTGAGTATTTCGCCGGACTTTTCGGTGTAGCCCAGCTCCTGTTGCAGCGTATTCGTGCAGGAGGTGGCCATGCTGTTGGTCGACTCGCTCATCTTGCGGCTGCGCGCGTACAGGCTTTTGGGTACATTGCCATAGCCGGAGTACTCCGAGGGCTCTGGATCATTCAGGCCCGTCGACCAGTCTGCGTTTTGTCCGAGGATTCCTGTCATTCGGGTGGGCTGCTGGTGCGGGGCCTGGAACTCGCTGCCTGCGTGTGATTTGAGGCTGCGTCCCTGCTTCTTGGGTCGCTCCTGCTGCCCCACATTGCCGCCGGCATTGAAGCCCTTCGACAGCTCGATCAGCAGGTGAATTTGCCTGGGCGTGAGCATGAAGTAGATGTCGTCCAGACTGAGTTCCAGGCTCACCTTCGGCCCCACAATGTTCTCGGTTTGTTTCACATTGATCTGTATGTTCTGGGCGCCCTTTAGCTCCACAATCTTGCAGAGTTGCTCGTAGTGCGTGGGCTCCAGCCGGTGATCCATCACGTCCAGGGCCTCGGAGGTGTGCAGGCTGAGGCCCTCGATCACCAGATTGTGCTTGGCTATCATGGGCAGGGCGTTGAAGGTGCTGTTCGGATCGGAATCGTTCTCCTCCTCGGCGTCGGCGTCGGGGTCGTGCGGCGAGCTGGAGGCGGGCAGCTCGTAGCCCGTTTTGTTCACATACTCCACGTGACGGGCCTGAAAGGAGAGCACCAGCTTGCGGTCCGTTTGCGGCAGCAGGTACTCGATATTCAGCGTGGTATTGGTGAGTTTGGCCCGGATTCGGTTGAGGACGTTGTCAATCGTCTCGGCAAACTTCTCCAGGCCGAGCAGGGCATTGTTGTGGTTCATAAAGGGCACATCGTCGTCCTGCTGCTTCATGCACTCCTCGGCCATTTGCATGGAACTGCTCACCGAGGACCACATCGACTCCAGCATGGTTGTGCCGCTCTGGAAGCGTGTGACAGGCCGCAGGGTGATCGTCAGATTGGATATCTCCAGGCTGCTGTCGTTCGTCATGAGTGCATTCCACGGCACCACCACTGTGAGGCATCCAATGTGCCCGGAGACGACCTCGAAGGCCCAGCCCTGGTCCTCGAACAGATCGTTGAAGGCATCGACCTTGAGGTAAATGTTCTCCACCACGGCCTTGCCGTTGTACAGGTCCACCTTCAGCTGCTCCAAATTCAGGTTATTCTCGAAAAACTGTCCCAGATATCGCTGCAAGAGGTAGCGACACATTTTGGTCTTCAGACCGTCCCACGGATTGAACCACGACATGGTTGTTTTCCTCGCTTTTCCTCAATTTCCGTGTTTTCCTCCTCGATTTCCTCGATTTCCTCCGTTTCTCCTCGCTCTTCTCTCCTCTCTCTGCTTTGTGCGTTCTAAATTTTTTCTCCAGCCAGGGCAGCAACAACAACACCCAGACCTTTGTTATTGTTTTCTGTGCGCAAGAAGCAAACACGAAAAAAAAACAAAAACGACGAGGGGGGAAAAAAAAAGAAAACAAGGAAGTGGTGGGCAGTTTTTTGTTGTTACTTGATAAGCGCAGCGTGTAATGCGTTCTAGACTCACGTTCGTGGGCTCGGGGGGGCGACGGGGACTTCCGGCGGGGGGTATATGTGCATTATTTTTTTGGTAAATAACAGAAATTAAAGCGTAGAAAAGTGACCACCACGAGCAGTGGCCCTTGTTCTGCCTCTGTTTGTTGTTGTTGCAGGGGCAGTGCGACCAGCCAGATGGCAATCGCAAAATACCAGGGCAGCACTTAGGGGGGTCATTCATTAAATATATAATTGTTATTATTATTATTGCAGGGAAATTACTGGGCTTCTGCCTAGGTGCTCTGTTGTCATACGTAACTGTAATACGTTGTAACTTAAGGGCTATATTAGGTGATATGGTATAAAATGGGTTTTCTTATAGTAAGGCTATTCCATATGTTTTTGTGCGGACGTCCAAGATCAAAGAAATTTGACAACACCATNTTTGCTTGTTTTGAAGGGGATTTTTTTAAGCTTAATACAATAATAAATATGATTGAACATTTATCATTTATCTACAACAATGAATGTTTTTAAACAAATCAACACCTGTTGCTTAACCGTTTCAAGTCATGCTTGAAACAGTGCTGCAAAACTAGGCTTGCACAACAGCTGTTTTTGTTTACTTTGAGAAACAACTCTTTTAATTTATTTCCCACTTCTTAATTTTTATTATTTGTTAACAAATGCAAAAATATTAACCTAAATAAGTTTAAGCAATCTTGAATTGAAGCAGCAATTAAAAAAGGTAAAGGTTTTTAAATGGCTTAGTTCCAGCCAGTGCTGGAAAANAGCAGCATTTAAAAAAGGTAAAGAAGGTTTTTAAATGGCTTAGTTCCAGCCAGTGCTGGAAAACACAGCTTGACTTGAAGTGCAGCTGTTAGCTGGAAAAGTTCTTAACTATTTTTTTGTTCTTTTGTTTTGCTCTCTTTTTGTTTTCCTGTGTTTGTTATTTTTATTATGACGCATTACTTGATCTTATTGTGCCTTAGCTTGGCCCTCAAAAGCGAGGCCAAGTCCATCAAGAAGGCGCAGGCGAACCTCCTGGAGCCCACTTTCGAGCTTGACGATTGGCAGGGAAAATGGTTTCCCTATGCGCCCGGAGAGCCTCACATTCCCCGGAACCTGCAACGTGTGCAGCCGGAGACGTCTAGTACACAGGTCACCCCCAAAGACGATTGGCAGGGCAAGTGGTTCCCGCAGGCCCCCGGGGAACCCCACGTGATCAAAAGTACCCCACAAACACTCGAAACCAGCACGGAGGATCTCCAGGGAAATTGGACAGGCAAGTGGTTTCCTCAGGCTCCCCAGGAACCGCACCAAGTGCAGCCTATGATCTGTGATGATGGCAAGGTAGTGTCACATAGAAAATTATATTTATTACAACGCATTAATGGTTTTTAAACCCTTGCAGAGCCACCTGTCTGTGGATTACGATCCCAATGACATCCGGGACAGCTTTAACTATCTCTGCCTCACCACCAATCGGCGTTTGTTTGAGCCAAACCTCACCCGCGAGGCCATTCTCACGGAGCACTTCCTGCCCAGCGCCTTTGTGCCGCCCTCCAAGTGCCTCAACGAATCCATCGATTACACACATCTCCCGGCCACCAAGTGGGTTCCCAAGCACTCTTAGCCTCTATAGATTCATCTTAAACCTGAATTCGTACCTTTTAGTGGCGCCTTTCGTCCTTTGCCCGCGGAATATGGCTCCTACAGCTACCTGCCCCCGCAGAGATATTTGCGTAACCTTGCCGAGGGTGCCATCCTGATGCTCTACCATCCCTGCGCCTTTTCCGCCCAGGTGGAGATGCTGCAGCACATGGTGTCCGGGTGTCTCTACCGCCACTTGGTCTCCCCATCGCTGAACCTCAGCCCGGAGCGACCGTTGGCCCTGCTGGCCTGGAGCCGCAGCCTCGAGATGTCCGTGGTGGAGCAGCACATTGTGTTGGAGTTTATACAAAAGTACGCCAAGAAGGGTCCCCTGGCCGTGGAGGAGCTCTCGCGGGTGGTGGAGAAGAGGGAGAAGTACTCGCAGGGACTGCTCACGGAGGCGCGTTTGGTCACCACCGCGGACGATTACGAATTGTGCGGCTACATGCGGGAGGGGATGTAAAACACCAAGGGGAGGTGTGTGAATGTTAACTATTTGTTTGTAATAAACCTCGAATAATTGGGCAAAAACAAGAGCTGAGTAAATTAATCTGTGTTAGAGACGTAGAAGAGGAGAAACTTCCACAAAATCAAAAAAGGTTTTTGAATCTATTTTTAAATTAATCAACGTTTTAAAGGGAATGTTTAATTTAAAGTGTTAAAATACTTTATAGCTTAACAAATAATAGAGATAACGGCTTGGCTTAATTTATTTTATTGGTCGTATTTTAGAAATACAAATTTATTTAAAATGAGCCTGCTTTCCTACTTTTACGGTTTCCCGATACATAAATCTAACACTAAGGCATTTGTTGGAATGGTTTTTTGGATTTTCGTAGTTTTAGCCATGTTAATAAAAACGGGGGAAGGGATTTATAAAATTTAATAAGGGAGTTTATAAAAAAAATAATAATTTTAAATGGTTTTCGAAATTATAACCGCTTAAAGCAGTGCATAAACTCTGGAGTCTTCAGCAAGCAGTCATGGGTGGTCTGGTAACACTGACCCATCGATAGTCCATTGGTATCACCGATAGTTGGCCAGCTCTAATAACAATAAAAGCAAGAAGAGAAAAACAACTTTAAAGTTGATACGGTCGCGCACCGATCCCCACAGACAACGTTGCCAGCTGCCGACAAGCAGAGCGCCTTCGTCACCGCAACCGCAACCGCTGCCTCAACCGCCTCCGCCCAGCCCTGCCACCCTCCCGCAAAAGAAGAGCCCACAAGCAGAGGCGAAGAGGAAGAGCAAGCAGTGCTCTCTAGCAGCAGCAGCAACAACAACAACAGCAACAAGCACAGGCGGAGAGGTGAAACAAAGGAGACGCAAACTAGAAACAATTAAGCGACAAATTGTCGTAAATTGGCAACTGTCACGTTACCAGCTTGGAGGGGAAACCTCTCCACGGGCATCTCCACTTCTTAGAGCTGTCCGCCGCAGCAATTGCCCTTTTACATAACCCCCCGAAAGGCGTTCGGAAAACTGTGGAAAATCGTGGAAACTGAACAGCCTTGAGCAGCCAGAGACATGAACAATCTCGCGGACACTGTGGTGGTGGATCCCGGCTTCGGGGGCGGGGACAAGCAACAGCAGGCGGGGGACAAGGCGCCCCAGGACGCCAGTGTTGTGGTCCCCCCGCCGGCCACCAAGCAGTCCTCCGCCCTGAAGAAGACGAGCCGGTACCGCAGCCGCTCCCTCAGCGCCTCCTCCACGGACTCCTTTAGCTCCGCCAGCTATACGGGCAGCAGCGAGGACGGCGACGACGTCCCGCCGCGGGAGAAGGTGCAGAAGAACTCGCGCGGCAGCAGCGACTTTTGTGTGCGCAACATTGCCGCCCAGCACGCGTTCGGGCGGCGGGAGATCGAGATCGCCGAGCAGGAGATGCCCGGCATCATGGCCCTGAGGAAGCGGGCGGCGGAGGACAAGCCGCTGAAGGACGCCAAGATCGTGGGATGCACGCATATCAATGCCCAGACGGCGGTGCTCATCGAAACGCTCGTCGAGCTGGGGGCCAGTGTGCGCTGGGCCGCCTGCAACATCTACTCCACGCAGGTGAGATGGCAGTTCCCTCTCTGGGCTTCCAAATCCCACTCATAGCTGGGGCATAAACTCAAGGAATCCCTGGGAGATACAGCCCAAAAAACAGACTAGACCAGTCATAAAATGGGGTAGTATTTGGTTGTTGTTTAAAGTAACCTTTCAACAACAAATCCTGCTTAGATTTTACCCATAAAGTAAGGGAATTCTTTGTATATATCCCTCATATATCCCTCCCACGCTATAAACTTCTTCGGACTTGCTGTAACTTATGAATTTTACATAGGTTAGCAATTAGCGCCAACAGATCCCTAAATATTCCAGAGATATACCTCAAAACCTGGCTAGAAACTTCCCTAGATACTCTCCAGGGTTTGAGGTTAAAAGTCTTCAGCATTTCAGGGCCTTTTAAAGTTAACTTCTCACTGGAATTCCCACACACATCAAGAGTACAAACTCATGAAATTTCCTAGAGATTTAATTGAAAACCCAAGTTAATAACTTCCTTCAAAATACCCTACAACAATGCAGTCAAAACGAATAAAACAAATCAAATTTATTTGACAAAAAAGATATAAATTCATTGAATCCCCGAGAGATATTCCCAAAAACCAAGCTAGAAACTTCCTATGACTAGGTACTGCATCAAAAAGGTATACATTAGGGTTTCTAGGTTTATACTTCAAATTTGAATTCCTGCTGACATCCAGAAAATTTATTCAATAATTTAGACTTACAGATGAAAATTTAGGCTACAAACTCTTTACACTTGCGAATTTTAGGTTGAAAGGGTAATTTATAAAATCCTTAACACTTGTACCTCAAAAACAAGCTAGAGACATCTTCAGAATTGCAATAATCTTGTGAGTTTTAGATTGGATGAGTGGTATTTGATTGCATTTTAGAGTAAACTCCGAATTCCCGCTCACTGCTAGGCTCCTACCTCTTTACATCTTTTAGAGATATACCCCAACATCAATCTTAATATTGCGTTAAACTAGCCTTTTGGGTGTCCCGTGTTTCGGGGTAAAACCCCTACCATTTGCTTGTCATTCATGGCAAACTGCAACCTTGAATTCCCACTCCCATCATGAAATCTTTCAGAGTTATGCCTGAAAATATTTTGTGCCAGGCACGATTGCCAGAGACTTCCATAGACTTGCTGTAAATTTATAAATACCCCGCGAGAATGCAGCAAAAAGTCATAAACCGTCTGGACAGCTGCTAGATTTTCCATTTCAGCGGTTTTTATTCGAATTTTGGTCACTTGATGTGTGCGCTCGCTTGGAGACAATTGCCGTCACGCCGGGCGACGCAAACAAATGATCAATCAAGCCATGTTAATCAATTAAGCGCCCCTCAGCGCGCGGCTCAAGTGTTTGGCAATCGCTGAGTAATTGATGTGCCCTGAATTGGGTCGCCATTTGGGTCTCTTTCTCCGTCGCCACCGATCAGCTCCCGATCGATGCTGCGATCTGGGGTTCAATGCTGCTCCCTGGCATGGCGAATGCAATTATCGAGGCGTCTGCTGGGCTCTAAACAATTTATGGAGGCTCTAACGAAGCGAAGAACTTGACACCTCTGCGATATTTTCCTTTATCGCTGTCACGCTGAATCAACGCGCTTATCAGGCAAGAGCCCCGCCGGGCCGAGTGCCGAGTGCTTACCGAGGGCGCAGCCCAAGTCGCCTATCAATGCCGATATAAGACCGATATTACCCATGTTTACAGCGCCTTAAAGCGACCGATTTATCAGTTTCTCGCCGATTGCTTTGTATATTTTGCGCAATTCTCCAAATAGTTCCAATCCCGGTGTCCGGTTTCTTATCCGGCACTGAATTGTGATTCAGATTCGGGTTCGCTTCTAATTTGGCAACCCACAAACCTAATCAATTGAAATTGAAGCAAATACGCGGTAATCCCCTAGGAAATGTTGATAAAACTAAGCGCTCGTATAGTTTTATCTTGACGAACTGGTGGGCTGAATTTTGTGGGATTAAAGGCTCTCAGACAAATGCAAATACATTAAAAGTGTTTATGTATATTAGGTCATGTTTATTTTTGGTTTAGAAAGAAATAAAAACCATGAGTTGGAAGCTAAACCTAATGAACTGAGAAATAACTAATGACTACCAGTAGTCTTCATCGTTTTCGCAAGTAATTTCAAATAATAATTCATTTACTTTGATCCCAACTTCCTGCACTTTAGGCAGCTTAAAGGAGGAGCTATGGGTTATAGAGAACTTTATTTATTCAATATGTATAGGTAGAACTAGGAAAAGGTTTTAATTTATATATCTCTTGAACTTTAGACAGCGGGTAATGGGATCTGTGGTATACTTGCATAGGATACTTCCACTTTATATTGAGTTCTGGAGAAACCTTTTAATTTATCTTCCTGGACTTGAGGTAGCTTGAAGAAGGAACTCGAGAATACTTTGATAGGAAACAAATCACATTATTTATGCAATAAATATTTAGTACTAAAGACACGTTTTATTTTATTTAACAGAACGAAGTAGCCGCCGCCTTGGCGGAGTCCAACATCCCGATCTTCGCCTGGCGCGGGGAGACGGAGGAGGACTTCTGGTGGTGCATCGATCGCTGCGTGAACGCGGAGAACTGGCAGCCCAACATGATCCTGGACGACGGCGGCGATGCCACGCATCTGATGCTGAAGAAGTACCCGACCATGTTCAAGCTGGTCAAGGGAATTGTCGAGGAGAGCGTCACCGGCGTGCATCGCCTGTATCAGCTGTCCAAGGCCGGCAAGCTGACGGTGCCGGCCATGAATGTCAACGATTCGGTGACCAAGACCAAGTTCGACAATCTGTACAGCTGCAAGGAGTCGATCCTGGACAGCCTGAAGCGCTCCACGGACGTGATGTTCGGCGGCAAGCAGGTCGTTGTCTGCGGCTACGGGGATGTGGGCAAGGGCTGTGCTCAGGCTCTAAAGGGGCAGGTAATTGGATAGATTACAAAGTAATACCCTATACTAATGCTGATTTGTTGGCTATCCTGCAGGGCTGCATTGTCTACATCACCGAAATCGATCCCATTTGCGCTCTCCAGGCCAGCATGGACGGCTTCCGCGTCGTCAAGCTGAACGAGGTGATCCGCAACGTGGACATTGTGGTCACGGCGACGGGCAACAAGAACGTGGTGGTGCGCGAGCACATGGACAAGATGAAGAGCGGCTGCATCGTGTGCAACATGGGGCACTCGAACACGGAGATCGATGTGAACGGGCTGCGCACACCGGACCTGACCTGGGAGAAGGTGCGCTCGCAGGTGGATCACATCATCTGGCCGGAGGGCAAGTACATCATCCTGCTGGCCGAGGGCAGGCTGGTCAACCTGAGCTGTTCCAGCATTCCCTCGTTCGCCGTCTCCATCACCTCGGCCACGCAGGCCCTGGCCCTGATCGAGCTGTTCAATGCACCGCCCGGCCGGTACAAGTCGGACGTCTATTTGCTGCCCAAGAAGATGGACGAGTATGTGGCCAGCCTGCACCTGCCCACGTTCGATGCCCATCTGACGGAGCTGAGCGACGAGCAGGCCAAGTACATGGGCCTCAACAAGGCCGGTCCTTTCAAGCCCAACTACTATCGTTACTAGGTTATCGGGTGCTGGGAGGCAGGCGCGCGTATAAGCGGACAATAACACCATAACAACAACCAACAACGCCAACGAAAGTATTGTCTTTGCGAAGAAGTATAACTATTTAAAAGGAACAAAAACACACAAGAGGAATAAGAAGATAAAGAATTGTTGAATTGACACACGACGAACCACAAAAAGAAGGACACAAAGTTACTATTAGTTAGCTCGAGCGGAATTATTGGTTGCTTTTTTGTTAGCATTTAACTTTTAGTATTTAGCACTCGCTTTAACCGCAGGAGTATTCTCTCCCCCCCTCCCCGCCTTCGTTTACTTAACCAAAACGCCCCGCTTTTGACTCTCTTTAGACCTGTACTTAACCCTAAACTAATCTTGCCCCTAAGAATTTAAAACACCGCTCCTCCCCCCCACAACAACGTTTTATTGCCGATCGATTGAATTTATTGTAGACACATCGCGCACAGTTGCTACAAAGATGTAGGGATGCTGGAAAACCATTTGCAACTCCAATTCGCAGCCAAAAAAAAGTCAATTTTAGATATATGTGTCGCGGGAAATGGCTTCCAGCTTTTGTGAATATCAGCGAGCTATACCTGAAACTGGTGGTTTCATTGCCATTTAGGATTAAACACAAAATGTCACAAACTTTTACAAGGCTTGGGCCACTGTCCCGTGGCATATATTTCACACTAATCAATTTCCCTAAATTGCTAAATGTTTTCCATATATTTTTGTAGCCTAGCGAGCGATTTAACCTCTCGTATTGTTTATGTACTTAATTTGTTAAACGTTTATATGCTCCCATTTTTGAGAATGTTGATAGAAATGCAGTGCAAAGTAATTCCATTTATTCAATTATATACACGCTGGCATATATAGTATATATATAGGATCGAGAAATATATATATATATACACTGCATATACACCTAATCTGTATATTAGAGAAAAAGTGAAAAATGTTTGTAAGGAATTTGTGAAAAATGCAAAAACAATAAAAACAAATTATTGAGCAAAACAAAGATCTTTTAATTCCCCAGAAAACTCTTTTTTGAACCGTATTTCACCCAGTAAAAGACAGATTTTGATATATTTCAGATGCATCACTCGTCTATTTCTCATTTTTGTTACCTTAATAAACTTTTTGGGGTTTCCTTTCGATACTTTATATAAAATGTAAATTACACGAGTTTTTGTTACAAAAAATTATACAATTCTTTATGTATTATGATCCTTATGCCGTCATCGTTCTAAATTTCAGTTTTGTCCTTTTCATATCGTTTCAAAGTTGCGTTTTTTCATAGTTTAAACTTAAAATACCCGTCGTGAGGGACTACATTAAAATGCTTCAATAGATTACCCCCGGAATTTGTGAAAAATTCAAAAATAAAAAGACGAAGGTGTTTTAATTCCCCAGGAAATCGCTTTTTTGAAGCGTATTTCACCCAGTAAAAGACAGATTTTGATATATTTCAGATGCATCACTCGTCTATTTCTCATTTTTGTTACCTTAATAAACTTGTTAGGTTTTCCTTTCGATACTTTATATAAAATGTAAACTACTCGAGTTTTTGTTACAAAAAATTATACAATTCTTTATGTATTATGATCCTTATGCCTTCATCGTTCTAAATTTCAATTTTGTCCTTTTCATGTCGTTTCAAAGTCGCGTCCTTTCGTACTTTTTACTTAAAATGCCCGTGGTGACGTAGATTCGTCTTCTTACTTAGGTTAAATGCTAAACACTCGCGGCCCGCCCCCGGAGGTGCGGTCGCAAGCCTAGATTGCGTCGTAACTAAATCTTAATCAAAATATCGCGCGGTGGCGGGGGGTTGGAACAAACAAATCCTGCGGAGCCGAAAGTTTGCCGGAGAGATAGAGAGAGAGAGAGAGAGAGTGCTGGCTGTTCGGAAGGAAGGGAGTCTGGAAACTAAGCTCTAGCGATGTTTTGGTGGTGTGTTGGCTTATCTGCATCTGGAGAGAGGAGTAACGGCGGATCGCTGCGTTGGCTTAGTCGAGGAAATGCGGCTTCAGGTGCTTCAGCATGCCGAAGGTGCGGAAGCGGCGGATCTTCATCACCTTCATCAGCTCGTCGTCGCAGATGGCGAACTGCTTGTTCTTCGGATCGTACAGGTCCCGCTCCTTGATGATGGCCCACACCTTCTTGACCACCTCGTGCCGGGGCAGGGAGGGGGCGCCCATCAGGGCGCTCAGTTCCGGGGAGAGGTTGTAGGCTCGGGTGAAGCCGGTGCTCTTGCGACCGGTGCCGCCGCCGGCGCCCGAGGCCTTGGCCTTCTTCTTGGCGGCCGGCTTCTTCACCACCTCGTAGTCCGAGTCGGAGCCGGCATCGCTTTCGGTGCCCGAATCGTCGGCGTTCAGGCTCTTGCGCTTCTTCTTGGGCGCCTTGTGCTTGGTGGGCTGGGGGCGCTTTTTGGGGCCCGGCTTCTTCTTCTTCTGGGTCTCCTCCTCGCTGCTGCTCGGATCGTCCTCCTCGCTCGGCTCGCTCTCCTCATCGGGCTCGGCATCGGGATCCTTGCCGGCATCGTCGTCCTCGTCCTCGTCCTCCTCGTCGTCCTGCTGTTCGTTGATCACCTCCATGACGATCTTGTCGAACTCCTTCTTGCGGTTGAGCAGCGAGCAGTTGAGCTTCCCCTCCACCTGCTCCCGCACGCGCTTCGCGGAGATGGCCGACAGGTCGGCGTCCTTCAAGACCGCCTGGATCTCGCGGCGCAGGTCCTCGCTGGATATGTCCGACATTTTCACGCTTTTCCTTTTCCACCCGCTTTCTTTTGCTCTCTTTCCCCCAACTGCCGGCCACATGCAAACACAAAACGTAAGTCTAGATGTTCTAGGCTTCGGGCGCTACAAATTACACTCACCTGCGATGCTCACTTGCTTGGACTTTTACGATTTTTTGAGCTACTTTTCGGGGCTGACTTTGCGGCTCCCTCGATTTTTTCCCTTCGCTTTTTTTTTTCTTCTTTACACCAAAGGGTCCGGCGTCTGTACAGGGTTGCTTTTTTCTCCAGCCGCAGAGTTGCCAGACCCGGCCAATCGATAACTGACTGTTGCTTTGCAACACTAATTGTTTATAGGCATATCGGCGAGTTGCCATCTCTAGGCGATAGCGACTTTATTTTTCTAAGTTTTTTAATAATTTTGCTGTCGGCAAAACGGGCTTTTAACCGAGATTGAGGCGTGCCTGGTGGGCGGCAGTTCGGTGGCCAAATGTGCAATAACCCAAAAGCGTTTGCAATCACAACGCACGTGTCGCGCAATTTCAAAAAACTGCAGCAGCTGCAGCAACAAAAACAAAATCCAACAAAATATAGACAGCAACCACAACAACAACAGCAACAACAATAGCTAGAGCAAAAGCAGGCGCTGAGGTAATTTTGCTATTTTTTTATGCCCATTTTGTTGTTTATTTATATGGCCCTGGTGTGCGTGCGTGCGTGCGTGTGTGCGTGTAAATCTAAATTTGTTTTCTGGTGCAACCTGGAGGGTCCCCCTTTTTCGTATTTAACACAAATTCAGTCCCATTTTGTGGGCGAACAAGTCTGCGGTTTTTTTTGTGTGTGCGAATCTTTTGTGTGTTGCTTTGGGGTCCGTCCTCGTCGGGCCAGTCGGCCCCTCCGCTTTGGGCGCTGCTTCGCGTCTTTGTTTTGCCGGCGTTTCGGCGACTTTGTTTTGTGCTTTCCGTTTGCCTCTGCCTCGCCCTTTTCCAATCGGACTCCGCCTTGTCTCCGGCGTTCTCCACAAAGCGATTCCAATTGGAAAGGCCGGCAAAGCATAAAATGTTTAACAATTGTCATTTGTTTAATCAATTTCCATGGGCAAATTGTGAACTATTAAATTGGCAACAAAGGGAAATTTAGTGTGTAAAATTATAAAGATTTGCTGTGGTTTTAAGACAAAAATTGGGCATTATATGTAAGATATTTGTAAACCACAAAGTGGCAGTCCCTATTTATAAGATGTATGGATATTGTATCACCAAATCTGTAAAAAATATAGCTTATTTACAAAATCTTTGAATAATATATGTGATAGGTATATGTAAATAATATTGTATACCTTATAAAAAAAGATTTTAGGTAGTGGAAACTGCTTGAACAAATAAAATTGAAAATAAAATTGTCTTATTCGTAAAATATGAAATAAAATTGGCTATTTTGTTGAATCTTATGTGTATAAAACAAAGATTAGGTTTTAAAAGATATATATTTTATATCCAAACAATCACAATTAATCCATAAATTTTGTCACAAACCACATAATTATGGGTAATTTTACTATTTAAAGAACATTTGCAAATATCACACATGTAATAAGGCCTAAAAAAGCTTGGAAACATTTGATATTTAAACAATTTTACATAATATATATTATTTCCCAAAATATTTATGACATTTTTATTTAAATCAGGAGAACCAAATGGTTCACTTATAATAAACCCTCAAAACTAAAGGTACCTGGGGTTTCATTGGTTTCAGGATCACATTATCTATAAGCATAATCCCTTTTCCCTTGTTTAACTATAAATACTGCACTGTTATAGGATCATTAATAAAAGATCTATTTATTTACATTGTTTTCTTTTTCAAATTGTATTCCCATAATCCTTATTTAATCCACAATAAACAAATATTGATATGAAAGAGTTGCATTTCCCTGTAAGAACTTTACAAAACATTGTATTTTCCCATAATATCGTAGTGTAAACAGTATTCGTTTTTCTCTTATTAGAAGAAAAATATATCTAGTTGTTTACACATACGTATATATGTGCTTGTGGGTTTTGTAATGTTATTAGCCGATTTAAATATTTATTTATTGCAGCGTCTGGGCTTCTTGTTGTCAGGCATCTATTTCTTTATTTATTTCTCTTGTTTTTTGCGGCTTGTTGTCGCTGCACAGTGCCTGCCAGCAGTCTGTGCCTCTACCTGTTGCTTGGTGGCCAGTGGCCACCCACCAAACCGGGTGCATACTTTCCGCCGACAGTGTGGGCGTACAAATTTCATATTTCAGCGGCTTTTTGTATTTTTGTTTTCTGCTCTTTTGGACCAATTAGATGTTCTTGGCATAGTTTTTCGTATATCGTCCGATCTAACATTGCTCATTTAAGTAATCACATAAATTATCGCAGATTATGAAATCAGCCGTTGAAATTGGCTGTTGTTTTGGAAGCGGTTGGCCATAAACTTTTCCTCCTTGGGGAATTATTTAATTAATGCGATTCTACTGTAAATATATACAAAGAAATTGCCTAAAATGTTTACTAGCCATGCATAGTTATTCAAAATCAAGGTTTATTTTTACCAATTAATTAATAGCTTGTTACTAGGCGAGGATTGGCTAAATGCAGTCAGAATATTTCCCGCAGGCTTCCTACGATATACAATCTTTGTTTATGGCTGTTTTAACACTATATGGACGACGTTTCGTCATTATGAAACGACGTCAAAAGTGAAAAAACCAAAACTTTCGCACGGTGAAAAATGTTTTTCAATTTTCCCTCGACGCTGCCTTTCCCGTTGGAAAAAAAAGTTTTCTCGCCCACACTAGAGATTCTGACGCGCTCGATTTGTGCTCGTCCAATACTATATATTTTTTATGCTACCCCCTTTATAATTTATGCAGGAAAAGTAAAAAACAAAGCAAAAAAAGTAAATAAATAAGCGGTGCCGAATTCTTTGTTGCCTGCATTAAGACATTCGGGATTGGATTGGGGCGGAAAGTGAAAGGGGGGCGCGAGAAGGGGCTTGGGTTGGGCACAGTGGGCCATAAAAGTCGTCCCACTCATAACTCATAGGCCAAAACTATTCGGATGTGACCCTGGGCGAGGTGCTTGACAGTGGCAGCCACAATTAAATTCGGGTGGAAATGCACACATATTTTTTTATGTTTCTAGCATGTGCACTATAAAATCCGCAATGTGCCTGCACCGCCCACCCCCTGCATCAGGCAGTTGGCAAATAAATTCCCTTTTTTTGCGGTGCATCTGTTTGGCCCTGACATTGCACTTGCAGCATGGAAAATTGCGTGTGCGCCGCAAATGGAAAATGCAAATGGCGATATATTTCCCATGAAAAATTGTTCACTTTGTTTATGACAATTTCTAAATTGAAGGCTGCACAAAGGCAGCGCAAAATCAGATCCAGCATTATGGGTACAGTGCGTTACATGTCAAAGTGTACCAGTGTACCACGTTTTATTAACACTGGTTGTCATTTGAGAACAGTGTAGAAAAGTGCAAGAATAATTTAATGGCTGCACAAATTCACGTTTGATTACCAAGTTTGATTACGGCTAGTAATCATTTGAAAAAGAGTTTAATAAAGTTATTATGGTCTGTTTTTAAAAAACAACCTATTAATTACGAGGTTTTAATGTCCCGTCTTAAGTTGTTCAGTATTCACTGTAAGGGGGTTGGGAATAGTTCTCCGAGTTGGACGATGTGCCCACGTAAAGGCGTCATAAAACACGCCCACAGCCATGACACAATCGAAGGCATTGCCTGGTGATCCGCCGCCCATTTCCCCCTGAGATTTGATTTTCCGAGAGGGATGCGGAACAGAAAGAAGGTCTCTTTGACGTTTCCTCTCTGTCGTCGTCGTCGTTGTCGTTGTCGTCGAACACTTGCGCCCAATTTGGCCATAAATTTGAAAAATGATTTTCTACAAAAATGCAGCACTCTGCCTGCAGTTGAGCAGAGCAGAGCAGCGCAGAGCAGAGCAAGAATTTTGTGTCGCTAAATCAAATCAAACGACGACAAAAGTCAGAGCTGAGTCAATTTTCTTATTTTTAGTTGCTATTTTTTGGTATTTGCGGGGGGTTAAACGGCAACGGGGCCTGCCTGCTTGCCTGCCTGTCACTTGTGCTTTTATTTTATTCTTTTAAAAGTATATTTCTGTTTGCGAATAAAAAAATTATATTTGTGCTAAATATAACCGAATCAGTTTAGCGGCAATCTAAATTTAAGCATTTGCAATTTACTTTGATTTTTGCCCGCCTGCATTCTCCGCCCGCAAATCAATCGAAAGAGAAAATTCTTCAGGGGGTTGTGGGTGGGTGGGGAATGGTATTGAGATATTGATCGAAGATTAGTCATGCAGGTGGTTCTCTAAATCTCTCACAACCCACAACCCACAGCCCCACAGCCCGAATCGAATCAATTTGTGGCAGTTGGCTTTGTGTGTTTAGAAATTCTACAAGAATCATAAATTATATTTTATATCGCGGAATCGGTTCCCCAACGTCCAATTGCCCAATTTGTGAATTTGTTTATTGGCCAAAAGAAAATTATGCTCAGATCTGGCGAAAGTTATTTCTGAAAACGTTGCTTTTCAAGGTCGTTGGATATGTTTCTGTTGCTTTTGGGGGGTTTTTGGGGGGTTTGGTTTGCTTAGCAAAGGATTTTTGCAGTAAAGATCGTATTGGATGTTGGCCAAATAATAAATATTATTTTTTTCTTTGCATTTTCCATTTGGCATATCGTATTGTTGCTTCTTGACATCTCTTAAAAATATAAAATAATATAGGTAATCAAAAAATATCTGGACTGGAAAAATAAAATCGGGAAATATATTTTAGGAAGTCGTCCATAAATAATTTGTGGCTTTTATTTAATGTGTGGCTATATTTATTCTGAAATTTTGATTGGATTAGAATGCAATGAACTTGAATCTAGTGTTGGGAAACGACTTTGGGTTGAAAAGATGGGATGATGTATGCTTTTCTAAAAAATATGAATACCAATCAGTACTCATTAACATCGTTTAAAACGCTATTAACCATTTGAGATCACAGAAATGCTGACAGGCAAGGTTTCGTTTCTTGTTTCCTGTCATTTGCAACCTTTAGGAGACCTTCGCCAATTTTTCCCACCTGAACCCAGCAAAAAGCGTTTAGAATAAGTGCCACACTGCCTTGACCCAGAAACCCACTTGCCGGTGCTACTAAAACGTATCCAAAATCCTGAATGCCCGAGCCAACGGACAACTCTCAACTGTGTAGGGTGCATGGCAAAAAAATATAGTAAAACCGAAAGAAAAGATCCGAAAACTTTTTTGTTTTTGAAAAGTTTTCGAAATTAAGAGCCGTGCGCCGATTGCCGAGTTTTCTAGAGAGAAGATCTATTTTCGAAAATACGTTTTTCGAAGCACAGAGATTCAAATTCGAAGAGAGAAAGAGCGAAATATGTTCGGTTTGTTGTTTGTGTAGGAAATGTGAAAGTTCATTGTTTCATTGAGGAAAAATAATGAAAAAGTCTTCTCTCGGGCTGTGCGGCGTAGCCGCCAAATTATCTAACACTCTGGGCATCGCTCGGGAAATTCGTAATTTCGAAAAAGGAACGATTTTTTCGAAATGGGAGCAGATCGGCGTGCGCCCGGCCGTGTGCCTGCTCAGTGGTCTCTGCGGAGGTTGCACGTTTGAACGTTCAGACGATTTCCACGGAAAAGCGCAATGTGAAAGCCAAAAAAGACTAGAAATAGCCTGGCGTGACGTCCAACACACAGAGACGACAGACAGCAGAACCATTAACACCATATAACATCATTCAGTAGCAGACGATATCGTACCGCGAGTGGATCTCAACCGATCCGATCTTATCCGAGCCTAACTGAACTGAACTGATGTGATGTGTTGTGATCTAATCTGATCTGATCGATCCAAAAGTGAAAAACAAAAAGTGTCGCTAAAACGCCAGCCCAATAACCGACAACATTCCATTGATGAGCTAAACTAAATCAAGTCGAACGAGACAAAAGCCTAAAATCGAAAGGTACCGAGAACAATCGACAGACTGGCAGGCAGGTGGTTGCGCGAATCCTTTTTCTGTGTGAAGTGCTTTTAGTGGATGTGCCGAGAGATACTCAAAGATGCGACATCATTCTCGGGCGTAGGCAGGCGACCCAGATCGAGCAGCATTATTCCCCCCGGATCAGCGTAGTGCAACAAAATCGCGCCGATTCTGCCGCGAGTCGAGGACCATGCCGGTCATTGCCGATGCCGCCAGCGATGAGCCACCAGCAAAATGTTGCAAACATTGTGAGGGTATGCCTAGATCTTACATCCACCTATGCGCCCACCTCGCCACTTTCTCTACTCAACCTTTACTTTTTATAAACAAAAAACGGCCGGAAAAGTGCAGCAGGGACGAGTTCACTAACCGATTCCGTACCCAATTCCGTTCGATCTCAACGGCTATTAACTTCGGCCCAAAATCCAAACACAATTGAAAGATTTATGCGTAATTTGGCCGCCCTCCTGCGTTTGATTTTGCTCCTACACGCAGGAAAAAAGGAAGCTGCTTTTGAAATACTATAAATTCAAGACATTATCTCTTCTTAGGGAAATTAAGGATATAACTAGCATATTTGAAGTGACAAGAGTTTTATCCTTTAATTATTGAAGCTAAAAATGCACTGGAAACGGGGAAACATTTTCCGTTTAGTGTAGCACTTGACTGACTTGAACTGGCATTAACTTTGCTGCCCTGCACCCTGGCCCCGTAGTTTTTCCGTTTTTTTTCTTTGCCCCCGGCCCCCTCATTTGTTTGTTTTAAATTTTTGATTGTTGGCGTGGTTGCTGTTGCCTTAGGCAGCAATTGCCGGGCACTTAGTTTTTCCTGCTTGTACCAGACAACCGAAAAAAAAAATAACAAGAGAAACCGCTGACGCGTCTACTTAAAATTTTTCGATGGAATTCATGACAGCTCAAATGCCACCGGCTGCAAAATAGGCCTCGAAATTAGCTAGGAAAATTGTGGGTTTTTTTTTTGGGCTAGCGGTAGTTTTGTTTTGAAAATAGATTTCGCAGGGATTTTGACAACATTAAAGTTGTGACCGGAAATGTCAAAATCCGTTTTTTTTTCGCTTACCAAGGAAACAAAATTAATTTCAAAGAGGATTTTGATTCTAAATATTTGTTTTGTTCTCTTCAAGAAAGCTATAAAGAATGAAATTGGCTTTTAAGTTGTTGGTTTAACATGTAAACTAGTTTTTAATGGAAACGCAATAGTCTAAATTTATATGTTAGTCCCGATTTCATAAATTTTATTTGAAATTCAGAAAATAACATACAATTTGGAGGGTTTCATTAAAGATTCTGCCCTAGAGGTTGGCGATGGCAAAAAATCCTGTTCTAAGATTTTAATTTAATAATTTAATTCAATAAATGTTACTTGAAATCCAGAAAATAACACATAATTCATTGAAATCAATATGAATCCACGAGAATGATTTCATTAGAGATTTTACTCTACAGATTAGAGATGGTACACAATCCCGGCGTATGATTTTAGTTAATTTTTGTTAATTAAGCAAACGCGTTGCGCCTAATGAGGGGAGGCTGTGCATTTGTCTTTTTTTTTTGGGTCTTTGTCTGCCTGGTGCTGCCTTTGGCCGTGCGTTTTTGCTTGGCACGCGCTCAATGTCAGACTGACCAGCCCACCGCCCCCTTTTTGCGGGCCACTGCCACCCGGCAGACCCCCAGGACCCGCCCCCGGCCCTACGCCCGCTAACGAGCTGTTAAAAATAAAGCAATGTAAAATGTTGTCAACAAAATGCAGACATTGTATGAATATATAATGTAACACAGCGAGCCCAGCATATGCCAAAGTTAAACAAAGCGTGGGCGGATTGCTACGGATTGTTTGAAAATCATGCGGGAAATATTCGATAGGCAAATATTCGACTTTCGTAACCAAGAAACTCCTTTTATCCGGCAATCAGCACGACAAACAAACTCAACCGAAGGCATTTAAAAGTAAATAAATTACACTAATACCCAGAATTAATCAAAACTAAAGCAACAAAGCCAAAGACAAAGCCAAATCATCTTGGCCATATAAACGACTTGTTTACAACAATGCAGTCTTGTTTACAAATAGACGGCGAGTGAAAAAAAAATTCCATTTCTTGCGGCTAATCGGAACGTAAAATTTTCCAAGCCTTGACACTCTTTCAATATTGGGCACACCCATCTATCGGACAAATACTATATATACTTTTTATTCCTTTGATATATACTATAATTTGATGATTTGAGACTGAAACTGCAGCTGAATGTAAAAAATTTCTTTTGAATGTTTTGAATTTTTTCTCCCTGCGTTTATGGCTTTTTTATTTACAAAATCAAAATGAGACTGACTGCTCAACAAAATTAGCTGCTGCCGCCGTGCGACAGCAACAATAATAAAATCAAATTTAATGAAAATCAAGAGCGAGACGTTGGTCCCTTCCCGGCCTCCAGTTTCCTTTCGGCTTCATTACATTTTTTTTCCGCTGTTTTTATGACCATTTTCAATGTAATTTTTAGTGTTGAGTGGGGCACAAGGTGTTGGCGTCTTGTCGTTTTGTGTGTTCGCTGTGTGCCAGCGCTCTTAAACACTTTAAAATGAGTGTCGCTGGGGCTATTTCCAGCCAGCGCCGCTTTCCCTCGCTTTTCCCACTTTTCCTGGCTTTCCATTGGGCGTGCAGGGCATTCCTGACATCTCTTTCGGGGCCGGGCAATTCGTGCTCAACTGTGAATTTGAAAAGGGGGAAAAATTTGAATTTTGAGTTGCTCCACAGAGGCAATTCGGGGATCAGTCAGTGGTTCCATCGACAAAAGCTCATTGAACTGTTTGCTGCACCGAAAATAATTTAAATTTAATGCCAAAATCTTGCCTGGGGTTCAAGAGAATTAAGATGCAAAAGTATGCCATTGTAGTGCTCGTTGTTTTCTGCCTGTGTATGGTCAAAACTACTAACCAGAAAGCACTCAGTTTGCAATTGGGAAAATCAATCAACTTGGAGGCTTTTGCGGCCAATGGGAAATTCGAAAATTTCACTTACAACAACCGACTGGGCGGCTGAACAAGACCAAGTGGCAAATAAATTTGCACTTGCATCATCATCATCCCCATCGCCATCGCTATCGCCATCAGATGGAGAATGAAAATGAATATGAATATCCATGGCAGCCAGAGCGTCGTGTTCAATTGTTTTTCCTCGCAGCGCGCGAATGTGTGAAAAACATGCCGCAAAATTGCCGAATTTTCGCCTTTTTTTTTATTTGTTTGAGGGGGTCGGGGCTGCTGCTGCTGCTGCTGGTGTCTGTGTATTTGCATTTTGCCCATTTTTGTAGTCAAATTTCTGTTGTTGTCTGAATCAGCGCCGAACCGCCCCCCCGGGAGACCGGCTCCTATTTTGCTCTCTCTGGCTGACGTCTTTGGGTGAGCCGCCCCGTACAACGTGGCGTATGAATATAGAAATTTTATTACTTCTCCCGCTGTTGTTTCTGTTATTGTTGTTGCCTTCGGCTTGCGCAATGTTTACATACATTAAATGGCAGCGTCCAGTCAAAGTCAAAATTCGTGTACACCACAGAGCGAGAAGAGAAAAATCGAGTGTAGTTGAAAGATTTAGCACGAGAAAAAATTTTCTAAAAAAAAAGAAGTTGTTGTGGGAAGAAAGGCATAGAAAAAACTTTGTACATAGCAAAGTTTGTCCAAACTCTAAATGGTATAAAAGAAAATAGTCTTAAATATTTTGAAAGTATGAAGTGTGCATAATTACACCCAATTATTTACTTAAGAAAGCAAATTTTTGTAGGGGTTTTTATTATAGGCCTATGCATTGCAGGAGTGTGACCTTACTAACTTCTGAAGTTGCTAACATTTCAAGCTAGTAAGGTCACACTTCTTTAATGCGTACTTTGTATGCGTAATTTGTTGGCAGTGTGACCTTACTAACTCCGAATTGCAAGGTTATGCATAAAAATTCGTTCAAAAAATTCTTCCCAAGAATACTTTACTTCAATTTTATTCGTATTTTGTACTGTGCACCATCGATTGTAGATTGTTTTGGCCAAGAAGAGCTGAAAGCTGGCCTGCTAGTTGCTGTGCATTACTTTTGCATGTTGCAGACACATGTTCGTGAACAAAAAACCAAAACAACAACGGCAACGGCAACAGGCAGTTTTGCGTTTTGTATATATAGTATTTTATATCCAGAATGTATGGATGGCATCTCGCACAGACGTACATAGGATGTGTGTGCCTGCGAGTATATCCCACATTGTCCAGTCTTACCTCGTTTTGCAATTTGCTGGCCAAGAAATTCGTTGGAAATTCGAAAAACGAAAGCGCACGCATTTGTGCAAATAAACAATGTGTGGGCGTGTGCTTTTGGGGGCGGCAACGGGTTGAAAAAAACAGGTGGAATGGGATGAATTTTTTGATGCAAACACCGAAGCACTGTCTGAATAATTTACAGTGGGTATTAGGCCTACATGTGGGAGTGCTAGGCATGAAACCAAGATGAAAGATTTAGTAGTTTTGTGGAAGTTTTAATTAAAAGCCAAAGGATTGTTTGGCTGTTAGCTAGCCGCTTTTCCTACTAATAAATCAAGTGTACCCACTAGCAATTAAAGTAGGTAGATGTTTTACTTAAAGTTTCCAGAGACATTTTTCCAAATCCAAGTTTAAATTATCAATCAAAGGTAGAGTACCTCTTGACGAGACAATAAAGGTAGCCAAGCCGTTTTATTGGCTTGTCTACTCGGTGCTTTTCCCGCATTTTCCTTCAATAAACGATGTAATTTTATTTCTTTGCCACTGGAAACTGCTGCATTCCATTTCCCCGAAAGCAAAAAGAGAATGAAACGTAAAGAGGTTTGTCTCTTTGGCTCACGAGCAGGCAATCTGCAGGTGTTCCTTACGCTGGATAAACAAATTACTTTTGCCTTTCCCGCTGTCCGTCCTCCCCGCTTGTTGTTTTTGATTTTTCTCGTTTTTCCTCCCCCCTTTGGCTTATAGGAAAATATTTTTCTTGGTAATTTAGTTGAAGTTCTCAAGCGATGCGCTGCATGTGTGGTTCTTTTGCAAAGGTCGTTCCTCATGTTTCGCATTGCCTTTTATTTAATAAACAGATTCGCCTTGCCGTTTAGCCTACCCACCCCCCGGGGCCCCTTTTTCGGCTGCATTTATTTGCCCCCGTTTCGCTTATTGAAATGGAATCCCATGAATTTTTTATTGTAAATGCAACAATTTGTATTCATGGCATCGCTCGGGTCGAGTTCAAGATTCAAGACCGGAATGCGATGATGTAGCATGACCGTTATGACTTACAGGAGATGGCGGCGGCGACCTTGATTTTGAACTCATTTCAATGAAAATTGCCCCATTAAAATCGAGGCCAAGGAAAGCTGAAAGCTAGACATAGAAAAGGGTCAAAAGGTGGGTGCAGTCATTCAGGTGAATATTATGGTTTTGTCTCCAAAAACTGACAGGATTTGAGGCATTACAAGCTCTTATCAAAATCCCATGTCTTATCCTACTATATTACTTTTATGTTTTTATGCCCGGTTCTTAAAAAGAACATGGGTATATAGAATTTGTATGAATTTATGAAACAGGGAGAAGTATTAAACATTTCTCATCCGCAATGTTGATCCATGACCAGGTGGAAATTGAGAACCGTGTATTTATTGTCGAGACACTCGATTATAATCGTTCTTACTTGTTTTATTTATTTAATTTGTAAAGAGAACTATTTGCAGCTTACTGAACGAAATTGTTTTGCAAATTCCTTTGTAATTGACTCATTTTTTGCCATGTTTGTTTTTCTACGACACGGACTATTTTTGGGGCCGAAACCCATTTAGCTGCTTTCCAGTCCATAAACATTGGCTCAACTTTTATGATAACTTTGTGTGCCAACACCCCCGGCGCGCACACAGAGGAAAATCGAGGAAAAGAGTCCGGCGCACGCCTCATTAGAACACCTTTCAGTTTGCTGTGTAATTTTCGCAACATTTTTAATGGCGTGCGGGGACACTTTTGGCACTCGAGTGACCGTGTGCGTTTTACCTCACTTATCCCGCCCCTCCCCCCCCCC